>CM055877.1:35741248-36223748 GCA_029582165.1 Portulaca oleracea | reverse complement strand
AATTCTTGTTCTAGGCTTCACATAATCTACTATTTCAACACCAAAATCTCATCCCACATACAACTTAGCAAGAATTAACAACAAAAACTGAAATCGTAAAAGAATTACTGTAATTTTTACTGATTAAAGGGCTGGAATTTCAAATTAGAGAAATTAGGGTTACTTCAAAACAAGTGATAGATTGGACCCAAAAGTAGAGCAAGGAGAGTGAGAAAACAATAGTAATGGAGAAAGAGGAAGTCGATGGGGTTGCTAAGGTCGGCAACGGCGACCTGGTGGTGCAGGATGGCGACGGCCGGGATTGTGTGGTGGTGGCCGGTCAATGGCTCGCGGGCAGGGGCACTAGACAGACCAAGCAAGACAGTGAGAGAAAGAAAGAAAGAGAGAAGGGGCACTGGTGGTGTGAGGTTCATCGGTCGGCGGTCACCTGGTGGTGTTGGCCCGTCGGTGGCGGTGCTCGGCGGCCTTGCAGGATGACAGAGAAAGCAGGGAAGAAAGGGGAGGTTTAAGAGCTGAGAGCTTTTATTTTTTTTACATTGGAGTTGAAAGAAATGAGAGGAATGGAGTGGGGTTCTCAGGGCCCAAATAGTTTAATTACTTGTCCCCTCATGCTCTCACTTCTTAGTTTTATTACTATTACTTATTTATCTATTTTAATTTCTAACCCCACAATACTAGTTTGGGTCTCGGGATTAAATTTTACGAAATTAGAAATAATAAGAAGGAGATTTGAAATAAAATGGGGAGGTGAAATAAATTGAAATTTAAATAAACTAAGGAGTGAAATAGTATAATAATAATATTATTATTATTACTTTAATAATACCGACGAATTGGTCTACTTGATAAAACTTAGCCAGGTAAGTAACCTGAATATTCCAAGAGCAAAATGAGTAGTTGAAATTAACACTTGGCTAATATTATATATATATATATTACTGAGTTGATTACGGTCGTTGCTCTGCTCAAGTCCTTCAAAACAAAATTGGCTAGAAAAAAAAAAATTGGAACACTCGCTTTAGTTATTATTTATTTATTTTTAACCTTGATTTCTTACGTTAAAAAAACATATTAAGGGGTAGTTTTCTTTTGGTTATTACAGTCTACCCCCTTAAAAGAGGTTTCGTCCTGGGTTATTACAGTCTACCCCCTTAAAAGAAGTTTCGTCGTCGAAACTTGATAGAAGCGATTACTCAGTGGGAATGTGTGAACTGACACCATTTTAGGCATGTTGCCATGACTTTGTTGTTCACTATACTTAATGTCACTGTTCCTAAATAAGTACTTGAGTTGGGCTCCTCCTTGTACTGCACACTAATATTCTCTCATAACTATTTGAATAAGCTATTGCCTCTGTGTAGGTATATGTCAAATATAATTTGTCTACATTGCTACCACTCTCGTTCAGAACGACCCTAGCGTTCTCCAAGTAATATGCATTCTTAACTCACCATATAACTTGATCTCAATTTGTCTAGAACCAAAGACCCTTTTGTTTTTCTTTAAAAGCTATTACCCATATTGCTCGACTCTTCATTATTAGTCATAAAAACCCTCTTGTAAAATGCTATGCATCTCACTCCCCTTATTTCATTGAACATACTCCATGAACATTTATTTCCCCATAATTCATCTCATTTCATGGTCACTAACTCTCCTCCCCCAAAATTGATGACCAGGAAGGAGAAACATGTAATGAAAATAGGTGGGTGTGGGGAATAAATAAGCTAATGGAAAGATACAAAAGATAAGATTAATTATAAGTATAGGTATGAATATCAAGGATAATGATGGAGTCAAGATTTACAATGATGGCTTTAAAATTTCATGTTGGAAAGTGGATAACCTATGAATTTCAAGTGAATGTCGAATGTAAATGATGGTTAATAACAGATAACCGAGATTGATAGTGATCATAATTACTTCAACAGCATGACAACCAATAAGGTTAATCAATAAGAAATGATTAACTTGACTTAATTTAAAAAGAGAAAATAGTGGGGCAAACTTTTGATTTTCAGGATGAGACCAAACAATGCGATTAATGAATAGTAAGAACAGTATAAATAGTAAAAAAAAAAATTGACTATGGGGATTTGACATTCAAGGGCCATGGTGGATATAAGTAACATTGTAACAACAAGGAATTATTCAGAGTGGTAGTTATTATTATCTACTTGAAGCAACACAAGGGTATAGACTATTGAGCTTGAACTACCTGCAATAGATATTGAGAAGGAATTTTGAATTGAACATGCTAATCAATTGAAGAGAATAATGGTCTCACTCATGACCAAGTGAAGATCAGTATAAGGCGAATGGAGTTAATCACCAATAAAAATATGGATTTGTAGTAATTGAAGCGAAACGCAATAGTCATGAGAAAATTAATCTGGGTTGACCACAAAAGTTGGTAATGACATATTGTTGGGATGGAAGGAGAAGCATATACCCAATGAAATAGTAAGGCTAACCAGAATGATATAAACTCATGATATTAGTGCAAGGAGGAGTACAATTCAAATTATATCAAGCATGAATATATAAGGTTGAGTTTAGGTTTCTAGTAAGGTCATTGGAAATAGTTGATCCCAAATTAAATTAATAAGATATCAAATGTTTATCTAGGATTCGCAAAAATGATGATGAAGGAAAACTCACCATGAAGGTTTATAGCATAAATATAAGACAATTGATTCATGTAATGGAAATAGAGTATGTTGGTTAAGTAAAAAAGCTTGAATTTGGGCGAGGGCTATTTAAGGGAAATGATTAGATATATATAAATATTCGAAATTGAATAAAGGATGAGGGAGACTTTTAAATCCGAGAATCATGCTAGATATCACCCAAAGTAATTTCTCTATTCATATTCAACTAAACTATATTCACATGATATCACCGTTTCTTTTTTTTTCACAATAATAAACTTTCACTTTCATAATTTTCTCCTTTTCTCACTATATATCTTTCATCTAGAGTTATGTATTACACATGGGTATCATAAGATTAATAGTACCCCAAAGAAAAATTAGGATCTTTATTTCCATACTAAAGTTACTAAAGTAGATTCTATGTCCATAAAGACCTCCGTTTACCATTTTTTTACCCCTATTGGAAAACCCTGAAAACTAAATTAAGCAATTGGGAAAATATAGGCACCACTTTCTCCTTAATATCCTAGGGAAATTTCGACAACATTTCCTCTGTAATATGTGCTATCCCAATTTATAGGTAATCATCACAAACCTGCCAAAATATATTTTAACTCCAACTTGATACAACAAGGGGCCACACGCCCATATAAGCACAATCAACAACAACCCAATAGTTTTGTTCACCATACAAATTTCAATCCTTAAACCAATTCTATATAGAGAAATAGTATAATCGCTCATTCTTGTACTAAACTAATAATTCAAATCCAATCACGTACCTAGCTCCCCACGCCTATGCATGAATAGAAACTTTATCCCAAAGGTGCATCATGATCTTGTAGGCGTTTGGCAATATTGGAAATGTCATTTACTACAAGAGGACAAAACAAGAAAATAGCAAAGTTAGTAACTTATATCGATACATTGCTAAATGGCTCCCAAACTAAGTTATTTAACTCTCTATCCATTCCAATTGGTGGGATTTCCGCTATTACCCATAAGATCATATAAATAAGGCACAAAACCTTCAACTCAAGTCATGATATTGAGCTGAATTGACTTTATCAACCACCCATGCATATAGATACTCTAGAATCATAACATGACACTTGATTTCAACCAAGTTCGTCTTGTTTATGTTTTACTTACTCTAGTCATAACTTAGCCTTAAATTCTGCCCTTGCATTCAAGGCACACTCATCTCAAACTCTAAGATATTTACAACCTCAACTTTATAAAAAGGAAAGATCCAAACCCAAAGAACGACAATTCATACTTTGCTATATCTCCTCGTTTTCATACCCTAAACAACTCGCGTCTAGTCCAAAACTTCTGCTCTGATACCATAACTGTAACACCCCAGGTTGTTAACCACTAGATTAAGCTAATGACTTATTTAACTTAACGATTAGCATAGCGGAATTAGCACCTGAGGGTATTACCGCCGTCCACGGAAGTAGACAAGGCTAAACTCTATCCCAAAACATATAAACCATAGCATGAGTTTAAATTAAAACATCACAAACCACCATTATACATGCTTAACTTAAGCAACTCCTCAACATCTAACTCATAACCCATTATTATACAAAACCAACATAAAAATCAAGTCTCCTTCATTTAAATAAATTGGCTCCCAATTCACTTATGTCACCTTACGCGGGCCTAGGGGTTCGTCCTTCTGATTCCTTGCCTTTACCCTTAGCTGGATTTCTTAAAACGAAAATAGAAAACTTCGAAGCGTGAGATAAACTCAATACGTATACCCCTATAAGGTAAAAAAAACATTTCGAAATTTATTTTAGTTATTAGCTCGATTCCAAAACATTTAAAGACAAATATAAAAGACAGACAATAAACAATAAACAACACATAACTTACATAACAAAGCCATAACTTAACTTGTTCATGAAAACCATGACTTAAATGAGGCCATACTTGAGAGTTCTTGCCTTTAAACAGAACATAAACATAGTTTAGGAAAAACCTAAATCATACATAGACATGACATAAATCACACATGGATTTATAACGTAAACTTGACCTTGAATTCGATAAATCAAGACTTGTAAAACTTGGTTTGTAATTCATAAAACTTTACTTTAATCCAAATAACTTGGATAACTTAAGACATTTGAAAACTTGGTTGTCGTATTATGATTTTGAAGGTCCCCTACTTGCGATCATCGGCTAAGCCTCCGTATGCGCATACCCGGACCGATTAGGAGATCCGTATGGTGGATATTATCCAGTATTTGCCAGATTTCCATGTGGTGCACTTGTGGCACGAATTATCCTTATGTGCACTAAGACACGGTTATCGTGGTGTGCACTAAGGCACGGTTAACATGGTGTGTACTTAGGTAGGGTTTCCCTGGTGTGCACTAAGGCACGGTTAACATGGGCG
The DNA here is from genome assembly GCA_029582165.1 of Portulaca oleracea. Classification (NCBI taxonomy): domain Eukaryota; kingdom Viridiplantae; phylum Streptophyta; class Magnoliopsida; order Caryophyllales; family Portulacaceae; genus Portulaca; species Portulaca oleracea. The sequence goes on along the minus strand of CM055877.1, from coordinate 36,218,684 downwards.
GTGCCTTAATTTATGAGGGAAAACTTGAAAACCTTACTTGTTTAAACCTTGTCATAATTGGGTTCTTATATGACTTATCCATAACTTAATTTATCCACAACCTATTCTTTGAACAAACTTGCACTTATATAGGAAATTACTCATGAAAACCTTTAATGACAAAAGTACTTAATTGACATAAATTATTATTATGAAGGATGTGTAACATAACTATTTAAGGTAAGATAATTTATTTAATAATTAATACTTTGGTGCATAAAACCACATAAAATTTATATATATTTGAACATGATACATAAAATTTCTATAAACGACAAGAACCTCACAATAAACATATTATTTATATTGCATAAATAAATCATACGATTAAACCTAAAAGGTTACATGCAAAATACGAACCTGAACAACCGCAGACTTACACACCCTTAAACTTGCAGGGACTTGAACAGTTGAGTGCAACGACCTCTTCAGGACTGATGTATGCTAGCTCACAATGATCAAAGTATTGAACTAGAATGCACCATACAATCTCACACAATTAGCTGTAGGCTTGTAAAACAATAACTGTTTGAAAGTAACAAGCTGGAATAGAAGACAACCCAACTCAGAATATAAAAGATAGACTTGCTTACAGTTGCTACAGACACACCAAAACTACATTCAAGGGTAATGGACTCTCACATTCATGCCTCTACAGATACACCAAAGCATAGATGATCAAGCACAGGTGACACTTGCTGGAGTTTTGCCAATATCTAGTGACAGGAGCTGATTTAACAAAGGATTGAGAGTTGTAGGACACTCACAAACATTCAAAGGTTCTATGACACTCGAGAATACTATTGAAATAAAGACTGATGATCCTTACATTGCTGGAAACTTCAGAATATAAAGAAAACTAACAGTTTGATTAGCACCTGCTTAAGCATAAGCTGATTGTCTAATCTCCCTGGACCAATTTGCCAAAAGGGTAGCAAAATGAACCAATGAGAGGCTTTCCTCCCTAGGGGGGTAATTATTGATTTACTGAGGTAATTCTCTCGCCAATGCTAACCTGGAAGTAATCTCAACAGGTTAATATTATGCCGGAAAGACCAAAACAACCCCTATGGACAGATAACACAATACTTATCCTCAGAACTGATAACAAACAACCCTGCTAGGATTGTTTGTTCTGGCACTTGAATCTTGCTGATGCCATGCTCGAACATGCTGGGACTTGGCTTGGACTTGAAAATGGCATGACATAGGACAAAAACCTTCTAGGTAACCTTGGCTGAATCTTCCTCAATCAAGAGATATGATATTGAGAAAGATTGTTGTTGAGTGGCTGAGTGACCAATGCTGATAGGCTGAGTGGCTGAAGTTTCCAAGACTTGTTTCACAAGTGTGTAGAAAGCTTGGATGGATGTTGTGGGCGGCTTGGTGGCTGCTGAAGGTGCTGTGAACCTTCTTCCGGGTAGTTGAACTTCTGTGTGACAGGTTGTCTCTGTTGGGATTTGGAAGCCTACTGATTCTGCTAGAAATGCTTCCTTAGCTGCTGAGTTTATGAAACAACATGGCTTCCTCCTTGTGCTGCTGTTGAGAGTGCTGGTGAAGTCCCTTTGGATGCCTCCTTTGCTGATGAAGCTGCTGCTGCTTGTTGTTGCTCATGATGGTCTCCATCATCGTCCCCAGGTTGAGGAAAGTTTGTCCTCAAACTTGGAAGGTCTTCATCTGTTGGGTAGTATGGTCGAAGATCTGCTACATTGAATGTTGCTGAACCTCCATACTCTTCAGATAGGTCCAACCTATAGGAATTGTCTCCAATTTTCTCAAGCACTTCAAATGGTCCATCTGCTCTTGGTAGCAGCTTTCCTTTTCTCTTGCTGGGGAACCTGTCGTTCCTCAAGTGGATCCAAACTAAGTCTCCTGGCTGGAAAGTGACCTTCTTCCTGTGTTTGTTGGCTGATGTAGACACCTGCTCAGTATTCTTGGCAATTCTCTCCTTCACTTGCCGATGAAGCTCCCTGATTTGATCTACTCTTTTACCTGCTTCAAAACGAAATTGGACAGAAGTAGTTAGTGGAACTAAATCCAAAGGGGAAATTGGGTTTTTAACATAGACTACTTGGAATGGAGAGTAGCCTGTGGCCTTGGATGGTGCTTTGTTGTAAGCAAACTCAGCATGGGGAAAGAGAGTGTCCCATCCTATTTTATGTGTTTTAATCAGTGCTCTCAATAGGACTCCAAGTGTTCTATTAGTAACCTCTGTCTGTCCATCAGTTTGTGTATGGCAAGTGGTGTTGTATTTGAGCTGTGTGCCTAGTTTCTTCCACAATGTAACCCAGAAGTGGCTCAAAAACTTGGTATCCCTGTCAGACACCATTGTCTTTGGCACTCCATGCAACCTTACTACCTCCTGGAAGAACAATTCTGCAACTCTTGTGGCATCAAAGGTGGTGTGGCAAGGTATGAAGTGTGCCATCTTTGAGAATCTATCAACTACCATCATCACTGAATCCTTGCCTCTTTGAGTTCTTGGCAAACCCACAATGAAATCAAGGCTGACATCTTCCCAAGGGCTACTGGGAACTGGCAATGGTGTGTACAAGCCTTGGGGTAGGCTGTGTGACTTAGCCAATTGACAAATATTGCACCTCTTCAGTAGATGCTCCACATCTCTCCTCATCTTTGGCCAACTATAATGCTCTTTTAACATCAACAAGGTCTTCTCAACTCCAAAGTTATCTGCTAGAGTCCCTCCATGAAGTTCTGAGATCAACAACTCCCTGATGATGCTCTTAGGAACACACAATCTGCTCCCTTTGAATAAATAACCCTGGTCTATATGATACAGACCCTGGGGTTGCTGCTGGCACTTCTGGTACACCTGCTTAAAATCTTCATCCTCCTGATACAAAGCTTTCAAATGCTCAAAACCAATAATTCTAGAATCAAGTATATGAAGCAACATATACCTCCTACTCAATGCATCTGCTCTTTTGTTTAGCACTCCTGATTTGTGGTGGATCATGAAGTGGAACTGTTGCATGTACTCGACCCAAGCAGCATGCCTGGTGTTGAGCTTGTGCTGTCCTTGAATAAACTTCAAAGCTTCATGATCACTGTGAAGTATAAACTCTGCTCCAATAAGGTAGTGCCTCCAGTGTTGAAGAGCTCTAATGATGGCATGGAACTCTTTATCATAGGTGTTATATTTCTTCTTGGCATCATTCAACTTCTCACTTAAGTAGGCAACTGGCTTGCCTTCTTGTGTCAATACTGCTCCTATACCAACACCTGAAGCATCACATTCTACTTCAAAAGTTTCATTGAAGTCGCGCTAGAACTGGGCTGAAGTGAGCCTCCTTGACTTCCTCAAAGGCTTTCGGCTGCTGTTGTCCAAATAAAGGACTTCCTTTCACCACTTCACTATCAGCCAAAATGGTGCCAAATGTTTGACAAATCTTCAGAGAATGAAGTCGCCATGGAAGCTCTCGACTTGATGAATAGAAGGCACAGCCACTCTCTAATAGCTTGAATCTTCTCCTCATCAACTGAATACCTTCAGGATATGTACCCCAAGAAGTTCACTTGGGATGTAAATAAGTGACACTTCTTGAGATTTCCAAACAACTGCTCCTTGCTCAGAATTTCTAAAACCTCCTGCAAATGCTTGACATGTTCTTGCTCAGACTTGCTATAGACAAGAATAACATCAAAGTACACAACAACACTCTTACCTATGAGTGGTTTCAGGACCTGATTCATGAGTCTCATGAATGTAGATGGGGCATTAGTCAGGCCAAAAGGCATGACCAACCATTCAAACAAACCTCCCTTGGTCTTGAATGCTGTCTTCCACTCATCTCCCTCATAGATCCTTATTTGGTAGTATCCACTCCTCAAATCTATTTTAGAAAAGACTATTGACCCATGTAACTCATCTAACATATCTTCAAGCCTAGGTATAGGGTACCTATACTTGATAGTAATCTTGTTAACTTCCCTGCAATCTATTGACATCCTCTGACTTCCATCTTTCTTAGGCACTAACAAGGCTGGCACTGCACATGGACTCAGACTTTCCCTAATCATTCCCTTTTCCATCAACTCATCCACCTGCCTCTGTATCTCATTGGTATCTGCTGGTGTCATCCTATAAGCTGGTTTATTAGGCAACACTGATCCAGGCACTAGGTCAATTTTTTGTTGGATATCCCTTTTTGGTGGCAAACCAGGTGGCATTTCATCAGGAAACACATGCTGAAACTGCTGAAGTAAGGGTAGGAATAAGGGGTGGTCATTTTGTGGGGCTGGGGTTTCTTCAAGGTCAAAAAGGATCAAATATCTTTGTCTGCTAAACTCATGATGATAAGATAAAAGCAACACATCAAGACTAGGTTCAAGACACAGGTTCTTGGATTTCTTGGCTAAGTGTGGGGGTTTCATGGGGGTAAGAATGATCTTTCTGTGGTTCATGGTAAGGGTATATGTATTGGCTCTATCACAATGACTCACTGATCTATCATACAACCAAGGTCGACCCAGAAGCAAATGACATGCATCCATTGGCAAAAATCACACCAGACCTCATCTTTGTATGATTGACCAATTGAAAAACCAACAAGGCATCTAGTAGAGATTTGAATACCTTTCCCTGAGTTGAGCCACTGAATGGTGTATGGAGCTAGGTGGGGCTTAGTTGCCAGGCTTAACTTCTTCACCATGGTGCTGGAGGCTGCATTGGTACAGCTCTCACTATCTACAATCATAGAGCACACCTTCCCTCCAATGGTACACCTTGTATGAAAGATATTCTCCCTCTAATCTTCTGCTTCTTCCACTGCTGAACTACTCAGAACTCTCCTGATCACAAGCATTTCTCCCTCATTTAGACCCTCTTCTATAGCATCATCATCATATACTGGATCATGTTCAGGTTCTTCATAATCCTGTTCTTCTCTCTGCACATGTTCAGGATCAATAAACAAAGCTGCTTGGTACTCAACAAGAGTAACCATTCTCTTGTTTGGACATTCTGAGGCAATGTGCCCTAGTCCTTGACACCTGAAACATCTTCTTTCTGGGTAGGTTCTGCTGATAGGGGTTGGGGTTCTTTGTGGGGGATTCTGTGGCTGATTTTGTGGGGGTCTTGAGGTGGGGGTGGGGGTGGGGGTGGATAGGTTCTTTGTGGGGGATTATAAGGCTTGTAAGGGTTTGGCTTGACTGGTGCATAAGGTTTGGCTGGGTATCTGCTGTTGTACTCCTTCACTCTAGCTTTCTTCTGTTGCTCCACTTTATGAGCTAAAGAGCTTAACTCATCAAGTGAATCATAAACTTGCAGCTCAACAACATTCTTGATCCCTTCATTCAAACCTGCAAGGTACCTGACATAAGTTTGTACTTCATTCTCTTGCATATTACACTTCCAAAGCAAGTGCTCAAACTCCTTTGTATAGTCTTCCACTGACTTGTTTCCCTGCACAAAATGTTGTAGTTTGAAATAGTTTTCCTTCATGTAGTTATCTAGAATGAACTTCTCTTTCAACTTCTGCCTCATCTCATTCCAGGTGCTCACCCTGTCTTCCCCAATCTCCATTCTCCTTCTCTACAGATTAGTCAACCAAGTAAAAGCATATTTTTTAAGTTTTAAGGCTACTAGCTTCACCTTATTCTCTTCTGAAACCTCCTTTAGGTCAAAAACCCTTTCTACTGTCTGCAACCAATCTAGGAAAACATCAGGATCTAACTCCCCTGCATACTCAGGTATATCAATCTTGAAATCTAACTTCTCTATCCTCATGTCTTCCCTCCTTTCTTCCATCTCACTGTTTTCTTCTCGTTCACTGATCCTAGGTGATCTCCTAACTCTTCTCCTTCTTCTATGTGTAGGCCTAGGACCTCGACCTCCTCTCCCTGTCATACTAAAAGGATTCTCACCTACTCCTTCCTCCATCTCTTCATCAGTCTCCCTATTTAACTCATTTCTATGCAATCTCATATAATACTACAATTGCTCACTCAAGAATTTCATTTTCTGCTCCATTTCTTCTTTTTCTTTTAAGGTATGTTCTAAGACTTCCTGTGGTGTTCTACTAGTTCCGGCCATCTTAAACAATCACAACTAACACACCCCAAGATTGAACACAATGCTCTGATACCAACATGATGTATGCTAGCTCACAATGATCAGAGTATTGAACTAGAATGCATCATACAATCCCACACAATCAGCTGAAGGCTTGTAAATAATAATTGTTTGAAAGTAACAAGCTCGAATAGAAGATAACCCAACTCAGAATATAAAAGATAGACTTGCTTACAGTTGATACAGACACACCACAACTGCATTCAAGGGCAAATGACTCTCACATTCATGCCTCTACAGACACACCAAAGCATAAATGATCAAGCACAGTTGACACTTGCTGGAGTTTTGCCAATATCCAGTGACAGGAGCTGATTTAACCAAGGATTGAGAGTTGTAGGACACTCACAAACATTCAGAGGTTCTAAGACACTCGAGAACACTATTGAAATAAACATTGATGATCCTTACATTGCTGGAAACTTCAGAATATAAAGAAAACTAACAGTTTGATTAGCAGCTGCCTAAGCATAAGCTGACTGTCTAATCTCCCTAGATTAATCTAAGCTATAAAGCTTTAAAATAAATACAACTGATTACATTCTCAGCTAGCTAATATTATCCGGCTTACACTTGCAAGAAAATAAAAGAAAAAAATGTAAGCTAAGTTCTGATTGGACCAATTTGCCAAAAGGGTGGACAAATGAACCAATGAGAGGCTTTTCTCCCTAGGGGGGTAAATATTAATTTACTGAGGTAATTCCCGCGCCAATGCTAACCTGGAAGTAATCTCAACAAGTTAATATTATGCTGGAAAGACCAAAACAACCCCTATGGACAGATAACACAATACTTAGTCTCAGAACTGAGGTTCTAGAAAAACTGATAACAAACAACCCTGCTGGGATTGTTTGTTCTGGCACTTGAATCTTACTAATGCCATGCTCGAACATGCTGGGACTTGGCTTGGACTTGAAAAGGGCATGACATAGAACAAAAAACTCCTAGTAACCTTGGCTGAATCTTCCTCAATCAAGAGATATGATATTGAGAAAGATTGTTGTTTGGACTGTTGTTGTTGGGAACTGAACTTGGCCTAAGTGACCAATGCTGATGGGCTGAGTGGCTGAAGTTGCCAAGACTTGTTTCACAAGTGTGTAGCAAGCTTGGATGGATGCTGTGGGTGGCTTGGTGGCTGCTGAAGGTGCTGTGAACCTTCTTCTGGGTAGCTGAACTTCTGTGTGACAGGCTGTCTCTGCTGGGATTTGGAAGCCTGTTGTTTCTGCTGGAAATGCTTCCTTAGCTGCTGAGTTTGATACATGATGGCGACGGCGATGTGGTGGCACATGATGGCGACAACCAGGATTGCGTGGTGGTGGCCGGTCAGTGGCTTGTGGGCAGGGGCACAAGACAGACCATGTTAGACAATGAGAGAAAGAAAGAAAGAGAGAAGGGGCAGTGGTGGTGTGAGGTTCATCGGTCGGCGATCGCCTAGTGGTGTTGGCCCGTCGGTGGCGGTGCTTGACGGCCTTGCTGGATGACAGAGAAAGCAAGGAAGAAGGGGGAGGTTTGAGAGCTGAGAGCTTTTAATTTTTTTTTACATTGGAGTTGAAAGAAATGAGAGGAACGGAGTGGGATTCTCAAGGCCCAAATAGTCTAATTACCCTCATACTCTCACTTCTTAGTTTTATTACTATTTACTTATTTATCTATTTTAATTTCTAACCCCACAATACTAGTTTGGGTCTCGGGATTAAAATTTACGAAATTAGAAATAACAAGAAGGAGATTTGAAATAAAATGGAGAGGTGAAATAAATTCCCACAATACTAGTTTGGGTCTCGGGATTAAAATTTACGAAATTAGAAATAACAAGAAGGAGATTTGAAATAAAATGGAGAGGTGAAATAAATTGAAATTCAAATAAATTAAGGAGTGAAAAGGTATAATAATAATATTATTATTGTTACTATTGATAATACCAACGAATTGGTCTACTCAATAAAACTTAGCCAGGTAAGTAACCTGAATATTCCAAGAGCAAAATTAGTAGCTGAAATTAACACTTTATATATATATATATATATATATATATATATATATATATATATATATATATATATATATATATTATTACTGAGATGACGACGGTCGTTGCTCTGCTCAAGTCCTGCGAAACACACTTGGTTAGAAAAAAAATTGGAACACGCGCTTTAATTATTATTTATTTATTTTTAACCTTGATTTCTTACGTTAAAAAAATGTTTTAAGGGGTAGTTTTCTTTGGAATATTGCACAACAGTCCGACACAAACTACTCACGTGTGCAAGAGTCCATCTCCCAACTTTCCGGCCTCATTCAAGCTATGTTCCACCAATCCTCACCTCCACCGCCACAAAACCCGACCGCCCCATCCCTATCGAGCGAGGATGTTTGATCCTTTGCTACTCTCTTTCCCTCACCACCATTGTCTTCTACATCCAGGATAATGCAGTGTTTAAGCATGGGGGTTTTATATCCATTTGTGTATATTTTCTCAAAAAATTACTCGGAGGTACCCCAATATTTGGGGAAACTATTTTTCGGTACCCCAACTTTTCAAAACTAATTTTGAGGTACACTTACTTTTTGGGTTAGTAATTATTTGGTGATTTTCCGGCCATTAATTTTATTAAGTGACCGAAATACCCTCATTCTTCTGCTTCAAGGATATTTCTTCAAGAAGCGAAGAACAAGGGCATTTTGGTCACCTAACAAAATTAATGGCCGGAAAAGCACCAAATAATTACTAACCCAAAAAGTAAGGTACCTCAAAATTAGTTTTGAAAAGGTTGGGTACCAAATAAACATTTCACCAAAAGTTAGGGTACCTCAGAGTAATTTTTTGATATTTTCTTTTCTTTTCTTTTGTTTTTCTCTTGTTTTCCTTTGTTTTTCTTATTGTTTTCGTTTTCTTTTTCATGTTTCATGCTTGTTTTTCATGCTTTAATGTGTTTACTTGTTTGAATGTTAAGTTTTCACGTGTCTTTTATTAGTTTTAGTTTTTCCTTTCTAAATTTCCTTCTAAGTTTTTCTTTTAAGTTTTCCAAAATTCTTGCATCCACCTAGTTGCATTAGTTAGAGCATGCTAGATTTTCTTATATTTTCTTTTCTTAGTTTCCTTTTGTTTGTCTTTTTCTTTTGCATCTAAAATAATAAAAAAAATATCACAAAAAAAATTAGAAAATAGGAAAAAGCCAAAAAGAAAAATTAGAAAAGACAAAAAAAAAATTAGGTTAGGATTAGGATTAATAATATGAAACACCTTCGATGACGATTTGTAAACCAATTTGACTTTCAGTCTGTCTTGCTTCATCCTGAAAGGTTTGGTTGAGAGCAGAAAAAGTTTTTGAAACTGAATTTGCAAATCTTCCCGATTTTGAGACAAGTTATGAAAAGTGTGCTTAGCTGATTTGACTATCTTATTAAGTGTAAATATGCGTGCTGCATATCTTTGTCCTAGGTTTAGTTGTTTGAGCCCCATACCGTGAGTCCACAAAGCCTAAAAGTTCGGATTGATCTTCTTTATCGATCCTTTTATTTCATGAGTGACTCCACCACTAATTGCACCTGTAGAACTTGTTTTGCATCTTGCTTGAGATTGCATCTTTGCATTGTACGCCATGACAAAATGATTGGCTTTCCAACTGATGAGTCTTAGGCTCTAGGATTGGCTTTTAAGAATTCTCTATCACTGAGATATTTTTTCCTCATTAATTGGGCCCAGAGCCCATCTTCATTTAGAATTTCCATGCCAGTTTACATTGGAACGCCATATTTATATCCTCCGCTTTGCTAAGGCCAGGGCCTCCATAATCCTTTGGTGTACAAATTGTAGTCCACGCTATGATTGATATCCCTTTTTTATGCTGGTCCTTTTTCCAGAAAAAGTTCTTATTAATGTTATCCAAAGAATTGCAAGCATAATTTGGAAATCTAAAGCATTGCATTGTATGTGTTGGTAATGATTCTAAATTTGCTTGAATTAAAACAATTATATCTGCTTCGGAAAGAGATTTTGTTTCTAAGTTGTCATTCCAAGTTGGTATGATTTCAAAGAAGATGTTCCTATTTTGGTGCCCTTTGGTTCAATCTACACCTTAAATATTGTCCAATAGACTCTGCCAGAGGAATATCAAAAATACCATTGACAATTTATTTAAGTTGTCTTGGTGTGTTCTTTAAGAAAACCAAGGTGGATTTGTGAAAGTTCACCATCTAGCCCGACTCACCATAGAATCTTTGCAGGATATTTTTAAGTCGAATTGTTGTTTCTATCGATGCTTTACAAAATAACAGACGATCATCTGCAAAGAAAATGTAAGGAATCTTGGTTGTTTTAGGGGCTTAACTAGATTCCAATAAGTGATTTTCGATTGGTTGCCTCCTGTTTTTATTTTTTTTTCTAGGATGTTCTTAAATAGAATAAAAAGGTATGGTCACAAGGGTTCTCCTTGTCTCAGACCCCTGGTCGGTTTGAAGAAACCATAGGGAGTTCCATTAATAAGCATAGAGTATGCATGATATTGTGGAAATACATTACTTGATTAGCTTAATCCATTTGGAGCAAAAATTAGTTTTCCGTAACACCATTAACAGGAAATTTCATTCTATTTTATCATCAGTCTTTCCATGTCCACCTTTAGGGCTAACCAAGGCGTTTTTTTTGCTTAAGTCTTTGAATTAATGCATTATTTCATGCATTACTAAGATATTGTCATGAATGGACCGTTCGAGGATAAACGCACTTTGTAATAGTGAGATTAATTTTTAAAGAAAAGGTCGTACTGTATTTACTAGATTTCGCAATTATTTTATACAAGGTATTGCACAGACTAATTGGTCTAGAATGACTCGTTTGCATGGGGTTTTCAGTTTTGGGGATCAAAGTAATAAAGGCATGATTGAATTCTTTGAGAAGCTTCCCAGTCTCAAAGAAATCTTGAATTCCTCTTATTAAATCCTTTTTGATAATTATCCATACTCTTGTGTGTGTGTCTATAAATTTACCTTAGTTTTAAGAATGTCAAATAAAATATGCTATCTATCTAATTAACAATTATGATTATCAATGTGCTTCTGACAGTTACAATTATCGTATCAACGCGTACGAAATATGCGCTCGCCATACTCTATATATATATAGGGATATTGGATTCTAATAATCCCTACTATCACAAATTGTATGGCAATAATCCCTACTATCATTTTAGATTTTGGTGGTCCAAAAAAAAAAAAATTGTATTGTAGTGGGACAAAATCGAGTGTATACGCTAAATATCATAGATTTTGTGTTGCATTTGATTCAAAACTTTGTATAACACTTTACCACGATTTTTAATGAATTTACAGCATTTCTCCCAATTTTTTTCAATTTTTTTTCAATTTTTTATGATTTTTTCAATTTTATTCATTTTAAAAAATCATAATAATTGCTCGGAATCTCAAAAAAATAATTTAAAAAATGTTTTAGTAACTACACTTCGTTACCTATCTAGGGGTAGGAACCAAAAAAACAAAAACAATATGGGGTAGGCATGGAAAAAGTAAAAAGAATGTGGTGATGGATTTGGTACCACTACAATACAATTTTTTTTTTTTTGGACCACATAATCCAAAATGATAGTAGGGATTATTGCCATATAATTTGTGATAGTAGGGATTATTAGAATCCAATTTCCCTATATATATATATATATATATATATATATATATATATATATATATATATATATATCAAGGTTGTTAGAATCGGGATCCTAGTTAGGATCGGAATCATAGAATTGGATCGAGGATTGTAAGATTTTAATACAATAAGAAAATATCAAATAAAGTTCTATGATAGTTAAAATCTTAACATTTTATTCACTAGTAATGAAGCAATACATTAAATTGTATATCAGTTGATAACTTCAATACAAAATCTAATTGTTAGGACAAATTTTTAAAGATGATATTGTGCGCAAACATTATTAAATTCAGGTAGGATCGTGGATCGTAAAATCGTATTGCGATTCTAACATAATATATTCAGGCAAAACCAGGATCGTACGATCCTAACTACTTTAAGATCCTAGTATGAGTTGGATCGATGGAAGATTTTTGGATCGTAAACTCGTAGAATCATTGATGCGGATCGAGATTTTAATAACTAAGATATATATATATATATATATATATATCAAGAAAAGCCTAAATGAAATTAATTCGGAATTTATCATGTTTTTGCATTATTGGAGATTATCAAGAAAAGCAATGGAGTCTTTTTTATTTTTTAGAAAAAAAATTTGTCAGCAATATAGGAGATACTCCCTCCATTCCAAATTGATTGACACTTTAACTGAATTTTGACAGTTAATTATTCACAAATTACAATGAGTTAATATGAAATGACTTCCGTGGTAATTTTTAATAAAATATTTTTTTTTAATGATAATAATTTCATATTATAATTCAGTTGTGATTTGTGAGTAATTCACGGTCAAAATGAAAAGTGTCATTATTAGAGTTCATAAATTTCTGGCATTATGTCAGTTCACAACGTACACGTGCTTCACAAAGAGTGCCCTAGTTATTGAAAGAAGCAGTGGCCTACAAATGCATGCATGCTGGAGTAAGACACATGCATGATGACAATCATTACGATCATCATTCTTATTGCGACCTTCAAATATTATATTGTATAAGAAAGCCCCACACAAGAAATAATAGTAACAATATTATTTCATAAAAAACAATATATTATTATTATTAACACTATCATTATGATGATTATTATTACTACTATTGTGATTATATATCTAAAATTTATGATCCAAAGAAATTCCTATAAAACTATCAAATCGACAGAAAATTGGATAAATATATGTTGTGCTTCTGTTACACATCTAATTAGTAGATATCGCATAGTAAGTCATAAAACTTGTTGTGAGTCTTAAAAATCAACAATACTTCTATTATTATAACATATTACTGTAGGATATATATTTATAATGGTTGGATGAATATCAATAACCATAATACTAACAATCATTATAAGACTCTAGTATTATCATTTCTATAGTCTTGACAGAGATACATTAAAAACAAATTCAAAATCAAAACAAAATATAAAGAAATAGAATCTACAAGTGAATCTGAGGCCTCCAATTTAGCAGAAAGAACACTTAAAGATTTTGCCTAGCTAGAGAAGGTCAGGAAACAAGTGGAGCTAGCGGTCTACAACTTCGGCTAAACTGGACTGACTTTTTTTTTTCTCTCTTTTTCCACGCCAAATTAAATTTTCTCCTCAGGCACCAGCAAAATATAATATAAAATTGAAGGTTGAAATAAATGGAGAAGAGGGTCCAAAAATCTTGAGGCATGTATCTCAACAGTAGGTAGCTAGCTCAAGTGGATTCTTCGATAGAACTAGAACCAATTTGCCATTTGGCAAAATGGGCATTTGTGTACTTATATCCCACCTCATGTTGACCCCACTTTTTCTTCTCCATCTTCACTTTCTCCATCATCTCTTCCCCCTTGTGTTGTCTATTTCTCCTCCATCCCTTGGCCTTTGGGATGGACTCTTTCTTGGAGAAATATAACATTATTTTTCCACCTCCAAATACTTTATATAAATAGTAACAGAGAGGGAAAAGTTCCTCAAGTAAGGGATTGTTTGCTTGCACTGTTCCTCTTGATTCACATACCTTAATTAGCTTTCAAAAAAAGAAATATGAAAAGATTTCTTCCTTCTTGCTCTCCAATCTTCTCTCGCAAGTTTTTTTTCCCCTATATTTTTATTTTTTTTGCCTTTTCCTTTTTTCCCCTCCTGATTTAGGCCTTGCTGTAGTTGGCTTGCTTCAACAGAGAAGGGATTGGGTGTCACATCCACTGATCTTATCCTAGCCGATTTCTCATCTGGTTGACATCTTGTGGGAAATTCATGTCCTGTGGCATACACATGTTGCAATCATAAACAAGTGCCAACATATTTTAAGAGTAATTTATCTCATGTATTTTCATTGCAGAAACAATTAATGTCCATTAAAACAGACAAATAAAATACGAAAAAAATTGTGTTTGATTGCTAAAATAATTTATGCACTTTATATGAATCAAGATAAATAGATGAATAAGAAGGATATGACGCCTTATAAAATGATGCTAGATGACACACAGTAAAAGCATATTTATACTAATTGTAATATAATGTATAGATAATATATATGTCTAATAGCATTTATCATTTAGGTTGCATATAGATAATATGTATATCCGTACAAATAAAATTGACATAACGAGTTAATGCACATGCTTATACATCAATCCATCCTACATATCACATGCCAGCATAGGAAAGCAAGGGAGGAGCTCCTATAGCTAGTCCCCTAATTGCAGTTGTTCTACTAGTTAACTACTGTTCCATTGTATGAATGTGACATGGACATAGTGAACAGGTAAACAGGAAAAATGTACAGCTTGGCCATGGTGATAAAGAAACAACTATTTAGACCCTGGGAAAAGGAATTAATAGCGTATGGACAAATATATGCATGCCTAGGGGAGGGCAATGTGGTGGTTTATTAGGTGTTAAATGTGACACATGAATGAAGTCCCCCCCGAAAAGAAAGGAAAATACAGCAGCTAAGGTATGGAACATGTCAAGGCTACTCCAAAGATAGCTAGCTACTGGACCAGCCAGCCAAGAGCAAGATGACTACATGCCTAACTAATTAAGCCTTTAAACGCCTAGCTAGTACCTAGCTCTAGTACCTAGTATTACCACCAAGCACTAGCATATGTAACTTTTAAACACATAATAATTAATTAAATTGAAATATTATCCTTAATTTAACTTTTAAATAAAAATAGTTGATTGATTCTCTCTGTATGAATACGTGATGATTATAAATATAATCGCCCCGCCACTAGTAGCATGAAGTAGCACTTGGACAGCTAGTTCGTGGTCCATGGTCTATATATAAGGCTGTACTCTTATCTCTCTCTCTCCTCTCTCTCTCTCTCTCTTTCACCAGGCACATGATCATGTAAACCCCAACACCCCCCACCACCACTTCTCTTCTCCATGTATTGGTACGCGTGAATTGTCAAAACTTAACCCATACTCTCCTTGGAGTTTCACATGCCTCCAAATTTAACCAACTCCAATCAGGACCATGGGAAAAATAAAAGGGAGGGGGGGGGGGGTAATTGAAAAATAATTGAGGTTATTGTTTTCTCTTTTGCCTTGTAACACAGGGAATTGAAACTTCTGCACTTGGAAGGCCCCATCTTCAATCCTTGCAGATACTGCAGGAAATCACCTGGAAGTGATGTACATCCAACCCAACTTAAGGATGGATAACATTGATCACATCTCTAGCTAACAACAGCCTCAACCCTCTTTCGGAAATTTAACAACTTTAGAAAAGATGAAAATTTAGGTAAAGGATATTACGCTAGATTGGGTACAAGGTAGATAAATATAAATTGACCTAAACGAAATCAAATAATGTTGTGCCTTTGAAAAGTTCAATTGTCATTTTGGATCTTGTCATGTCACAACGAAATTATGCTTTGAAATTATAATTAGAAAGGACTAGTCATATCACAAGGAAATTATACTTTGAAATTACTAATACAAAGGACGTGTGGCAAAAACTACAAGTAGATACCACTCGATCATCAAAGCGGGAGGTTAATAAATAGTGTACGTTGCTAGTTTTCTTTTTTGTTTTATATAATTCTGGTGTTCAAATTTTGCATAGTGCAGTTGCCCCCACCTGCTATCCAATCCTAATCTTGTAATCTACACAGCTATTATGAAATTGAGGGCAGATAAATGGAAGCCCCACATTATGTTTGAAAATGACATGGATAGTTTGGTTTGTATTTTCCCTCATCTTCAATTCATGTGTGAGAAATTAACTGGGAAGCTCACACACGGAAGATACAATATAATTGACACTCCACTCCGGCCACCATATTATTTGGTTGGGTTAGTCTACTTCTGCAGGTTTCTTTTATATGCGTATTTAATGTAATATGTGGCAAAATTCTCCTCGTTCAACGTGATGGCTCACCTTCCTTGACCCCTCCCGCTTCTTCTGATTTTCTCCCATTTTAGCCCCCAAAAAAAAAAAAAAATTAAATAAGTAAAACATATTGAAAATATATATATAAAAAAAAAGGAGAGGAGCATCTCATTTGGGGCGGCATTGGTCTACAAAGATAGTGACACAAGCTCATGCTAATCATACACGTCCTAATCCATCACGTTCTAGATTACTTTGAAATGTATGTCCATCCTTTTCAAATACCTAAATTTATTCAACATTTTACCCAGTCCTTCCGACTTTGCACTGTGATCAAACAGATAATGCACCTATAAATGTGCCTCCTAATTTATTTACCTGCTGCAGATATATATTATATCTTTGTATATATGTTCAAGAGTTTTTGAGATCATGTGAGCTTGCTTTAAACTAGCGATGAATTAAGTACTAATATATTGTTAAATTTTTTAAATTATATAAATACGGTATTCTCTAAACCAAACTGACATAGAATAACTGTAAACAAATCCCAGGGCGACACCAGTCTTGATTTATAGGGGTTGTATTATACGTGGTACATCTATAAATGGGGAATACAATGTATGTATATATATGATTTAGTAGGGGCCCCACCGTATATCTAGATAAGGCGTGATTCATGTAATACTAATTATTTAATTAAAGAAGCCATGGTATTATTTTACGACTGACCTCGATTTTCCACGTACTAAGCAGACAGCACAACAAGATTAGTCTAACTTATTATACTTAATAAAGCAAGTCAATAGTCTACTAATACTTCCCCTAATGCATAGCATTATTAAATAATTTTTATTTTGTCTCACTTGAGGGTGCAAATAAATAGGGATTTGGGGTGGGAGATTCCGTTTCCAGGTGCAAGTACGCAACACTTGCTAATTTGAATAAAAAAAAAGTGTTAAGAGAGAATATTTAGAAGAAAATAGGAGCATACCATGTGATTGTGATGGTTAGGAGGGTAGCCCATGTAGTCAAAGTAATTGTAGCTGACGGGGGCCCCACTTGGACCAGAACTTGAACCTGAACCTGAGCCTAAACCTAAAGGCGGACACTGGGTGGACAAGGAAGAGCCATCAGAGGTCTGTGGTTCAGCGTCTTGATGATAATCCTCCTCGAGTTGGCACTCCAAGTTCACCCCAAACAGCCTTAACCTTTTTTGGTTCACAGCCCCTGACCTCCCTGCCTTTTGGCTTTGCCTTTGCCTTTGCTGCCTAACCTCTGTCTCTGCATTAATCACCATTTATTTAATTAATGATTAATTATGGGTCTAACTATATTAGTAAATGATTAATTAATGGGGGTACCCACGTGCTTGTTAGTTAGCTGATTAAGCTACAAACTGGATTTGCCTCTTCACTTTCCCCCTATTACTCCTCTCAAATCCATGTTACCTTATTTCTACTTATTAAACCTCTCTATCTTCGTTACTCCCTGCTCCCTCCATTTCATATTATATTATTTTTTAATTGATTGTAAGGCCTTCAATTCAATATTATTTTTTTACTGACATTTTTTATATAATATTTAATTAATAATTAATGTTATATTTTAAAATAATATTTTCTATTATGAATTTAATAATAGCAATTTATTTAATAAATTCTTATATATATCTATATTGAAAAAACTACTATCATAACCTTAAGTTTAATGATACAATTTACAAAGCGACAAATAACATAAACTGAGGGTACAAATTATCATCATTATCCACAATTCACTTAATTAGTGGTGCTATAGCATATTAATTGGTTATATATATATATATATATATATATATATATATATATATATATATATATATATATATATATATATATCATTTGAGGTTACTGTTCAAATTTCATCTGTTCTATTTCTCCAATAAAAACTATCAGGTGATTCATATATCATATAACATGGAAATATACACATTTTAGAAAATTTGAGGTTGCCAATTACCTTAAGTAAAAAACATTTCGATGACGACTAAGATGGACTTTTTCTTGTCGAAAAATATACAAATAGAAAATCGACTGTGACGTGAAAAATCTGTTTGTGATTACTGATTTTTTTTTTCAAGAAAAATAATGATGGAAAAGAAGAGAAAGCACATTATTCCTCAACCATTGGAGAGTGACAGTCACGCACTCCAATGAGCGTTTATGATCTCTTTAGAAAATCATTGCCTTACCAAAACAAAAAATCATTCGAATATCAGGAAATAAAGAGACGGAAAAATAGAAAAAAGAATAGGAAACGATGATGAAGTCATAAGAGGCCTGCAACACGATATCCCTTGCAATCGCCTTTTATCTTTTTATAATTTTTGAAAGTGTAATACTCGGTATTAATTAAATTGAAAAATAGAAGTATAATTTCAATTTGTTACCTGCATGAAAAGAATCAGCAGGTAGGTAAGGATAGGAGGCGGCAATCCGATGCGGCTGCGGCGCAAGATAGCCCTGGTGGACCTGCGCAGTATTATAGGACGATCTTTGAGTCCAGCCACAAAATTCAGGCCTTGGCTGAGGAGGAGCCCCACGGCGGCGCCAGCCGATGAAGAAGCGATCGGATTCGAAGCGGTGGCGGTCGAAGAAGACAACGTCACCGGCGTCAAGTTTCTTCTCTTTGACGTAACGGCTCCATCCTTTAGTTAATACGTAGCTCTGACTACTATTCCAGTAAGAGTACCTGAACCTCCAGCACTTGCCACACTCATCCTCAAACCCTAAGAGAATTCCACCGCCAGTGGATCCGGCGTCGGCGGTGGAGGCTGAGGCTGAGGCGGAGAGAGGGAAGTACTTCTCGGCATGCTGTTTAGGGATAACGAGTCGGTTGAGTTTTCCGACGTCACTGGGGGTGAGGGGTTTTTCGAACATGGGCTCGCGTTGGTCGGCGGATGAGGAGGCTGTGTCATTGGCGGTGGTGGCTGCAGCGGAGGAGCTCTGATCTGAATCGTCGTCTCGAGAGAGAGGTTGCTGATGGTGGTGGTGGTGGTGAGGGTAGAAGAATGGAAACGGGGGTTTCTGAGTGTCCATCGAACTGTAGATTAGGGTGTCAGACGGTGGGAGGTCAAGGGAGAAATGGTTCATTTCAGATAATGGTAGAGAGACTGTGTTTTTGTTTTGGGTTCGTTGGGTGAGATGAGATGATGAATGAATGAGAAAAGTGGGAAATGGGAGCAACGTATTTGAAGGGAGGGGAGAGGAGAGAGAAACAGTGGGGAATTAGAGGGAGAGGGATAGGGAGAGCGAAGGGCAGGCCAGGCCAGGGACAAAAGGAGAGAGAAAGAAAGAGAGAGTGTGAAGGGCAGAAGGGGGGAGGGTAAAATAAAGTACGACATACTGTAGTAACTTATGCTGTTGCGTGGCTCCCCCTTAATACCAAACAAACGAAATACTGTGTACTCTTCTTTTTCTATTTCTTTATTCCCATAACCGTTCTTGGACATCAATAATACCAATTTTAGGAATATTGGATATTAATAATAAAAATTATTTTCATGAAACCAGAAGATTAACTATTGGCGTATTTTCTCTAACAAAGATCTGGTCGAATTGTTATGGTTTTATTTCATCGAAAAGATGATGTGACTCCATAATATATGACATGGAAGACATGTTAGTATACACGTCAACATTTTCTACCCAACTTCCGCCTTCCACGTCACACATCAGGGAGTCACGTCATCTTTCCGATGATTTAAAACTATAACAACTCGGTCGTGTACTGTTGAAGGAAAATAGGTCGATAGTTGGTATTACTAGTGTCCAAAAAAATAGTTTGTATTATTAATCTCAAATACCCCAAAAGTTGGTATTATTGGCGTCCAATAATCCTTTCGAGAAAGACAAGTGTTGGACAAACACATTTTTAAGGCTATCAGTAATGGTCTTCAAATACACTAAAAATTGAGGATAGAGAATAGAAAAAATATAGGAAAAATAAAAAAAGGGGCATATTTAATTGGGTATGCTCCATATTCTTGAGAATGAAGCGGATAGAGATAGAGAGAATTAGGAGAGAGAAAAATATTAAACAAAATTTATTTTGTTTTATTCTTTCTTTTTTTTGTACTATTTTATTAAGGGTGATGATACATGTCTTGGGGCTCCAAGACACAGATTAAGTGTCCTGTTACATATAAAATTAATATTTATTACCATTTTTTAACTATAATTTTTTTTTACAGTTACTATTAATAATCTATTATAAGAAGCTTGGAATGTACTGGCTACGCCAACAATTAAAATTGACAATCTAACAATAGAACCTCATCTATTAGGTATATTTTAGACGTCTTTTCATAAATTTTTAAAATATAGATAAAATTTTTATTTTATATCATTTATATGTATTATTATAGTTATAGGCTCTGTTCTTTTCTACGGTTGGCAAACTGCGGTACCACAACCTACCACAGTTTGCCACAACCCACCACAAAATACCATTCTACCACAATTCACCATAACCCACCACAAATTACTTTTTCACAATTACCAATACAATACAAAAAACCCACCACAACATACCAATAACCCGCCACAATTTCACCACACCATACCGTGTCATACCGCAAAATACCGCTTAAAAGAACAGGGCCATAGATGTCAATAATGTAATTTTTTAATTTAATTTATAAATATATAGGTATTATATAAAGACAAGACACTTAAAGATGTGTCCTACCCAAGACTTTTATCATTTTTGTTTTAGTAGTTATATATTATTCATTCCTCACTCCATTCCTCAACTCATTTTTCACCATTAACAATACACATTCTCCACTACGTATTAAAATAATACTAAACTCACTATTCATATATTTGGTGTACGTTCTCCATTTTAAAGAATACCATTGAGGATAACTTAAATAGGGTGATGATACGTGTCTTAGGGCAAGACATTTGAATGTTTGGGGCAATGACTTAGGATTGTAATGTCTTACTCTTTATGAAATTATTATTTATGATCATTTTTTACCTTAATTTTTTTGACAATTACTATTGATTATCGGAACCACTATCATGAGTCCAGGTTCATGATGCTATGTGAGCCCCCGAATGTGCGCCAATTTTTTTCCTTTTTTTTTAATTTATTTTAAATAAATATAATGAGGGTTTTTTAATCTAATACTTCAATATATTTTGTGTTTGAGTTTCTAGTCCAATTTAATTATACTTTTCATTTGTGTATTTTTAATTTTAATTTTCTTTGTAATTTTCATCATATTCTTTTTAATTTGTAAATTAATTTTCTCTGTACTTTTAATTAAGTACATTTTCAATAAAAATAATTTATGAGAAAGATAGTATATACTTGTGAACATCCATGCTATGAATTATGAATATTGTATGGGATATGTTACAAGCATCGTGGTTATAGTTTATGAGTGTCCAAGTTACAAATTATGAACATTGCATTTGATATGTTTATGAGCGTTGTGGTTAAAGTTTATGAGCATTGTAATATAGATTTATAAGCATCCAGGTTACAAATTATGATCGTTGCATGGGATATGTTTATGAACATTCATATACTGGTTTACGAGCATTATAGTTTAGATTTATGAGGATTTATATGTTGGTTTATAAGCATTGTAGTAAAAATGTCATATTATGAGTATTCGCGTTCTAGGTTATGAACATTCATCTGGTTCTAGATTTTTTGATGTTGACAAAAATTAATGTGGTTCCGGTTCACTGGTGAAACCGCACCGTTAAATCAGGTGTACCGATTTTTAAAAACCGGGTGATTCGGTTCCGGTTCCGGTTCCGGTTTCGGTTTAAGGTTTTAGCGCACTGTTTCGTACGGTGCACCTCTTCGAGACACCGAAACCGCACCGCACCGCATCGTTTCCACCCCTACTTATTTATGAGCATTCATGTACCGATTTATGACATTGGTGTATATCTTTCTGAATATTCATATTAGAAATTATGAACATCATTTGTATTTTTTAGGAGTATTTTATGATGGTTAAATGATAAAAAAAAGCTTTAAAAACTAGAATAGAAAAAAATTGATTTTTTTTTTAAATATACATCTGATTAAAATAAGATACAAAAATGTAAAAAATTTTAAAAATCCGAATATAAATGCTTATAAACATAAACTGCAGTTCTCATAAACCCATATATGAATATCACAAACATATCACATGTAATGTTCATAATTTGTAACGTGGACGTTCATAAATCTATACTACAATGCTCGTAAACTTTAACCACAATGCTCATAAACATATCACATACAATATTCATAATTTGTAACATACGTAGAAGCTCATAAACTATAACCACAATGTTCATAACATATATCATGCAATATTAAAAATAATTCGTAGCTTGGATGCTCATAAATCTATACTATAATGGTCAGAAATTATTTTTATTGAAAATAAACATATAAGTTCAGAAAAAATTAAATTATAAAAGAACAAAAAGATTATGATGAAAATTACGTAGAAAATTAAAATAAAAACAAATAAATGAAAAATGTAATTAAATTGGATTAGGAACTCAAACTGAAAAAAATACATAAAAATATTAGATTAAAAAAGAAGCTTTATTATATTATTAAAATGTAATTAATTCTTAGGCTTTTCACTCGTTTCATGCTTAATTTCATGTCTTTTACTATGTTTTTGGTTATTTTGTAGGTTTTTATGTTTTTGGTACCTTTTTGACAAAAGTCAAAAAATATTTAGACGTGTTTGTGATAAATAGTTTTTTAATATTAAATTTTTTGGACTCGAAAAACAAATTTTCAAAAATCTAGTAGGAGAAGTTTTTGAGAAAGTTTTCTTTTTCTTTTTGACATGATAATTATTTTAATACCCCAGTACTTTCAACAAAATTAAATTAAATATCATATAATATTTTTTAATGTTTGTTTTTTATTTTTTTCTTCATTTGACAAGAGTACTAGTTGTTGTGTAATTGTGTTGTTATGGTAATTATATTTAATTAATACTTTTGACTTCAAATTTACATCGAGTTACAAAATTATTTATTTTATTAACTCTAACCATATATAGATTGAAATTTTGATTTCATAATTTAATAATTAATAAAAAGAAAATAGAGTTAGACACTGAATAATAATATAATATAATTAGTATTGAATATTAAATATAATAACAATCTATAGTAAAGAAAATATTATTTCATAATTACAAATGTAAAACTCATTTTGAAACACATAAAAACATATAAAAATATCACATTGGTATGGGCATAAAATGAAACTTGACCAACTTATTTTTCATCGGCAACTAACTTTATCAAACAATTTTCATCAAACCACTAACCCAAACAGTTAAGTCAAACAACTAATTCAAATAACTAACAATTACTAATTTACTACACACAAGGTTGTTAGAATTAGGATCTCACTACTAAAAATATGAATATTACCACTCACTTTTTTCCAACCAATTTAAAATGGTTGGAAAACCAGCGATTTTAGCAACCATTTAAAATTTCAACTATTTTTAAAAATTTGATGAGGGAAAAGTGGTTGAACATTGCTAATACTTGGAAATTTTTCTTACCATCATTTTTCCTACTATTTGAAAATGGTTGGAAAAATGGTTAGTAATTCAACCATTTTCCGAACCATTTTCAAATAGTACGAGAATAATGGTAGAAAAAATTTCCAACCATTTTAGCAAAATTGGTTGCAATTTCCAACCCTTTTTCCCACATAAATTTTTTGAAAATACTTGAAATATGGAATTGTTGCTAAAATGGTTGGTTTTTCCAACCATTTTAAATTGGTTGGCAAAAAGTGGTTGGTAATACACATATTTCAGTTATACTCTAATCAAGATCGATGAGGGTAGTTAGAATTAATCAATATCGTAGAATCGAGTCGAGGATCGTAACATTCTAATATATTATACAAAAAACATTTCTATAATAGTTAAGATCTCAACAAATATTTATTAAAATTGAAGCAATACATTAAATTGTATTTCAGTTGATACAAAATTTATATTCTTACTAGTAAATACCCGCGCCTTGCGCCGTGGTCAATTAAAAAAATATAAGTGTTGCGTGATATGATTTTAATAATACATCACAACGATATAAAATAGTATTTTTGACGATAAATAATCTATACTATGGAGTTTATGATTGAAAATAATCCAAATTGACTTTTTAACCAACAATAAACTGAAGTTTTACCATTTTTTTCCGACTAAGCCAACACCAAATTATGGTCGCACAAAACTGACACGACGTCGATACCACATGTTTAGTAATCAAAAACTAATGCAAGCTCATTGCTACTAAGCACATTTACAGGTTTCAAGTTCCAGGTATAAGCCGGACCTATTTACAAAACTGACACGGCATCGACACCACATGTTTAATAATCAAAAAATGATGCAAGCTCATTGCTACTAAGCACATTTACAGGTTCCAAGTTCCAAGTATAATTACCAATCAAATCAATGGATGAATGAATATTCCATTAAAAAATGGATTTACAAAAAAAAAAAAGAAAGAAAAAGGATGGATGAATGAATGAATGAATGGGTAACTAATCTGACGGTTGAAGGAAGAGAGAGGGCTATGAAGATGACGTAGGTGGGTTTGGCAAAAATTTATCAAACATAAATCTATCGGTTGAGATTAATTTGTGACAACATGTAATCATGGGTTATAATTAAATTGACTTCCTAAAATCACTCTCATGAGAGTCCATCCTATATTGCTTTAATATATATACTATAGATCTGAGAACGGTTCATTCCTACCTTCTAAGTTATAGAGATATCTTATCATAAATTTTCTTAATTTATAAGATTTAAATCTATGAATTTTGTATAAAAAATAAGTGTTATGCGATGACATAAATTATCTATATTTATAATTATATTAAAACCAAACCTCTAAATGAAACCTTATACCACGTGTCAAAACTTTAGAGGGTTAGAAGGAATTCAAATCTACTTCCAGCCACTAAGATTTTTTTTTTAAAAAAAAATCATAAAAATATTAACAATAGAAAAAATCATAAAATTAATGTTTATAATTGAGGAAAAAAGAAAATGAACGTGTCTTGATATGAAGAAAAATTAATCTAATCAATTTATTATACCAAATAAAATAAATTAATTTGAGTGGTTTATGTTTGTTAATTTATGATACAAAATAAAATTTTTACTTTTTAAACTTTTTTCTATGATTTTATTGTAAAATAAAGGTATTGAAATTGATTTACTTCTTCCACTACTATATTGATCAAATTAGATTTGAAGACAGTATATACAAAGAAAATACATAAATAATGATAATATAATTCTTGTATTTTCATTAATTTCTAATTATTGTTTGAATCAACAATTGTAATAAGTCCCTGCTCTTGGATGAGTTATTTTCAAGTTAGAATAAGTTATGGTGTTTTTTTTTTGAGGAATCGTGTTTTTAGAGTGAATGTTTTTTTGGGAAACTGTGTTAGGTTAGGATAAGTTAGGATAGTTAGGTTTAATATGGCAAAAGGACAGAGCCTAAAATTACTTCAAGAAAATAAATCACATAAAATTAGTAAAACACAAAAATTCATGCATCGCGCATATGATCCAATATTGTTAGTATATTGTCAAATTGAAAACATTGGAAAATAATTATATTTGGACAAAGAGTAAACTATTGAGTTATCAAAATACAAAAAGAAAATTTAGAGAACAATTAGCTCACAACTATGAAATTATATAATTAAATGGATGAATGGCAATTAAGACTTTTCCTAAAGCCCTTTGAAAAACTGAAATTATATAACCAAACGTGGGTTGCAAATTTTTTTTAGGTAAAAGGATTTCAACTTTTTAAATCCAACGGTTGTGATTGGCTTGACCTCCTAAATTCACTCTCACACAAGTCAATCACACATTTCTTTAATATATAGTATAGATAACAAAATTTGAAAGTTGGTAATATGTTCACACATTATCAAATTTAAGTACTAATCGTGGATTAGATCATAGAGTTTTATAATTGTATTGCGATTGAAACACACAATAATTACACTAAATCACTTCCGTAAGTTTTTAACTACTTAAAAATTCTAACAAGAGTTGGATCGATAAAGGATTTTTGTATCGCAAAATGATAAAATCGTAAAGGATTTTAATAACTATTCCACACAGCTAACATCTAATAACTACCAATTGATGCCCAAACTTAATCTTATTATCTTAATATATTTTTTTTTGGGTAAAATGAACTACACCACCTAATATTGACATTTAAAAAATGCACATAAAGAGTATACGTTTTTATATTTCGTTTTTAAAGGGTTAGCTGGTTTGTTATTGATTGAAATTATAGGTCCACTACAAAGCAGGAATAGTTCCTTTGCCAAAAATTAAAAAAAATGTAAAATAAACAAACAAAGAAAGTAAGAATAGTATTAATTTCCCATAGCTAAAGGGGTAGCATTATTGATGTTTGGCCATTCCTAGTTTTATGAAAGGGGGCAAAAGATAGAAACCATATAATGGGTATTCTCATCCCTTGCAGGGACCAAAATATATTAATAAAATTATTAAATATTAGTTTATGTTCTATTTTTTCCCTCCCGAAGAGGATCCTATATTCGTTTTCATTTCCCTTTTCTATTTTCCAATTCCTCCTTCCCTAGAAGCAATATGAACATAAAGAACGAGATGAGATAAGATTTGTCCAATTGAGGCCTTTTTCTGGGGTCCAAACTATCGTGTTTGAATTTCATCCTCTGGTAGCATCATTTATTTTACTTGTTTATTTATTTATTATTTGATTTCTCTCTCCAGATATTCTGGCCCCCACACTTTATTAATCACTTGGGAAGACTTATCTTTCTGCCTCTGGGTATTTTCTTCTTCCAGGTGCATATTCTATCCTCTATAATAATAATATAATAATAAGGATTATTGGACGCCAATATCTGCAAACTTCGGAGTATTAGGTATGTCTGAAGTATTTTCTTGACATTAGTAGTATCAACTATCGATATTTTCTTCCAACGATGCGATCGAGTTGTTATAGTTTTAACTCATCGGAAAGATGGCGTGTTCACGATGTGTGGCGTTGAAGCGGAGGTTGGGTAGAAAATGTTGACGACACTAACATGCCTTCCATGTCACATATTAGATTACATCATCTTTCGATGAGTTAAAACCATAACAATTGTGATGTCTTTATTAGAGGAAAATATGTCAATAGTTAAATCGCTTTAGTGTCTGAAAATAGTTTGTATTATTAATATCCAATACCCCCAAAGTTGGTATTATTGATGTCCAAAAACCCTAATAATAATAATAATAATAATAATAATAATAATAATAATAATAATAATAATAATAATGTATAAGAAAAAATTAAAATTATGTTTTACATAATATTACAATTTTTATAATGAAACTGTTACTTTTAAATCTATAATAAAATATGATATTAGAAAAATGTAATATCAGATAAAAAATTACTGATAAAAAGATACATTATCTATGCATTTGTGGATCTAGACATTAAAATTATGATGTCTACCTAATGATAGTTATCATTACATAGATTTGAAACAGATAATTCTTCCAATGTATTAAAAGCTATTTAAATTCCTTTTTGTAGATAGTTCGGCTGTTATATTAAGGCCCTGTTCTTTTCTGCGGTATTTTTCGGTGTGGTGTGGTGGAATTGTGGTAGGTTATTGGTATGTAGGGTAGGTGAGGTGAGAGAATGTAAAAAGTAGAGGAGAAAAGTGAAGAGAGAGAAGAGTGAGGAGAGAGAAAAGTAATTATTTGTGGCAAACTGCGGTGAGTTGTGACAAATTGCGGTAAGGTGTGGTACCGCAGTTTACCAACCACAGTATAGAACAGGGCCTAAATTAGACCAACTTACTAATATTTTGGACCTTCTTTTTAGCATGTCCAATCACATAAATATATAAAATTATCTCAATATATAAGTGTCATATATGGACTTGGTCTGTTCATGAACACCCCAAATTAACTCCCATACATATCTGCTCATGATTCTATGTGTCCCTATTTAAGTGTTACGTACCTTGAACCACGATATAGATAATAAAATAATTAATAAAGTTAAGGGAAAAATTTAGAATTTAAATTTGTAAAAGTTAATTATCAACGATAAAAAATGTAACATAAATTTAACAGAAGTTATATTGTAATGGTGATAATAAATAATTAGAAACAAAATAATTAAATAAATAAATAGTAAAATAGCACTCAAGGGTGTACACAATTAACATATGACAACTATTTTAAAATGACCCAGAATGTGGTTTTAAAAAACAGCTGTGAAATATTTCTTTTAATTATAATATATGGTTTTCTCTGAATTCTAAAGAAAATGATGGAATAATGGTTAATGATTATGAGCCTTTTAGATGGGTTGGAGAAAGAAATCCACCACTATTTTCCAGGTGGATTTGGCCAGAAATCTGCATCATCTCTCTCCAGAAAGCTATATGGAGTCCCGGTTATCAACGTATATTTTACAAATAATTTAATTAAAATATTGTGGGATGTGCAGATGTGCTTCTTACGTCAAACATTAGTACTCATGTTGATTGATTCTCCACGACTGTTGCACACACTGATTTTCAAGCATAATGCAGTTTGTTCAGCCAAGGGGATCCTTAGCGTAATAATTGAATATTGTATCCAAGTTTACATATATTATTGAAAAATTCTACTTAGGACCTGTTCGTTTGTGCGGTAATTTATGGTATGGTGTGGTAGAATTGTGGTGGCCTGATGGATGTGGTGAAATTGTGGTAGATTATTAGTATGTGCGGTAAATGAGGAGAGAGAATGTAAAAAGTATAGCAGAAAAGTGAGGAGAGAGAAAAGTGAGGAGAAAGAAAATTAATGATTTGTGGTAAAGTGTGGTAATTTGTGGTAAACTGCGGTATGCTGTGTTACCGCAATTTGTCAGCCGCAGAAAAGAACAGGACCTTAATAGGATTCAACTTTTATTTATTTCAAGTTGTCAATTACTTTCTAAATTAATTTTAAGTGGTACACTTATTTTGAAAATTATTCCAAGTGATAGGCATAGTGTGAAAACTTTAAAAAATATTCCAAATTTTCAAGTACTTTAAAAACATTATATAGTTGTCAAACACTTTAGATATTATTTCAAGTGAGTTGAGTGTGAGATTGATGGGGAGAGATAAATAAAATTGAGAGAGGAGGAAAGTTTTGTGAGAAATATTTTAACAACGGTGCAAGAAGAATCTCACAAGATGAAAGGTTAGAATTATTTCAAGAGTATAAGAAGATTATATAGCATAAGGAATCATGTAGAACAAGTATAAGAATCATATATAAGATAACATCAAGAATATGATCAACACGAATGAATTTGAGACCGACATGGATCGTGTAAATCTTCAGAAAGAACAAAAACCAAGACTAGGGCTCAACACGGGTCGTGTTGAGGCAACACGAACCGTGTTGAGTGCCAGAAATGGTTTTTAATACTAACAACTATATAATCTTGTTTATTTAGTTTATGAAATCAATATTAAGTCCGATTTTATGTGGATTCGAACAGATATATTTCTTGACCAAGTCAATGACTAAGTCAAGGTATTAATCCCTTATTAAGGTCCTTAATTATCCTTTGACTTAAGGGTATGATGAGGGGTTGGAATTCTCCTATAAATAGGAGTATTCCTTAGCCTTTTGAGAGTATCACAAGCTTTTTCGATAATCACATCTCTCATTCTTGTCTAGACTGCATCTATACTTGAATGATTCAAGTGAGAAACCAATTTTATTGAGTGTTACAAGTGCTAAGCTTTATCCCTTTGCACATTTACGGTATAGTAAATAGTTCTTAAGAAAAGTGAGTACGATCCACGACTCTTAGCGATATCCAAGCGACTTTCCATTGTTTTCTATACTTTTGACTTCCTTTCCTCCAACAATCTTATGAACTATTTAGTAATGCCCTCGTTTTGTGAGATTGTAGGACCCCAAAAAAATCCCCCGTTAAGGGAATAGTTTCGAACGTGCTACTTATGTTGTGATTGGGAGGTGACTAAAGTTGCTTAATCTTTAAATAATGATATTTTTAGTTTATAAAACATTTTTGAGATGAGAGACTTTTATTCATTTATGAACCTATTTTTATTATTAAAATACCCGAAATCACAAAACAAAATGTTTTAATAATGACCAAACACCGACCTGTTTACAAATTTGGGTCGTAGAGGAGGAACATAGACCACCAAAGAGTGTCGTAGGCCGCATGACCTACGACAGCTCCATGGTTGGATATGTCCTTCCTCGGCCCAAGCGAAAATGGGTGGAAAATGGCATAGGCCATGCGACCTATGCCATTTTCTAGGCCCTTTTCTCTTGGTCGAGCCTTGGATTTGTATAATGGAAGTGTAAAATCATTAGTAAGTATTTTTTTAGGTAATAACGTGTATTTTCAATAATTAAAAAGGTTATAAGAGAAAGGAAATAGTCGCCAGCCGATTTAAGGAAATCGACAAACCAAAACTAATAAAAAGATGACTCTGGTCTACAAACCCGAATTCTAAGTATGGGGGCAAGGTTACGAATTCGAGAATTAAGGAATTCTCGAATCCACCTATTTAAAAACAAACTCTACTAAAACCGAACTTGAAATGAAATGAGCGGGGAAAAGTTTAATGAATTTCACAATTGTAGACGTTGAATTTTGTCTTTCAATTGAGCTTTATAATTTTTGTAATTTATTTTGAGTTTCTTTTATTTTTGAATAACTTAGAAAAATTCCAAGAAAAATGAAACGTAAAAGAGAGAAAAAAACCAAAATCAGCCATTTTCCAATTCTGCACGCAGCCCAAGGTGTAGAAGCAAACCAGACTTGAGCAGATTCGACCCCCATACCGCCAGGTATTAGGGGCGGATTCCACCCGACCTCGGGCGCCTCTGCCTGCCTAGGGATGCGTGCCACGCACAGTTGGGCCCCTAAAAGGCCTGCATACTTGGCGGTATTATGCTAGGTATGCTCCCCCCTTTTTAACCTGGAAATCCTACTTCATTTCACCTATAAATACCCTACCTGTCTCCATTTCATCACTACATCGAAATCACCCTAGCGTATTGACACTAGGTGATTTTTCTTTTCTCTTCTCTCCCTCTCATTTCTCCCTCATTTTGCATCCACTTACTTGGCATTCTAGTCTCTCTCTCTCTCTCTCTCTCTCTCTCTCTATACTTCTTCCACTTGTATTATCTTGTAATATGAGTTAATAACAAACTCGACTTAATTAAACTTGAATGCTTGTAAATAAAACCTATTCATGTTTAATTCCACTTTTATTTCTTGTCCATTTATTTCTCGCATTTAATATCACATTCGTTGTATGTACTAAATAATGTAAATTACACTAATTAATTCTCCACTTCTACTCTCTTTCTTAAAATAACCTGTTTAGTGGAGTCCGTTCGTTGAACGGGTGAATTTGAGAATTTTTATTTGAATTTTTATTCTCAAATTCGTAAGCTTACCCCCGGATCCAAATATCATGGTTCGCGGTTTGTGGAGTCATTAATTTCGAGTTTATTAATTCTCTTGTAAAAATTAATTGGTGACTCTTTATTTATTTATTTCTTTTTTGTCTCGTCTTTTTTTCGGTTTTGTTTCAGATCTCAAAAAGTTAATTTGCAAACGAAAAGTTTAAATTTCATCAGTAATTTCCAAGTTATAATCCAGTTTTCCCCAGTCATTTCGAGGCCAGAACTGGAAGAATACCTGGTGGTATGCATGCCAGTTCTATGGCTCCTATTTTGACTTCCTGCGTCGGGAGTCGTGCCCAAGCCCGACACTATAGCAGAATACCTAGCGGTATTCTGGCCAGTTCTGTGGCTCGGGTCTTGACTCCCAGGTTCAGAAGTCATTCCCAGGCTAGGATTGGCAGAATACATAGCGGTGTTCATGCGATTACCAGCTCGGTTACGATTTCTGCCTCGAGTCGTATCGAAGCCCGGAATCGCGAACACTGGCGATATTCGGCGATTCGTGGCTCGATCTTGACTCTTAGGTCCGGAAATCATTCCCGGACAACTGTTTGACAGAATACCGCTGGGTATTCAGACAACCTCGGGTCTGATTTTGGAGTTTTCTGGATTCATCCCTTTCCTCGCCTTCTTTTCTTTTTTCCAGGTAAAATATAGTTCAAAAGTTTTAATTAAAATCAAGAATTTTATTTGAAGTCAATAATTAATTAACGAGAAATTCGAGCAAATTCCTTCAAAGAAAAGACACCTCTTTCGACTCGCCGTACACCGCGTGGGATATCACGGGTATTTTCTCGGGTCTCACAAATGGCGACTCCACTGGGGACTTACTTTAAGAGGGTTAAACTTGAAAAAAGCCGGTTTTTTAAAATTTTGAGTAGAAAAGGAGAAATTAATCTTTTGTAAGTTTTATTATTTAGTTAGGCATCAAGCATACGGACCTTCATCTTGATTTTTTATAATTTGGGATGAACCAAAAGGTACCGTTTAGGATTTAGCCCAAATTCCCCTTTCGGGTACAGTATACTTCCGACTTCATAAAGGAATGAACTCCACATTTCAAGAAGATCGCAAGTTACATTCCCACTCATGAAGCACTCTAAAATACTCGGGATTATGAATTTACATTTTCCCTTTAATTTTGCGAGAAACACACGAATCACATTACTATGAACTCCATAGAGTTTGTGGCGCGTGAGAGATATGAGTATGTTAGTTTTAGGTATCTGACCTTAAACCATTGAATATAGGGCCTTGGTTAGGTGCATCCCTCACTTGTATGCTATGTGCATTCCCTTTATGCTATTTCTAAATTATGTGCTATATGTTTTCCCTTTCGTTCTAAGAGTCGGTCTCATGTTGCACCCCCTCCAAATGTTGCCTTGGTTTTGAGTAATTGTCAAACAAAGAATTATAGGAGGAGGGTTAAGGGGTATCCGTGCCGTACCACTGATACCGGGCCCGTGTAGGTTGGCTAAGTGTTTGGGGGTTAATGTCATTCAGCGACACGCTCCACTTAATCCGGTTATTGTATCTTTTGAATTCTTTTTCTTTCTTTTTGAACATTGCTTTTGCTTTTGCTAAACAGGAAAAAGAAACAAGCTCGGACACAAACCCCTAGAATCTCCCGGTTCCAATTGGAACGTGAAAGGAATCGGGGGTCTCACTAGACACTTAATGAAGGGAGTCTAAGAGGGTAAGTCATGACTAAAACCCGAGACAAGGTCGAAAATGCTCAGACCGGTTACTTTTAAAGAAGATTAAGAACGACTTCTCAATTTCGACAACAAGATCCAAGAAACAAAGCAAAACAAAGCGAAAACGAAACTGAAAGAAAAACTTTTAAAGGCTTTCACTCCTTTTTTCTCCTTTTTCACACGAAAATTTTTCAAATTTTAGGCAAAAACTAAGAAAAACAAGAATCAAAACATCTAGGTGATCTACCCTTGAAACAGAATATCCCCCCCCCCCCACACACACTTAAAACGCCACAATGTCCTTATTGTGGGAAGGTGTCACAAGAAAATGGTAGAGAACCTACAAAAACAAACAAACAAAAACAACTAGCAAGTAAAAATGGTGGCGACCTGAGCCCATACGGCTCCAACAGCAAAATATTCCCAACACAGACACTCAAAGGGGCTCGCTACCCAAAAGAAAATCAAGCATGCGACGGATCATGATGATAATTCACATAAGAAAGAGTAAGGTGGAAAGATAGTACCTCGAGCTCTTCGTAAGTGTTGAAACTTTGATCCGAAGTCGTCGTTCAAGTAAATCACAATGGTATTAGAGCAAAAGACGACTTTGCAAACGATAAAATCCGTATGCGAGATCGACAACAAAAACAAAGAAACAAATGATTAACTAGACTTTGAAACAAAAACTACAAAGAAGAAAAGAAAACTATAAACAAAATGTACATTGCCAATTACTTACCTTATCCCCGAATCTCACTCATTGAGGTGGGAAATAAGGGTGAAACTCAATACAAACTGACCAAAACAATCGATTCATGTCATTATCTTTGAACAAAGCATTGCTTACATACCCAGCCACAGACCAAAATACATTCAATGCTTGACAAAACAAACCATCCCTAGCCCACAAAATCAATCATGATACAACCAAAAACATCGCCAACTACAATCAAAAGACAAACAACACAAACCAAGCCCGAGCATCCTAGGAACAACGCCAAAACATGCCAAAAGAACCCAAGATGCCAACATACCAAAACCACAAGACCGTCGCATCCAAACCCCGATGAAGCATCCCCCCACACTTATACTTCACAAAATAAAGTAAGTAGAAACAATGAGAAAGATCGGGTGGGGGCGGGAATGCTTACAAATGGTCCTTAAGCGGATCCTCCCGGAGGAGGATGGGGTTGGAGTTGCGATTGGATGCTAACAAACATCTCTTGTTGGGTCTCAATCAGCCCTTGCAAATTCTCGATCAGGGTTTATTGGTTTTGAATAAGCTCTCGCTGCTCTTGAAATTCACCGTGAAGCTCCTGGAGTTGATTACTGATACGCTCCAAGGCGGCATCCCTTTCTTGGCTTTGTCCAACTTCTTCCTCTTGCTCTTCTTCATCCTCTTCTTCAACTTCCTCAGCTTCTTCATCACCTTCCTCCCCGGGCTCCCCAGGACCACCCACCACATAGCGGCTCCCAAATGTTTGTCTACACGACCAATTACGTTGATCGGTGACATCTAACCGCTTCGCGGCATGATCGTCACTCAAATGAACCATGATGCTATGAGAATCGTTCCCGTGGCGGTACATTGTTCGCGTTTTGTTTTTCTCCAAGAATTCCATTTTCCGTAGGCAAACACCATCGATGGGGTCAGGGAAGTACCGTGGAGTCCACTTGGCAAGATAGGACTCGAACCCTTGCTTCCTGAGAAAATGGCAGATGATGTGTCCCATGCCAAGGGTCATGTTTCGGGTTTCAAGACTTATCTCCCGAAGGCAGTGAAGGATGCATGAGCTGGTGTTTACCCGGCGACCGTTGATAGCGTTGTGGAGGATGAAGAGGTCGTCTTTGCGAATGCTTGACCGCCCAGTGTCGCGGCCGAAGACGGAGCTTGAAATGATCCGGTGAAAGATGCGAACACTCAGATTGCAAAAGTCTCTGGCCTTTGAATTGCTTGGACAGTGGACTTGTAGTTTACGAGTCCGAACCTTGGGATACCGTCTCCTCCAACAGGTGAGGGCTCTCATAGCTTCTTGCTCGTCAAAGTTTACACATTCCCCATAGAAGAGACCATCCTTCTTTGCCACGATGCAAAGAGAAAGTGGCATTTGATGTGCCATCTTCCCGAACCACTAGAGAACTCAAAAACTTAAGCATCGGTTGGTCAATGATAGGCTCGTTGATTGTGGCAAAAATTTCCCAACCCATGACTTTGATGAAAAAGTCCATGCTGGATTTACAATATACATCCCGTGCCGTTCCCTCGTGATACAAGTCCGGAGCACATATTTTTCGCTTTTTCAACCTTTCGTACCTCGCCTTATGTATATCATCCCTAAAGTTGACTTTCACTTTCGGGTCACATTGGATCAAGGAGGCGGTTGACCCTTGTAGTGGGTCTTATCAGGCTCTGCTGAAGTGGATGGTGGAAGGGTCGGTTTTGGCTCAGATCGGGCACGCTTGGCTCGTCCCATTAAAGCAACAAAGAGCAACACAACCACAATAAAAGGCACAGCAAATAGCAACGTCCGAAATTCCCCAAGAACAACAATATTCCAACAAAGAGCTTCCCGAACTACACTCTAATCAACAAGTTAACACCCATATTGTGCACAAAAATCGACCAAAATTAGCAATAAAAACAAAGTTTGATGCAACAAATGACAAGGGATACCTGAGTTGAAGAATTGGAAAGTGTTTTCTTGTAACTTTCGAGCCCCAGCAAGAACAAAAACCTAGAAGTTGTGCTTGAAGAACCCCGAAAATGGCGAGAAAGTGCAGAAATGGCGCAGCTAGGGCACGAACTTGCGAGAAATTGGAGAGTGGGGAAGGAATTCGTGAAGGAATCGAGCAATTTAGGCAAGGGATTAAGGGTTTGAGGTTGGAGAGAGGGTTTCGAGTGAGAGGGAAAGAAGGGAAATGAAGGAGAAATGAGGAAGAAGAGGGGTTTAGTCCCGATAGAATTCGCAGCAGTTCGACAGACGGTGGCCACGGTCTCCTGGACTGTGGGTACGGTCTAACTCGGGTAAAAACTGGGGCAAAAATGCTGGCTTGAGACCGTGGCTATGGTGAAGCCACTGTGGGTACCGTCTAGTTCGGTCAAAATTCTGGGACAAAAAGCAATGTCTTGAGACCGTGGGTGCGGTGAAATAGACCGTGGATACGGTCTCACTCAGGAAGGGAAACTGGAAAACTTGTTATAACGGGACTGTGGCTACGGTGAAGACCACCGTGGGTACGGTCTCTGTCGGTCACTCCCCTGCACCTACAAGACTCAAAAACTTGGAAAAAATGTTAAGTCCTAAAATTCTACTCTCTCATTATCCACTCTCTTTTCTTGCTCACTCAACAACTTTCAAGGACACCTTTCAACACTCAAAACCACCTTGAATCACTTCCTTCATAGATCCTCTTTTCACTCTCGATTTTTTTTTTCAACTTTTTTAATTTTTTTCTTCTATTTTTTCCTTCTTTTTTTAAAACTTTTAACAAAACAAAAATGAAAATGCTAAGACAAAAGAAATAAAAATGAAAGAAAATGAAAGAAAACACAAAGAGTAGGGGAAGTAACTTGTACCTCTCCCGGGTGCTTGTTTTAGGTCCTAGCTTGTCCTACTCCCATGCTTTCAACCTTCAAAGTTTACGAGGTACACCACAACGGTACCCGCGTACTCCTCGCCCATGAAGTATGGCTTACTCTTTGACGAGTTCACCTTGAAACAATCCCCATGTGCATTCGTGAGTTCAACCACCCCGGCGGGAAGAATCCTCACTATTTCAAAGGGCCCGGACCACCTTGATCTCAGCTTCCCGGAGAATAGTTTGAGCCTTGAGTTGAAGATAAGGACTCTATCACCCACCACAAACTCGCGACGGTTCAATCTCTTATCATGCCATGCTTTTGTTCGCTCTTTGTAGATCCTATTATTTTCATAGGCATGACGTCGCAGCTCCTCAAGCTCTTCCAATTGAAATAAACGACTTGCTCCGGCCGCCTTGAGATCAAAATTCAATTTCTTGATCGCCCACATCGTTTTGTGCTCAAGTTCTACGGGAAAATGGTATGCTTTCCCGTATACAAGACGATACGGAGTAGTCCCAATCGGCGTTATGAAGGCGGTGCGATATGCCCAAGAGATTTCATCTAATTTCTCCGCCCAATCCTTCCGTGAAGAGCTGACCGTCTTCTCCAAAATCTCCTTGATAGCACGATTTGAGATCTCTACTTGCCCTTGCATTTGCGGATGATAGGGGAGTCCCTTCTTGTGATTGATACCATACTTTGCTAGGAGGGACTCAAACTTCTTCTTGATAAAGTGGGATCCGTTGTCACTAATGATAAACCTTGGAATGTCAAATCTTGGGAATAAAATCTTCTTCAAGAATCTTGACACGGACTTGCCATCGCACTTCACGCATGGGATAGCTTCGACCCATTACGAAACATAGTCTACCGCCACTAGGATGTATTGAAAATCTCGTGATGACGGAAAGGGACCCATGAAATTCAACCCCTATACATCGAAAATCTCTACCTCAAGGATGAAGTTCAATGATGTTTCGTTCTTCCGGGAAATATTTTCGGACCTTTGGCATTTATCGCATTGCTTGACATGAAGATGGGCATCACGGAAGAGAGTCGGCAACCAATAGCCGGCTTGTAGGACTCTCGCAGCCGTCTTTTGAGAGCCACCATGACCTCCAACCGGGAATTCATGGCAATGTGTCAAAGCAGACTTCACCTCGCTCTCGGGTAGGCATCGTCTATAAATCCCGTAGTTGCACAACCGGAATAGGAATGGATCGTCCCAAAAGAAATGTTTCATGTCGTGAAAGAACTTCTTTTGATGAGGGGTCAGATTTGGAGGAATCACCTCGCTAGATGTCGGCATACCACGGGTGAGAATGCTTGATAGCCATGAGTCGCTCATCCGGGAAAGAATCTATGATCATTTGGGTATCCTCCAAATCAACAAGAATCCTGGATAGGTGATCGGCTACTACATTCTTTGTGCCGGCCTTGTCGCGAATTTCCAAATCGAATTCTTGCATAAGTAAAACCCACCGTATAAGCCTCGACTTCGTTTCTTTCTTCCCCATCAAATATTTAATCGCGGCATGATCCGTGTAAACCACCACAACGGAGAACATAAGGTATTGCCGAAATTTGTTGAGAGCAAAGATGATTGCCAAAAGCTCCTTCTCCGTGGTCGTGTAATTCTTCTGTTCACTATCAAGCGCATGGCTTGCATAATAGATGACTCTTGGATTCTTCTCTATTGTTTGAGCCAAACACGCTCCCACAGCGAAATCGCTTGCATTTGCCATGATTTCAAAGGGTAGTGTCCAATCTGGAGGTTGAACTACCGGAGCGGAAATCAAGGCTTGCTTTAACCTATAAAATGACTCAAGGCATTCATCAGTAAAAGAGAATGGGGCATCCTTGCACAAGAGATCAGTTAAAGGTCGAGCGATTTTGGAAAAAACCTTGATGAACCGGCGATGAAAGCCGGCATGGCCAAGGAAGCTACGCACCCCCTTAACAGAAACTGGGGTGGTAGGCGCTCTACAATCTCAACTTTAGCCTTGTCCACTTCGATGCCCTTAGAATAAATTAAATGACCCAACACAATACCTTCTTCCACCATGAAGTGGCATTTCTCCCAATTCAACACTAAGTCAACTTCCTCACAATGGGTCATAACTTTCTCCAAAGTCAGCAAACAATCATCAAAGGTATTACCATAGATAGAAAAGTCGTCCATAAAGACTTCCATGCATTTTTCAATGAAATCACTAAAGATAGCCGTCATGCAACGTTGAAATGTCCCCGGTGCATTACATAACCCAAAAGGCATGCGATGATAAGCAAAAGTACCATACAGGCAAGTGAAAGTAGTTTTCTCTTGATGTACGGGGTGGATTGGAATTTCAAAGAAACCCGAGTACCCATCTAAAAAGCAAAAATACGAGTGACCCGCCAACCTTTCCAACATTTGGTCAATAAAGGGAAGAGGGAAATGGTCTTTCTTTGTTACTTTGTTTAGTTGGCGGTAATCAATACACATCCGCCAACCAGTGACGGTCCGTGTACTAACTAGTTCTTTCTTTTCATTTTCAATCACAGTCATTCCACCCTTCTTGGGTACACACTGAACCGGGCTTACCCATTCGCTATTTGCGATGGGGAAGATGATCCCAGCAGCTAGCAACTTTACTACTTCCTTTTTAACCACCTCTTGCATATTAGGATTTAATCGACGTTGGGGTTGCCTAGTAGGCTTTGCAACCTCTAATAGGTCAATCAAATGCATGCATATAGAAGGGGACAAACCTTTCAAATCCTCTATCTTATAACCTAATGCATTCCTATGCTTTCTAAGCAAATCAAGCAACTTCGATAAATCAGAATCATGCAATTTCGCATTCACAATGACAAGAAAAGATTTCTCATCATCCAAGAAAGCATATTGGAGAGAAGGGGGTAAAGGTTTAAGCTCTAAAGGAGGAGAGGATTTAATTTGAGAAGAAGACGTACCCTTTTAGATTGCATCTTGAATCTCCATGCACTCCATATAAGGCTCGTCAATAATAATCTCCTCATGCATGGATGATGAATCAAGAAGGTTGGTGAAGAAGGTAATATCGATGCCGTCGGTCACAAATTGGAAAGATTCCAATAGCCAAGCTCCCAAGGGGTAGTCGCAAGTAGACTCAAGTAGATGAGATTCCTCAATATATTCATCACTAGGAACTCCATCATATCGATAGCATAGCATGAGTCCCATATGAAGGACCTTTCAATGACCCCTCAAGGTGAAAAATGATGCTTTCATCACCGACATTCAACGACATGCTTCCATTCTTCACATCAATTATCGCTCCCGCCGTGGAAAGGAACGACCTTCCCAAAATGATAGGGATGTTGTTGTCTTCCTCCAGCTCCAAGATCACAAAATCGAACGAAATCAAAAATCGCCCCACTTGGACCGGGATGTCCTCCAATATTCCCAACGGTCTTCGTACGGAACGGTCGGCCAAGTGGAGATTAATTGTTGTAAGAGTTAGATCGTCGAAATTCAACTTCTTGCAAATCGAATGAGGCATGACGCTTACACTCGCTCCTAGATCGCAAAGAGCACAGCCAATTCGCATGTCATCGATGGTGCACGGAATAGAGAAGCTTCCGGGGTCGGCTAACTTCTCCGGTGATTTGTTATCAATAATGACACTACAATCCGCTGTCAAATGGATCGTAGATCTCTCTTGAATCCTCCTTTTGCTTGTGAGAAGCTCCTTCAAATGCTTCTTGAAAGATGGGACCTCGGAAATAACATCAAGAAATGGAACGTTCACTTGAAGCTTTTTGAGTATCCCAATGAACTTTGAAAACTTCACATCGGACTTAGGCTTTGCTAACCGCTCGGGAAAAGGGACCGGCGGTAGCTTTGGCTTCTCAATGGTTTGGATCGGCTCTTCTTCCACCATCTTTCCTTTCCCTTTCCTTACCTTCTCCATCTCCTCTCTTTCTTTACTAGATTCTTTCAACTCCTCCTCATGCACTCCATCATCTCCCTCACCCAAAACAAACTCACTCTCCCGCTCCTCTATCAAATCTCCCTCCTCTGTGATATCTATCACATCACCCTCTTTGTCACCCAAAACATCCTCTTCCACCATCCTAGGGCCATCAATCTCCCTACCACTCCTCAATGTAATAGCATTAAGTTACCCTTTCGGATTTGGTTGGGGTTGACTAGGAAAAGATTGGATGGGTTTAGATTGTTGTGCCATTTGAGCCAATAGTAACTTAAGGTTCTTGATGCGTGCTTGATCTCTATCTTAAGCTAAGGCCATCTTTTCTTGAGATAAGGCTATTTTTTCTTGAGATGAGGCCATCTTTTGTAGGGTTTTCTCAATGGTTTCTTGTTGTGGTGGTTTGGGTGCTTGGGAAGTTTGACCTTGGTGAGGGTTTTGGTGGTATTGGCGGTGGTTTTGATTTGGGA
This sequence comes from Portulaca oleracea, assembly GCA_029582165.1. Taxonomy (NCBI): domain Eukaryota; kingdom Viridiplantae; phylum Streptophyta; class Magnoliopsida; order Caryophyllales; family Portulacaceae; genus Portulaca; species Portulaca oleracea. The sequence continues at coordinate 36,177,270 of CM055877.1, read as the reverse complement.
AACCGGGGGTGGGTTTTGGGTTAGTGGAGCTTGTTGGTTGTAGGCATAATTCCCACGAGGACGAACGGGGTTTTGATTGGTATAGGAGAGGTTATTGTTGGGATAGATAGCTTGGACTTGCTCGGCTTGATACTCTTCACACCGTTTTAAAGAATGTGGCCCTCCACAAAAATCACATACAAGAACTCGGGCATCCGGAATAAGCATAGGTACTTCTTGAGCTGCCTTGACTTGCCGCGTAGTCTCTTCCAAGGTCGTGTTTCGTTGCATCTGTAGAACGGCATTCATGAGAAATTTAATAGTAGGATTGCTTTCTAGAGAAGGACCATCTCTTGGACCACGGGTGCCTCCCCAATGTTGAGAGTTTTGGGATAACTCATGAAGAAACACGTTTGGTTCCTCCGCCGTCTTCTTGAGGAACATGCCCCCCGAGGCATGGTCGATGGATTCTCGCAAAGAGCTACTCAGTCCGGAATAAAAATGATGCAATAATAGCCAATCCTCAAGATTGTGGTGTGGACACCTCCGTTGGAGACCCTTGAATCTCCCCCATGCTTCAAATAACGATTCATCGGACTCTTGCTTGAATCTCATGATGGCTTGCCTTAACCGACACGTCTCATCATTGGGGAAAAACCTTTGAAGAAAGTCGCGACTAAGGGCATCCCATGTAGAATAGGTTCCGGGCGGACATGTGTTGAGCCATAATAGTGCTTTCCCCTTCAAAGTGAGAGGGAAAAACTTCAATTTCATGTATTCGGCGGAGACTCCATTCATTTGTACGAAACCGATGCGTTGCTCGAGCTTGTTGATGTGGTCGATAGGATTTTCATTCTCTCCTTCATGGTACGGAGTGTTCTCGAATATCTCCAACAAATATGGCTTGAACTCGAACGATGCGTTCGGTGGCAATACAGGTAATATAATGGGATCGCCTCCCGTACTTGACGATGGTAACGAATATGATGCTAAGGTACGGGGTGGATCTAGCTCACCGTCAGACATTGGAATTTCGATCGTCTCTCGCTCCCTTTGTTGTCTTCTTCGTCTCGAGCCGTCGTTAGCCTAGCGAATAATGCTCTCCGGGTTTGGATTTGGTGGAGTTATAGGAGTTTGGCCTTGTCGAGATCGAGTCCGCATGCACAAAAGGAACAAACAGAAGAATCAATATTCCAATAACCAAGGATAACAAAATCTCTAGCAAGCGAAATGATCTTAAACAACCTAAAGACAAAGAGCTAAGCAAGGTGCGCTTGCTCCCCGGCAACGGCGCCATTTTGTGTAACGTGGTTTTTAAACCTCGGTTTTTATCGTTCTTTCTCAGGGAGCTAGAGGCCTTGGCTATAACTAATTGACTCTAGGTAAGGTTTAGGATAACGAGATAACAAGAGTTTTAGGGTGAAAACAGAACAAACACAACTATGGTTCGGTCAAATGAGAAACAATGGGTGTCGGGAGATTTCGGGACCCAAACGGCAATAAGGACGAGGGTTTCGCAACTAGGAAGCAACAAGATAGTAGAATCAAATGACAATCCCGTTAGAATAAACCCACCAGATTTCCCTTTTCAAGGATAATCCGTATTAACTTCCTACAAGTCCACCACGAACCCGGAGGGTTAAAGAAACGGGACTCTCTAGTTAGCTTCCATTCGCTCCAATAATAAAATAAGTCTTCAAAACTTCAATAGAAATCCAATGGAATCCAGTGCAAGAACAATAATCCAAGTAAAACTCTCACTAATCACTAAGGGATTACTCTAATTGAAAGCTTAAATGTGATAGAATATAGTAGAAAGTATGATAAAGTATATGATAGTATGTGATAATCTGCTAAAAGACCTAATAGCAATATATACAAGCAAAGTTAGTTACTCAAAACTCGTCACTTCACTCAACAGAAAAAACGCATCTGCAGGGGACCGTGGGCACGGTCTATGAGACCGTGGCCACGGTCCTGCGTAGCGAAATGCAGGTTTCTCTTCTCTTCGCAACACCGTGGTCACGGTGTCTCTGGACCTCTGGCGATTTAGGTCAGGCAAGATTTCGCTCCTTCGCACCATCGTGGGTACGGTCTCCCAAGACCGTCGGTACGGTCTTGGTCGGCCTCCTCATCCCTTGGACAAGCCTTGAACCCACCGTGGCTGCGGTCATCAGGACCGTGGGTACGGTCCAGCTCGGCTCCAACTCCTTTTGCTCATGTCTTGAACCCACCGTGGCTGCGGTCATCAGGATCGTGGGCATGGTACTGCTCGGTCACAATGATGTTCTGGGCGTAGCACCCACTACAAAAGTGGTGACGGGGGCTACGCCTTGGAGCGATTGACAGCCTAAGGAAGAAATGAGGGTAGCGCCCGCTACCATAAGTGTGGCGGGGGCTACGCTTATGTGAACTTCAGCAAATTCACTTCCTTTTGAGCCACTTGACATGTCCGACCTTTCCGCTTCCTTCGCCTTTGACTCGACCATGACTCGGAAAAATATCGGGAAATCTCGGGATTCCCAAAATAGTTGCAAAATGGCCCTTTTTACCATGTTTTGAGTAAAAACTCCGTAATCTACAAAATAACCAAAAACGCATTAAAAGTTATTAAATTAAGCTACGAAACAAGTCAAAAGGCTAAGGATTTAGGCGGTATTTAGACACAAAATTGGGTCTAAACAACGACCTGAGAGTTCTTCCCCCCTAATTTGCTGACATAGGTCGCGGAGTGTTACAGGTGGCGTAGTGGGCGCGACAGCTTGTTGTGCACGTTTCCCTTGTTTAGCTCCTTCCACATTGCAAGTTATTAACCGGAGCCACACCCAAACCCCATTACCACCTATTTCAACTTCTCGAGAAGGCCTTGTCCGGTCCCGAGCCATCAAATGTTGGTGGATCGCGCGAGCCTCCTTAGAAGGCCTCGGAGCCCATCCATTGGATTGGCAAGACTAACCTTGAATTTCTGGGTTTCACTGTGAATTGTACTTCAAGGTTTGACGCAGCGGAGGCGGCTCGCTTAGCGAATGTGACGAGGGATGAGAACGGTACCCGAGACTCTTCAATAATCGTATCTTCCATTATTGACAAGTCACGTTCTTCTTGGAATAAGACTAAAAGGATACTCATGCACCGGAAATAGGCTATGTCTCTTGAGGATTTGGCTAACCATCTTCAGATTGAAGAAGAGTTACGCCTACAAGATGGTACTAAAGAGCAATCTAAGGTCCATGTTGTGCAAGAGAATAAGGGAAACAAGAATAAGATTAAGAGCCACAACAAAACTAGCAAGGGAGTTCAAAAGCCTAAGCAAGTTTGTTTGGAATGTGGCAAACTGGGGCACACAAAGAGAGCGTGTTACCAATGGAAAAAGAAGTATGGTCTTTTCAACAAAGATACATCTAAGGGAAAGACTAAGGAGAAGGAACCCAACTCCTTTGTAGCCATGATTAAGGATCATATCAATATGGTTTTCATTGGTTGTAACAATTGGTATATAGACTCGGGCGCCTCAAGGCATGTTTGCATTGACAAGAGTTTATTCAAGACTCTTAAACCGGCAGATGATGGTGTGAAAATCTACATGGGCAACAACCATCCGGTCAAAGTTGAATGCATTCGGCAAGTGGAACTAGTTGTCACTTCCGGTAAATCTTTGCTTTTGAATGATGTGTATTTAGCTCCGGAAGTTTGTAAAAATCTTTCCGGTTAACTTCTTAGCAAGTTTGGTTTGATACAAGTTTATGATCGAGATAACTATGTACTTTCCAAGGGAGGGACTTTTGTGGGGAAGGGATATGCTTATGGAGAAATGTTTAAGTTGAATGCTAAAAGTAATAAAGATGACATGATTTCCGCTTATATGCATGTGTCTATTTTGAATAAGTCTTTTCTATTGTATGCTAGATTAGAACATGTGAGCATGAAAAAGTTGAAGGAAATGTCTAATCTTGATTTGATTCCTAAGTTGAGTGATGAGATAGTAAAGTGTAAGACATGCATGTTTAACAAAATCACTAAAAGTTCATTCTCAAGTATTAAAAGGAATTCTAAATTACTTGATTATTCCTGATATTGTGACTTACATTGATGATTATTCCTGATATTGTCAAGTTTATCTTTTGAGTTTTAAAGATGAAACAATTGAAAAGTTTAAAGTTTGCAAAAATAGAAGTGAACTACAATGTGAGACCTTGATTAAAGTTTTAAGATTAGATAGAGGAAGGGATTTTTAGAATCCAAAGTTTTTCCAAGAAATGGGGATTGTCCATGAGACAACCGCCTCGTATACACCACAACAAAATGGGGTTGCGAAAAGGAAAAATAGAAATTTGAAAGAAATGGTGAATTCTATGTTGTCTAACTCTGGTTTAAGTAATGAATTTTGGGGTAAAGCCATGTTAACGACTTGTTATATTTTGAATAGAGTTCCGTTTAAAGGGAATTCTAGTACCCTATATGAGTTGTGGAACTAGGGGTGGAAATGGATATTGGATTCGATCCATATTCGTAGATTCGATCCATATTAAAGCATCCTGATTTGTTGATTTGGGAATCAATGAATCTAAAATTAAATATGGATCCTAAATGAATATTTATTGGATCTTGAGATCCAGCTTCATTTAGGATCCATAAGATTCATTTAACTCCCCATAACTCACTTGAATTATATCTTCGGGTGTGTTTGATTGTAAGGAAAATGACTAGTAAGGAAATAATTTTCCAAGGAAAACAACTTTCCATGTCAAATTTCTCTTGTTTGGCAGGAGAAAATTCGTTTTTCGGAAAGTAATAATATTTGTTGACATAAGTGGCGATATATGTTACAAATGAAAATATTTGGCGCTCAAAATTTATATTTGATGTTTTTTTCATTCCATCATAGCATATGATAAAGTTTTAATTCAAAAAGCTAAATTTGAATTTTTCTTTAAAGTTTCAGTTAATTTTAGTGACAAAAAATATTGGTATGTGTGACGATAATTGTTATCAGATAAAAATATTTTGAACTCAAAATTCAAATTTGAGATTTTTCTAATCAATTATATCGTATTGTAAAATTCCAAGTCAACCCGATGAAATATAATTTTACTCTAAAGTTTAAGTTAGATATAATAGCGTTAGCAAAAATTGTTCATGTAAGTGATGATATATAAATGAAAATATTTGGAGCTTAATATTCATATCTAAGCATTTTTTTAATCAATTATATCGTATTCTAAAGTTTCGAAAAAAAACCGATGAAAAATTTTAGTAATATTTAACAATAAAAAATGTTAATAAAAGTGGCAATATATGTTGCAAATGAAACTATTTTGAGCTCAAATGTCATATTTGAGCTTCTTTTTTACTCCATACTATCATATCATAAAGTTTCGATCCAAACAGTTAAATTTAAGTTTCAGTTAGTTTTAGCGACAAAAATTGTTGGTGTATGTCGTGATAAATGTTATCAGATAAAAATATTTTGAGCTAAAACTTTCTATTTAAGCTTTTTTTAATCAATTCTATCGTATTACAAAATTGCAAGCCAAATAATTGAACTAGAATTTCGCCTTAAATTTCAGATAGATTTAGCAGTGAAATTGCTAACTTCGTGAATATTGTTATTTCTTTTCCTCTGTTTCACTCAAATAAAATTTGTAAATATTCTCCCATTATTCCCTAAATATTCTCTCATCCCATCTATCATATTACAAAACAACATGGAGAAAGACCCAGTTAGATTGTCCGACTGATCGTCCCACATCAGCCTTTGATAAGAGTTCCTCACATAAAGGTTCAGTTAATGTTGCAAGAGATGGATCTAATTGAGATTCATTAAGGACTCACATAGGATTCGTGGATCCAATTGAGTACATCTTTATAGGCTATGCTCAAGATAGCGAAACCTATAGGTTTTTGGTGGTTGAGCCAAATGAGTACATATCAGTGAATACCATTATGGAATCAATAGATGCAATTTTTGATGAGACTAGGTTCTCTTCAATTCCTATACATAAAGATATATCTCATGGTATTGGTTCATCTATTGAGCTTTATGATGAGAATCATGAGGATACATCCATACAAGATGATCTTCAAAGTCATGATGTGATTCATGATGAAGAAAATGAAATTTTGAATTAAGGAGTAAAAGTTCAAGAAGACCAATAGATTTTGGTCTAAACTTCTATGTTGACTTTGTAGAAGGCTCAAGGGACTCAGTTCAAGTGAGATCCTATGTATGTACAACAAAGATAAAGATCCAAAGACTTTTAAAGAAGCTATGCAATCTCATGAAGCTTCTTTGTGGAAAGAAGCGGTACAATATGAGATTGATTCTACAAGGGAAAATAACGTTTGGATATTGGTCGACCTTCCTGTGGGAAGTAACCAATTACCTCTAAATGGATCTTTAAAAGGAAAAGAAGAGTAGATGGAACCATTGAGAGGTATAAAGCCCAGTTGGTAGAAAGGGGCTTTACTTAAAGGTATGTTATTGAGTACTTTGATTCATATGCACCGGTAGCTAGGATAGCCTCAATACGTATGTTGTTGGCTCTAGCTACCATCCATAAGCTAGTAATCCATCAAATGGATGTCAAAACGACATTCTTAAATGGAGAGCTATAAGAGGAGGTGCATATGGAACAACCCGAAGGGTTCATTGTTGAAGGTCAAGAGAAGAAAGTTTATAAACTTATAAGGTCCTTATATGGAATTAAGCTAGCACCCAAGCAATGGCATCAACTGTTTGATGAAGTAGTGCTTTCAAGTGGATATAAGATCAATGAATCTGATAAGTGCATATACTATAAGTTTGAGAATGGTGAAGGGGTGATTATATGCCTATACTTTGATGACATGTTGATCTTTCGGACCGACATGGAACAAGTTAGTAATACCAAAGAGTTTCCATCGTCAAAGTTCTCTATGAGCGACATGGTGAAGCGGATGTAATTCTTGGTATTAAAATCATTAGAAATTATGATAGAATAAGTTTATCTCAAGGGCATATTACATTGAGAAAATTTTAAATAAGTTCGGAGGTGAGAATGTATATCCGGTAAGTACCCCTTATGATCCAAGTAAGAAACTAGAGAAGAATATGGGTTCTCCAGTTGGTCAACTTAAATATGCTAAGGTGTTAGAAAGTCTCATGTATGCAATGACAAGAACACCACTAGATACTGCTTATGCAATTGGCATGTTAAGTAGGTTTACAAGTAATCCAAGTCATATGCATTGGTTTTCTATTCGAAGGGTATTAAGATATTTAGCTGGTACTAAAAGTTATCAACTCACTCATAAGGAAGAACGTTCGGCATTAGAGGGTTATTTGTATGCGAGTTGGATAAATAAAGGAAATTTCTCTTCTACCAATGGATGGATGTTCCTGTTAGGAGGTGGAGCGGTTTCTTGGGGATCTAAGAAACAAGCTAATATAGCGGACTCCCACTATGTCTTCAGAATTAGTAGCATTATATGCTGCTTGTAATAAAGCGGAATTGTTAAGGAACTTATAATTGGAAATACCTAATTGGTATAAGCCAATGGCGCCTATCACGATTCATTGTGATAGCAAGACTACTCTTGATGTTGTATATAGTCATGTTTACAATGGCAAGTCAAGGAACATTGGTTTAAGACATGCTTATATATATATACATCAACTAGTAAGAGATGGAGTAGTGACTTTAAGATTTATCAAATCAAAAGAAAACTTAGCTGATCCTTTAACTAAAGGATGGTCTAGAGATTTGATAAAAAGTACTTCAAAGGGGATGGGTTTATGTGTAGCTCAAATTTTCTACTAATCACAATAAAGACTCAACTTTACGAATTGGAATACCACCAATTTCTAAAGTTCAAATGAGTACGGAGTTGTCAAAATAGTAGGAAGCATCAATTTTTATCCTAAGGTCAAGTAATGCTTAGAAATCTGTAATGACAAGCGGTTGAGTAGTAATATTCTTAATAGACTTTGTGGAAAGCCTAATTACAGGGGTGGTACATTACAAAGTTTACCTATGTAAGTGTTATGTGTGGCCGCATAAAGGACCTATGAGCTAGACTTCCGAAACACTTATAAAGGATCAGAACACAAGGCCGGATAACAATGTCGAAGTATTTACACTTAAGATTTAAAACATATGTGTGTCATGAGTATATACTAAGTTAAAAAGTTCAATTTAAATCCAAAGTTCGAAGACATGTCTACTTTGTGATTGATTCAATTTTGGCTCATATATACTAAGTGAAAAGTTCAAGGAGCAATCTACTTTTCATTAGGCGTATATTTTGTTGGTTTCTCGGGTGATTACAAGTTAAAGTATGTTTCAAATAGCGGGGGTATTAGCTCGTTAAGTAAAATAATTCAAGGGTTTTTCATACTCTTGAAATGATGGGGGATTGTTGGAATTATTTCAATAGTATAAGAAGATTATATAGCATAAGGAATCATGTAGAAGAAGTATAAGGATCATATATAAGATAAACATCAAGAATATGATCAACACGGATGAGTACGAGACCAACATGGATCGTGTAGGTCTCCAGAAAGCATAAAAACCAAGACTGGGCTCAACACGGGTCGTATTGAGGCAACACGGACCATGGTACGGTCGACACGGACTGTGTTGAGTGCCAGAAATGGTTTTTAATGCTAACAACTATAGAATGTTGTGTATTAAGTTTATGAAATTTATAATAAGTCCAATATTATGTGGATTCCAACAGCTATATTGCTTGACTATGTCAAGGTATTAATCCCTCATAAGGTCCTTAATTATATTTGACCTAAGGGTATGATGAGGGGTTAGAATTATCCTATAAATAGGAGTATTCCTTAGCCATTTCAGAGCATCACAAGCTTCTTCTATAATCACATCTCTCATTCTTGTCTTGACTGCAGCTATACTTGGGTGATTCTAGTGTGAATCCAATTTTCTTTAGGGTGTGTTTGAAGAGATAAAAAGGAATTGAATTAGGGTGGAATGGGTTGTTATTCCTTGTTTGGCTGTTTGGAGAACATGATATGGAATGAAATTATTATTCTAGGGGATTTCTAATCCCTCCTGAATTGGGGGAATTAGATACCTCCCATAATTGGGAGGAATGAATTTCTATTCCTCAGGGATAGCTGTGTACATTAAAAAAATAAAATAAAATCAATTCTCTTGTTTATGTGTTAGCATCTATCGTTATTTTTCATCCAACCCAAAAGGGGAAGATAGAGAAGAGAAACACCATTGCTGCTGTAGCGGCAGCCATGGACATGGAAGCTTCTCCCTGCCCCTATCATCCGATCGATCAAGCAAGGAACGATGATCATAGGGATCGACAGTGTTAGCAAGCGAGCTGGAGAACATCTCCGGCCAATTGAGGTCGTGGTTCATGACAACGCCATGACCGGCCATGGCCATCGAACCTACCATCACCGCTTCACCATGACCAACAAATCCTTGATTGACGACCGATCTTGGCAAACTCCTGCCCCACCCTCTACCTATCTATTGATTCCTAATTCTATTAAGATTGGAAAACGTTAATTTTGTGACTTGAATAATTCAAGAACAAAGGGTTGGGAATGACTTATTTGATCGATGAAAAGAAAAATTGGGAAAAGTATCTCTTATCTTTTTCTCCCTAATATGTCTGTCGATGGACTATGGTTCTAAAAGAGCTTTTTCATAAACATGGTGCTTTGATATACATGTTACAATGGATACCTATTAGCAAGAAAGAGTTAGTTATAATTAAATGATGAAGAAATAAGATAACAATTTTTTTTTATCACAAAGACGAGCGATTTCATTGAGATTGGTTTAAATGTAATACATCAAAGATTAAAACATCCTCCAAAAAAATTGGTGCCTCATCCCAACTAGTGATCTCAGTTAGGTTAAGACTCCAATTGGCTATCCTATGTGCAACTACATTGCGAGATCTACTTATCCATGAGATTTCACTGATGTTGCACTGTGACCAGTCATGCAAGATGTCTTCCAGTAACTGTGCTTCTGTCCCTCTTCCAACACATCTAGCATTAATCTTCCTGACAACACTGAGAGCATCACTTTCTATAACCCCATTTCTTAAATTTTTCTTCATGCTCATCTCCATTCCAAATTGGATGGCTTTGAATTCTGCTATCTCAATACTCCAAGTGGCCTCAATTCTGCATCCTGCAGCCGACACAAAATCTCCGGTGTGTGTTCTTGCCACACCCCAACCCAATTGCCTTTCCTCCACTGCCAATTGATGCATCACAATTAGTTTTGATGAAATTTTCTTTCCCCCTCCATCCGTGTACAAGTCTTTGTTCTTCTGTTTGCCTGATCCCAGCTGTGCATTCAAGAAAAGCAATAAGGTGAGTTCTAGCCCTGTCAGCTGTTGCCCTAGGGTCGAACTTCCTATTGTCGTGCAATGTTTCGTTGTTAGCCCACCAAATACTCCATAACCCATAACATATTTGTCGTAGCTCCTCTTCTTTTAGCTTCCTACCTAGATTGCATAGCCACTCCAGCCCATTGTCCCCCGGGATCGACATTATCCAAGAAAAATAAAATAAAATAAATTATAAATTAGAAAAATATATTGTACCATAATACAATATGAGGAAAATTAAAGTAATTAATTTGATTCTATTCCACAGTTACTCACCAAACAGTGAAAATAGAATTTGATTCCATTCCAATTCCTTTCCAAACAACTTCAGTTCTGGGTTTTAATTCCATACCTAACCCTCCAGGTTTCTAATTCCATACTCATTGCATTCCTGAAATTTCTCCAAACAGACCCTTAGTGTTATAAGTGCAAGTGTTATTCCTTTGAACATTTACGGTATAGTAAATAGTTCTTAAAGAAAGTGAGTACGATCCACGATTCTTAGAGATATCCAAGCGAGTTTCCATTGTTTTCTATACCTTTGACTCCCTTTCCTCCAACATGGAATAATTTTCAAATTAAGTCTACCACTTGGAATAATTTAAAAAGTAGTTCAAAACTTGGAATAGACAAAAGTTGAGGCCTACCAAATGAATTTTCCCTATATTATAATATTGTGGTGGCACTCTTTATCACGTACTCTTTCTGTTGCAAAGACGTTTTGTACACCGGAATACTCTTTATGTAGTTTGTTGTCAAAAGAAACTCTCGATTCTTGATGCATAGTATTTTAAATATACAGAGTAGTATTTTAAACCTTCACGAGTACTTTATATACTTCAACGGTAAATTTAAGTACATTACATGCATGGTAAGATATTTGTAGCCCTTTTTTTAGATGTATATTCGGTGATATTAGTAACATCAATTTATTTACTCTTTATATTAAAATTTTAATTCTTATATAATTTTATTTTTCTAATCATATTATTTTGATCTCCCCCATTTCGATCTTGTTAGAGAAAATAGCAAGGTAACAGTGGAAGCAAAATAAATTGAGATGACGGACATTACGGCAAAATTCAGGACCGAAAATAAGAGCGATAAAATCAAATACCAAATTTACGTGGGAAACCGAAGAACTCGAAAAAAAACCCACATATGGCGACAACCAGAAAATAATCCACTATGAGAAAGGAGTAGTATAACCTGATCGCTATGACAGGGTGTGATGTGATCATCAAAGGAGATTGCAATATATATCTCTCTCACACTCAACTCACGATCTCTCAAGATACACTGGGGAAAATATTGGTGAGAATCCTCTCTCTCAATATTTTCTCTCTAATCTGACACTGTGTGAATATGGTGGAGAAATAGGTACCATATATATAGTGTTGGTGAGGGAAGGAAACTAGGTCAAACAATAATTAACCTAGGGCCAGTTGAAGCAAATCTGCCGCGGAAAAAGAATAAGGGCAAGAGGCTCGCAGCGTCTGGAACCGCTGGCCGCGTCAACCAAGTCGTGCCTTTTGTTCCGGGCACTAGCAGCGGGCAAAGGGGAGAGGGCAGCACCTCTTGAATGTTTGGGCACTGGTGGTGGGTAGACCCCCTAGCGGCGTCAAAAAATCCCCCGCTAGCGTCTCAAGGACAAAGGCCCCTTGGTGGTGTCTTGGACCCCCAGGTGGTGTCTTGGCCCCTTGGTAGCGTCTTCTTTATATCCGAGATATCGGTCCAGAATAAATACCTCGACTGTCGCCATCAACACGCCCCTCCGCAAGGGGTGGCCCCGCTGGGCTCTCTCATGCTCGAAACACCAACTAAGTCCAAAAAATGTTCAAACTTAGCTATAGATAGAGGCTCGGTTAACATATCTACAAGATTATCAGACGTATGCACCTTCTTCACCACAATCTCTCTTGCAGGAGTTAGAGGGTTCACTGAAAGAGTGAGTGAGTGACAGTGTTAGGGTTTTGTTTTGGTCATTTGTTATTTGATTATTTCATTTGTATGTCTCTCTCTACCCATAACTTTCCAAAGCCACCTAATATTTTACTTTTGAGCCTTAATTTTCATGAAATGGGCCCATTTTTTTGCACAAGGCCAAAGTAGATAAAACACTTAAAATTAAAGTGTTTCACCCAACGGTCTCATCCTGTGGTACTATAAGCTCCATGACCAATCCCCTCAACCAGATGGCCTCCTTCACTCCTTCTGTTGCAGTAATATATTCAGCCTCAGTTGTTGAAACGGCTGCTATAGACTGAGTGAAGCTTTCCAGGACACTGCTCCTCCACACATAGTGAACACGTACTCTAAAATTGAGCGTCTCCTATCCAGATCTCTACCACAATCAACATCAACATAAGCTACAACACCAGACGTTACACCAATACCTCTATCAGACAGGATGCCCTTCTCTAACATGCGCTTCACATAGCGAAGGATCCACTTCACTCCTTCCCAATGCTCCTTCTCTGGATTCTACATATATCTACTCACCACACTAACTGCATAGGAGAGGTCAGGTCTAGTGCACACCATAGCATACATCAAACTACCAACTGCACTAGCATAGGGAATGTTTGATATCCTCCTTAGCTTGATATCAGATTTAGGATAGTTCTCACCAGACAACTTGAAATGTGCAGCTAATGGTGTTGAAACTGCTTTACAGTTTCTTATGTTGAATAGGTCCAACACCTTCTCCAGATACCTCTTTTGAGACAGGAACAACTTCTCTGCCTTTCTATCTCACCTGATCTCCATCCCTAAAATCTTCTTCGCCGCTCCAAGGTCTTTCATCTCAAACTCTTGGCTAAGTTGAGATTTCAGCTTCTTTATAAGAGACATGTCCCTTGAGGCAATCAACAAGTCATCGACGTAAAATAATAAATAAATGAAAGACCCTTCAAATTTCTGAAGTACACATAATTGTCGTAGTGACTTCTTATGTACCCTTGCCCTACCATAAAGGTATCAAACATTTTGCACCACTGCCTGGGTGCTATTTAAGTCCATGCAAGGACTTCCTCAATCTGCACACCTGTTCCTCCTTACAGGGAATGATGAAACCCTATGGTTGCCTTACATATATTTCCTCCTCAACCTCGTCAAGGAGGAAATTTGTTCTCACATCAAGTTGCTCTAACTCCAAGTCGAATAGAGCAACAAAGGCTAGCAATGTACGGATCGACGTATGCCTCAGAACTGGCAAGAATACTTCGTTGTAGTCGATTCCCTCTTTCTGGTTACAACCTCTGACCACCAATCTGTCCTTCCACCTTGCTCTCTCTACACCACGGATACCTTCTTTCTTCTTGTACACCCACTTTGCAGTAAGAGCTTGTCGCCCTTTAGGCAACTCACACAGCTCCCATGTATGATTTTTCTACAGGCTCTCCATCTCCTCTTGCATAGCTCCTATATAGTTTGAGGCACTTGGACAAGAGATGGCCTTCTGATGGGTAGACGGTTCAGCACCTTCAAGAGTCTCCTCTGTAACACTCACCGCATATGCGATCATAGCGTCGCATTCTTCAGTATACCTCACTGGTCTCTTGATCTCCTTCCTGAGACGATTTCTTGCTATGCTTGGTTCTTCCTCCACCTAAGGAATGTCAGTCTCAATCTCAGGCTTATCAACCTGAGCTGTTTCAGGAGCATTATCAGCAGCTTGCTCCTGATTGTAGGTTCTAGTAGCTTCACCTTGAGCCTCAACCTGCTCCACCTCGAACATTGTTCTTCTTGAATCCTTCTCCTGATTTCCTGCATCAACAGAAGTACCGGTAGATTCCATTCTTGATAACACAGTAGTTTCATTAAAGGTTACATCTGTAGATTGTATAACTTTCTTCATGTCAGGACACCACATTCTGTATCCCTTTGACTCAGACCCATAACCTAGAAACATGCATTTAACAGCCCTGAGAGACAATTTCCCATCATTCACATGGGCATATACAATACATCCAAAAATTCTCAAATTAGAATAATTAACTGGATTACCTGTCCATACTTCCTCTGGAATTAAAGGCTGTGTTGTTACCCATGATTACGACGCCAGTGTCAAAATACTCAAAGGACTCGAACCAATCCTTATGAGGACACATATGATAGGTGCACCCTGTATCAAGAACCTACTCATCTCTAGCTATCCTACTCGATGTGGTAGCCAATGCATCATCCATAACTGCAAACCCATCACCATCTGACTCGGACTCAACACAGTTTGAGGTACTAGGTTTGGTGTGGATATCCTTACTACCCTGCTTTTGGTCTCTCTGTTTAGTCCAACAATCTATCTCTATATGCCCCCACCTTACCACAATAGTTACACTTCTTGTTCTTGTGACGATTCCTAGACTTTGAACGGTGTTTAGACTTCCCTCTAGACCTGTTTCCCTTACGATCATTACTCCTTCCCTTTGCAATCAAAACATGACTACCCTGGTCATCACCCTCGGTATCAAATTTCTCATTAGATAGTAAACTAGTCTTCACTTCACTAAGGTGAAGGACACCATGATTCCCACACAACATGATCTCCTTAAATTGTTTATGTGATGCAGGTAGGGACAGGATTAAATGTAAAGCCTTATCCTCATCAGTGTGCTTCACATCCATTTATTCTAAGTCAGTAATAATAGAATCAAATACACTAAGATGTGCTTGCATAGAAGTACATGTGGGCATTCGCAGCCTGTAGAGCTTCTCCTTCATTAGGTACTTATTTGCATACTCTTCTAGTTTGGTCCAAAGCTCACGAGGTTTCTCGATGTGTATCATCTCTCTCTGAATATGCTCTGCCAAACACAACTGAATTCCTGCCATAACCTTATCTTCAAGATTCTTCAACTCCCTTGGACTCAAGTTGCCCTTGATATCCTTCTAGAGCTTTTTGAAATCTTCATCACTCATCGTTTCATCAGTCTTCGTCTCGGGATACTCAATCACATCCTATAACCCGTGGTGAATCAGGACCGCCTTCATCTGCAGTCTCCACATAGTGAAACTTCTCGTTCCATCCAATTTTGGAATATCGCACTTCATGATTGAAGACATCTCCACCTTGCTCTGATGCCACTTGGTAGAAAAAATAGCAAGGTAACCGCGGAAGTGAAATAAATTGAGATGACGGATATTACGACAAAATTCAGGAACGAAAATAACAGCGATAAAATCAAACACATAATTTACGTGAGAAACTGAAAAACTCGAAGAAAAACCCACGAACGGCGACATCTAGAAAATAATCCACTATGAGAAAGGAGGAGTACAACCTGGTCACTATCACAGGGTGTGATGCGATCACCAAAGGAGATTACAATATAAATCTCTCTCATACTCAACTCACAATCTCTCAGGATACACTGGGGAAAATATTGGTCAGACTCCTCTCTCTCAATATTTTCACTCTGATCTCACTCTAGGTGATTTTGGTGGAGAAACATGCACCATATATATAGTGTTGGTAGCGTCTTCTTCATATGTGTTCTGTGAGGGGCGCTGCGAGCGTCTCTCCTGACGCTGGTGGTGCTCCGATCTTTCTCCCTCAATCTAGACCCTGAGGATCCAATGGGCCACACAAACCCAACAGATTTAATTCCTCTAAAACCAAAGTTTCTATAAGTTTCCCAGCTTTCACTATTTAAAGTATTTTATAACTTAACCTAATTAAATAAAAAAATTACTTCCCTAAAATGAAATCTTCTATATGTATTCATTAATGCTTTAATAGTATTAAAAATCAAAATCACCAAAAAGATGACAATCGGAAACCAAAAACCATCATTAGTCCGAAAAATTTACATTCAAATTTTATTTATTTGTTTACTTTTTTTAATATTCTAATTATGTTAAAATTTTTAATAGTTTTAATATTTTTAGTATTTTAAGTATTTTAAATTTTTATTTTCATTTTTAAAAATTAAATGAAAAAATAAAAATATCAAAAAAATTTAGATTTTAGAAAAATAAAAATAAGAATATTTTTGAATTACTATAGTTTTTTCATTATCCTTTTAGTTTTTTTAAAAATAATTCAAATATATTTTTACATTATATAGATACAAAACATTTTTCTAAACACTACAAAAACATATCTAAGTGTATGTTTGGCCTAATTTCTAAAAAATGGTTTTTGCTTCTTAAAATCAGTTTATGCAAAAACTATTTTTAGAGAACTATTGAAGTGTTTGGCCTAACTTATGACATAAAAGATTTAACTAAGTTAAAGTATTTGGCAAAACTAAACCCTAAACTTGTTATTTAAGTGCTTTTACTAAATTCAATTGTTAGCCTAAATTTTTCAAAATTATCATTTGCCTTTTTTTGAGTAAAATTATTATGAGATTATTTATATTTTTCTCTTTTTAATATTGTTTAAATAGATTATCCTATTATAATTATAGATATAACAAGATAATTATAATTATAATTATGTATAGTATTACTTAACTATAAATTATTTAAATTAAATATTTATATATCATTAATTTAGTAATAACCCTCTTTATAGAAATAAGATAATTAAAAATATTTAAGAGCTTCAACATAATATTAAAATGTCCAACATAATATTAATTATTTAATGTTCTAACATAATATTAAAATATGTAAGTACCATATTTATAGGAATTAGAATATTGAAATTATGAAAAGTTATCACTATAGAATCCCACAGATTGAGCAGTCATTAGGTTTCAGGAAGCAGAACAATTTAATGCTTCTGCTTTTGGAGCTGTTTTTGACCAAAATTATTTTTGGAAAACAATTATTAGGTTCTAAAAAAATGAATGTGTGACTTAGTTTGTGTTTTTTAAGCCCAAAAACAATATGAAAAGTTAGGCCAAACAAGTGGTGGAGGAAAGGGAGTAAATGGTATATAAAACAATGAAAACTCGCTTGGATGATGCTAAGAGTCGTGGCATAGTACTCACTTTCCTTAAAAACTATTTACTATATCGTAAATGTTTAAAGGGATAAAACTTAGCACTTGTAACACTCAAGAAATAGGTTCTCACTTGAATCACACTCAAGTATAGCTGCAGTCTAGACAAAAATGAGGGTGCGATTAGCTTAGAAAGGTGTGTCTTAAATAGCTTGGAATGTCTCCTATTTATAGGAGACTTTTAACCCTAATGACATTCTTTAGTCAAAGGACAATCAATAGCCTTAATGAGGAACTATATCCTTAATATGACCTTGACCAAGTCAAGTCATATAGCTGTTGGAAATCTTTGATAATCGTCCTTAACGTTGATATCAAATACTAATTATACAAGGTTATATAGCCGTTAGCATTAAAAACAGTTCTGGGTTCCAACACAGTCCGTGTTGGATCAACACGGTCCGTGTTGAGCCCATAACTATTTTCTTTATTCTCTGGAGACCAACACAACTCGTGTTGCTCTCAGATTCACCCGTGTTGATCATATTCTTGATGTTTCACTTATATATGATCCTTATACTTGTTACATATAATTTCTTAGGCTATTTAATTAACTTATACTCTTGAAATAATTCCAACAATGCGCCGCTATTTCAAGAGTATGTAAAACCCTTGAAATAACTTTACTTAAGGAGTTTATACCCCCGCTATTTGAGATATACCGTTACATGTAATCAACAGAGAAACCAATAAAACATATGCCTAATGAAAAGTATATTGCTCTTTGAACTTTTCATTTAGTGTATATGAACCAAAATTGAATCCAAATCACAAAGTACACATGTCTTTGAACTTTGGATTTATATTGACAAAGTATACTCATAACACACATACATTTTAGATCTTGAGTGTAGATACCTAGACACTTTTATCCGACCTTGTGTCCTTATCCTTCATAAGTGTTTTAGAACTTTAGCTCATAGTTCCTTTATGTGGCCACACATAACACTTACATAGGTAAACTTTGTAATATACCTCCCCTATAATTAGGCTTTCCACAAATTTTATTAAGAGTATTACTAGTCATCCTCTTATCATTATAGATTTCTAAGCATCACTTGACCTTGGGATAAAAACGATGCTTCCTACTCATTTAGACAACTCTGTACTCATTTGAACTTTAGAAACTGGTGGTATTACAATTCGTAAAGTTGAGTCTTTGTTGTGGTTAGTAGTTCTTTAAGCTACAACCCATCCCTTTTGAAGTACTTATTACCAAATCTTTAGTCAATCCTTTTGCTAGAAAATCGGCTATATTTTCTTTTGATTTGACATAACTTAAATTCACTACTCCATCCCTTATAAGAGTATGTACATATACATGTCTTAAACCAACGTGCCTTGACTTACCATCATAAATATGTCAATATACAACATCAAGAGTGGACTTGCTATCACAATGAATTGTGATAGGTGTCGTTGGCTTATACCGAATAGGTATTTCCAATAATAAGTTCCTTAACCATTCCGCTTCCTTACAAACAGCATATAGTGCTACTAATTCCGAAGACATAGTGGAATCCGCTATATTAGCTTGTTTCTTAGATCCCTAAGAAACCGCTCCACCTCCTAATAGGAACACCCATCCACTAGTAGACATAGTGGAATCCGCTATATTAGCTTGTTTCTTACAACGACTCGTGTTGGTCTTAGACTCACCCGTGTTGATCTTATTCTTGATGTTTCACTTATATATGATCCTTATACTTGTTACATATAATTCCTTAGGCTATATAATTAACTTACACTCTTGAAGTAATTCCAACAACAAGCACTAAGTTTACATAAACTTAATAAAAGTCACCAAAATTTGTCAAAAAGCAACTTTTACCATACTTTCCACTTACAATTTAATTTTACACAAAGTTAAGACTATGTTCTCTTGCAACTTGTCTTTATTTACCTTATTTTTATGTACATTACATATGCTACTTAAAATGCCTTACATAATATAAAGTTAAAAATGCATTCATACATTCAATAAGTGCTCAAAGTATCATGAGGTGGTGGACACAGAATTGGTGGTGAGCTTAGTCAAATCACTAGTCACAGAGGAGATAAACGCGCAACTAAGGAAACCATACACAGGAGAGGAAGTCTACAATGCCCTTTTGCAAATGCACCCTACAAAGGCCCCGGGGCCAGACGGTATGCCAGCTCTTTTCTTTCAAACATTTTGGCATATTGTTGGTCATGATGTTATAAATCTTGCCTTACATGTTTTGAATGAAGGTATCTCTCCGGAAAGGGTAAACCAAACTTTTATAGCTCTCATCCCAAAAGTCAAATCTCCGACCTCTACAAAAGATTTCAAACCCATTAGCCTGTGCAACGTGACCTATAAGCTTATCTCAAAAGGAATTTCTAACAGATTGAAAACCGTTCTCCCAAAGATCATTCATTAATCTCAAAGTGCGTTTGTTCTGGAGAGATTGATGACAGATAACATTTTAGTTGCTTTTGAGCACTTCCACTTTTTGAAAAAGAGGCCAAAACACGTGAAAAAGGGTCATATGGCCCTGAAGCTTGATATGAGTAAAGCTTATGATAAAGTAGAGTGGGTTTTTGTTGAGCAAATGATGTTGGCTTTGGGCTTCGATAAGGATGTTGTAAACCTTAATATGAGATGTATCTCTTCTGTTTATTATCAAGTGTTAATAAATGTGAAACCTTCTGACCGGATCTTCGCGAAAAGGGGACTCCGCCAAGGCAACCCATTATCATCCTACTTGTTCTTATTATGCGCAGAAGGGCTCTCCGCACTCATTCGAGATAAGGAAGAAAAGAGATGCATTCATGGCATCAAAGTGGCGAGAACTGCTCCGACGGTGACCCATTTATTCTTTGCTGATGATAGCCTCTTGTTTGTGAGGGCTACGGAAGAAGAGGTTATGCATGTGCTTGATATCCTTAAGAAGTGTGAAGCGGCTTCGGGACAAATGATCAATGTGGACAAATCGGAGGTTTCCTATGGCTGAAACGTGAGCGAACACAAGAAGAATATGCTCCATGAGAGACTTGGTTTTAAGGCGTTGAAACCTATGAGCGTTACTTGGGCCTCCCTACATTCATCGGAAGGTCAAAGAAACGCGTCTTTCAAGTTGTCCAAGATCGCGTCTGGAAGAAGCTAAAGGGGTGGAAAGAACAACATCTGTCAAGAGCGGGAAAAGAGATTCTGATAAAATCAGTAGTACAGGCCTTCCCCACTTATGCAATGCAATGTTTTGCCATACCTCTATCAGTGTGCAAGACCATTGAAGGTTATATTAGAAACTTTTGGTGGGGAGGGCAAAATGAAAAGAGAGGAATAAATTGGGTAGCTTGGAACAAGATGTGCGAAGCAAACATAGAGGTGTTATGGGGTTCAGACAACTACTTGCTTTCAATAAAGCGTTATTGGCAAAACTAGCATGGAGACTGGTACAAAATCCGGGCTTGCTTGTGGCTCGAGTTCTCAAAGCAAGATATTATGATAGAAGTGATTTTTGGAACGCTAACTTGGGCCACCAGCCAAGTTACACCTGGAGAAGTATATATGGAGCTCGGGACCTCCTTAAAGAAGGTGTGGGTTGGTGTATTCGTGATGGAAGAAAGGCAAAAGTGCGGGGTGACAGATGGCTCCTCTCGACTCACGATTGGATGGTACATTCAGATTCAACGGTTCTGGATGCCAATGCTACAGTTAGTGAGTTAATTCTGGAGGAGGAAGGAGAGTGGAGGGTTGACTTTCTACAACTTTGCTTTGATGAAAATACCCAGAAGCTGATCCAAGATATCCCGCCGAGTTCTGAACCAAGCGAAGACAGGCTAATATGGAGACCCAACCACAATGGGGAATTCACGGTGAAAACTGCCAACCATCTTGCTTTGGAAATGGATAGAAGACAGTAGGGGGATGGAGGTAGTTGCTCAAATGAAAGTGAAGGGAAAGCACTGATGATTTGGTTCATGGATGCCCGCCCGAAAGTCAAGCTCTGTGTTTGGAGGACTTGGAGAGACGCACTACCAACCCGAACAAACCTCGTCCATAGACAAGTAGATATTGACCTAGTTTGTTCGACTTGTGGGGAAGAGTATGAATCAAACACTCATGTGTTCTTGGACTGCAGCTGGGCTCGTCTGGTCAGGAAATGCAGTCCTTTTAGGATGGAGGTCGAGGATAGGGAAGTGAGGGACGTAGGCAAGTGGATAGAAGCACAGTTACAAGTCATGGCCCCAACTACCCAAGGTCTTTTTGGCACTCTACTATAAGAATTTTCAGAAATCAGCAAAGTCATCCCATGGAAGTGGCACAGAGAGCTGTTGATCTCCACTATTGTTTTATCCATACGCAAATTCCATTTATTAACAAGGAGCAGGTGGTGAGACAAAAAGAGAAGTGGAGAAAGCCAGAAAAGGGTTGGCTGAAACTGAATTCTGATGGTTCACTGGGGAAGAATGGTAACGGTGGTTGGGGGACGATTATTAGAGATGAGAATGGAAAGGTGGTGTGTGCGAAAACAACTTATAGAGAGATAAGCTGGAATGTTGAGGCAATGGAGGCGGGAGGTAACAAAAGCGGACTGATTCTAGCACAAACACAGGGCATACGACGTCTGGTGGTGGAAACTAACTGTCTCACCATTTTTAAGGCCCTCACACAAGATCACAAAGCTCAACCTGATGCGAATAGGGTTATTAGGGATTGTTTAACTTTAGTTCCTAATTATGATATGGTTGGTTTTTCTTTTTGTAGGCGAGAGGGAAATAATGTGGCCCATAAACTCGCAAAGTTAGCTATTTCATTAAGTTGTTCAAAACTTAGGCAAAATGCTTGCCCTCGGGAGGTGGCTGAGTTGGTGACCACCGAGGCTTTGGCTTAATATATGGTGAATTTTTCCCTCAAAAAAATAATTAAAAATACATTCAATAAGTGATAAGTGATATGACTGATGCGGCTTATTTTAATTACACTATTTTATACAGTACAAAATTATAAAATATATGTTTAAAATTCATTTATTTAAGTCACTTACATCTAACCTACCTCTCTAAAGAAGTGGTCGAAATGTCTACAATAGTTCAAAAACCACAACCTTAAATAGAGTATTGATTATATAATATAGACTAACTAGGTCTTGTAGAGGACAAATTTAAACATAATTGAGATGAAAATTAAACATAATTGAGACAAATTTAATTGATCGAGAAGATTTAGTATTAACCAAAGTAGAAGGATTTATATATCAATTTCAATTCCAATGCAACAAATTATGATAAATTTTAGCCACAGTTAATTATTAT
The DNA here is from genome assembly GCA_029582165.1 of Portulaca oleracea. Classification (NCBI taxonomy): domain Eukaryota; kingdom Viridiplantae; phylum Streptophyta; class Magnoliopsida; order Caryophyllales; family Portulacaceae; genus Portulaca; species Portulaca oleracea. Next base: position 36,154,685 of record CM055877.1, on the reverse strand, counting down.
TGACATCGTCACAATTATTCTTGCTAATTTAATTTGTAATAAAGGTTGGTATTGTTATGATAAAAAAATAAATAGAATTTTCCATATTTATAACAGAAATCAAAATTGAAACATATTATGAAACAATAAATATATGAACACAATGTAGAGAGAATAATAGAGAAGAAAAATAGAGACAAGAGAGATTGAGAGAGGAGAATGAGATCGTTTTATTCACAACCCACAAAGGATATTTCTACTAGCTACATAGCAAGAGTGAACAAAAGCTTGCTATTATTCTAACCGAAAAAGATACCCAATAGATATTGTATTCTTATATATGGACATTCACAAATATTTATAAATATAATTAATTCATAACACTCCTCCTTGAATGTCCATTACTCTAAAGAATAATCCTCGTTAAAAGCTTACTAGGAAACCTGATGGGACAAAACCTAGTTAAGGAGGAGTACCTAATCATTTAATGCGCCAATTATATGTTGCCTCAATAAAAACCTTTCCAAGGAAAATCCAGTGGGATAAAACCTTAGATATACAAAAAAAAAGTACAACACACATTAACTCCCCATGATGAGAACATCAGTTAACATCTCTGAGCCAACGCAACCCAATTTTTCAACTAATTTTTCAATCTTTGCTGTTGGGAGTAACTTAGTAAATAAATCCGCTAATTTCTCACTAGAGAGGAACAGTTGAACATTAAATTCGTTTTTCATTTGGAGATCGTGGGAGAAAAAGAACTTTGGTGAGATGTTTAGTTCTATCACGTTTGATGTACCTAGCTTTCAGTTGAGCTATACATGCTGCATTATTCTCATTTAAAATTGTTGGGAAATCCTCAAATAAATCCTAATTGGAAGAAAATTAAAACTCAGTGAAAAAAGTACACTTCTTTATACGTGAACATATGTCAACTCTTCAATAGCACTTAAATTGGTACTACAAGACCCAAATACAATACTTCAAGACTTAAATACGGTTCTTCAGGACCGATAAATTTCTCACCATCTTTTCAAGATCGAAAGAGGGGGGGGGGGAGGGGTTGTTTTCAAATCAAATGATCGTATCACTGCCGGGTACTTAAATGGGAGTGTATTGCTCATGCAACATTATCTTAGCACTTTTTTACATAAATTCATTTATGCACGAAAGTTCATTATCAAAATGTGCAATTTGTGAACCAATTAAGGCAATAACATATTTTACCAAAATCTTTCATTCCAAATTCTTTCGTAAAGCAATCCAAAACTTTTGAGGCTCTTCGGGAGCCCAAACCATCAATAACATTTACAAACAATTAGGATCGAGATCATTTAATCATTTCCTTTGAATATGCAATATGCGTCCATATTGCTTTAATCACATAAATATCTATCAACTAAGTAACCAATATTCTCGAGAATTTCAATATGTGCTTCCTGCACTTTGAACCCTTCCGGAGCTTTATATATAAATATCATTATCAAAATTTTTCAGGAGCTACAATGATATTTATAAGATGCATTCTTAGCTTTTCATGTACAACCAATTTTATGGTATGGTTGTGTAGTTACATAAACTACGTAGGGGTATATTCCTTCATATCCGATACCATGTCTTTGCGAAAGTACTTATGCAACAAATCGCTCCTTGTGCTTTATATTTCATAATCTCCTTTTCTTATTCTATTCTTACACAAAGACATAACTATATCCCACAAGTTTTACACCAGTTTTGTGTATGGACAATAGGTCCTGATATTTCAAATTTTACAAGTGAATCTAATTCTTAAATGCATCATTTCACTTGGTTAACCTCATCGTTGTCTGTATTCATTAACAGGCCTAAACTTATGATCCTCATGATTACTCACAATTGTGAGCACTATATTATATAATCAAATATGATATCAACGTCGACTTCATTTCGGTTTCACCTTATCCAATTCATGACATAATTAATTGAGATTTCATCATTTTCGTGAATTTGATGATTTATGCTGGGATTTAACATTTGAAAAATCTTTAAGGGTTTAATCATACATTTCAGGAATAATAGTTGTAAAATCACCTTCCCCTTACTTTGAGCATTTTTTGAGTCATTGAATTAAACCTTTAAGAGTGAACATCCACTTGTTCCAAACTCTTCTAAATTTAACCCAATTTAATCATTTAGATGTTAGGCTTGGAAGAAAGCGATTTATGCAAATATTATTTAGAAATATATAATGAAAAACCTTAAAGTTGCATCGACACATTGTAAAACCATGTTTTACCATAGTTTATGCAACTCGATGTGCTTTGGTTCGAAATGGGAGTCGCCACCCGTCTTTGTAAGGGAAAAGCCAAGATAAAACCAAAAAGAAAACAAGAAAGACTCTGCCTGCGAAACCCAAGAGTGGATCCGGGGGTAAGGCTACAAAATTGAAAGGTAGGAACCTTAAGAGTTCGCCTCTCACAAAAGGAAAGACTCTACTAAAAGTTTTAAGTGTGCTTTTGATAAAGTTTGGAAGAGAAATAAATAAGAACTTTATAGAATTACTTCATTGAACATGCAACAAATAAGAATGAAAGAAAGTACAACATGTACACTTTATTTACACAAAAGGGAAACAATTAAAAGCTTACATTGTGAACTTTCTTTAGGGAAGTCGTGCCTAGCCTTTGTAGAAGCCCATTTGGATGCCTTTAAAAGCCTTGAATTCTCCTCTTGAATATGCCAAAATGGTGCCAAAAGTGGATGGAGAAAAGTTTGAAAAAGGGGGTGATAAAAGGGTAGGAAAAGACTCTTTTTGTGGTGTTTTGAGTAGTAGAAAGGTTAGGCTTTTTGTGGAGTTTTAGGGTTTTATGGAAGACAATGGAAGGTAAGATGAGAATGGAGATAATGGGTTCAAGAGAGTAGAGAAATGAAGGTAACAATTATATGAAAAATGATGGAAAAGAATAGGAAAAGGGGTAGGAAAAAGGATAGGAAGAAAGGCTCTTTTTGTTGGTTTTTAGGGTAGTTTTGCGATATTTTTGGGAGGCTTTATGGGAGATTTATATGAAGATAAGGGTTGATATGATAAGAGTACATATTAGAGGATTTATGAAGATGGAGGAATGGAGATCATGATGGTAAGAATGTGGTGGAAAGATGATAGAAAAGGGTATAGGAAGAAGGGCTTTTTACGGTGTTTTTGGGATGTTTTGTGGGGTGTAAGGCTAGGCTTCTATGGTGTTTATGTAAGAATGGATAGGATGAGAGTTTATTGGCATAAGGTAGGATAGAATTGGAGATTATGGAGGTAAGGAAGTTGTGGAAAGATGATAGGAGTGGTGGTAGAATGATTACACTAGAGTAGAGATTAGAGAGATGATGAGAGAATGAGAGGATGATTGAATGAGAGTGTAAGGGGAAGAATGAGTGAATGATTGAGTGAGTTTAGCTTTGGCAAGAGGGGGTATTTATAGTTTTTAAGAGGCTTAGGAGATACATGCAAATACATGCACATAGATGCTCTCGGTTCATGTAGTCAACATGGCACAGATTGTAAGGTGGAGGGGAAGTTTATGATAGTGGACGGTGGCTCGTGGTTAATTGAACACGTGTGGTCGGTGGTCCAGGCCGACCAGCCATGGAGTGAAGGGGGGGATTTATTTGCTTGTTTCATGCGTTCTTTGGACGATGAGATGTGAAAGGAAGACTTCAAAGTCAACATGTTCACACTCTTGGATGGTGGGGTTTTATTTGATGTATATGATATGTTTTGGATGCTTTTGTGAGGCTTTGAACTTGAGAACTCTTGGAGCTCCTTTGCATGTCACCTTTACGTAGCTCATGCATGATAAGCATGGCTAATTTTGTCATTTTAATTATGTAAAAGTTGTGCATGCAATTCCTCACGTAATCTTGAGCATGTAAAGTGCATGCGATTAAGTGTCTTTCGGCTTTGTCTCTTGCTTTGGCTTTGGCTTGTGCTCCCCTTATTTTCTAATTTCCTAATTTCCTAACTAAAAATACATAAAAAAGAAACAATAGAAATTAAAATAAAAGTGTATAAAAAACTATGCTAAAATCTGGTGTCTGAATTAGCTTATTGATCGACTTCTTCTTCTTTATTTTTGCCTCATTTTTATATAGGAATGCTATATATTTATGTACTGAATCTCGCTGTCTACAGAGAACCCCTACTTTGATTGAGTCCTGGATAGGATGAAAATCATCGTAGAATTGATTTGATGGACACCAGTTGGGATATGACTTTGGAGTGCGAAGCCTTGGGTGATGCTTGGAAGTGGAGTCCTGCATCGCGGATGTGGGCGGCACGCGCCTCTATCGGGGTTGATCTCGAGCAAGAATGATGCTCTAGTTGAAATTATGGGAGTGTGACACTTGGAAGCTAGGTCCTGCATCGCGGTTGGCAACTTGTACCTTAATAGATGATCTCAGGCGAGAGTAACGCCTTACTTGAAATGATGAATGATCTCAAGTGAGAATGACACCCTACTTGAAGTTGTGAATTTGATCTCAGGCGAGAATGATGCCCTAATTGGAATGATCTTAGGCACTGAAGACGTCCTACTTGAAGGTGTGGGCTGACACTTAGAAGCTAAGTCATGTGTCGTGGTTGGCGAACTTGCGCCGGTAGGTGATCTCAGGCGAGAATGACGCCTTACCTGTTGGGGAGACTTTATCGGGCACGATGCCGATGACTCTTGAAGATGTGGATTTTCTAGCCTTTCCTAGTGTCGTTTCCAGTCTTTCCTGGTGACAGACCTAAAACATATAGGTGTCTGTGTACCGCAAGTGTACGGGTCTGTGTAGTAATAAAATATCGTTCTCTTTCAGGGACTTGTGTTCAACTACGCACTAAATTAGTTAACTACGAAAGCAGGAAATTAAAGGATTTAATCAAATAATTAAAAGTGTTCAGGGGAGTCTACTCTAATCAATTAATCAAATTATCAACAATCCCGGTGCAGGTAACAAGATAATTCGGGGTCTATAATCTTTCTAGGCCCTATCACTTCGATCTTTTTCGATCCTAGGTGAGTTACAGTGATTAACCTAAACATTATTTCTAACTATTTAGCCTAATCAAAGATAAGAACTGATTATATATTGACCCTAGGCAAGAATCATTATGTCTAACTATTTTCTAAACCTATTCAATCTACGCATTCCAATTCAAGACTCAAACTGTCGCTCTTTTGTCAAGAATCTAAAACCAGGTACGGACTCAAACTATCGTTCTATTGTCAAATTACCATGACATACATCGCACGCAGATTAAACGAATAAAAAGATAACCTAACACCGAAACTGTATTCAAATTCAATCAAAAGACATCGAGTTTATCCCCCAAAAAAGGGAATTTAGCTACTGATAATAAAAACTAAGAAAACGATAATCAAAACTGAATAACAAAATATAAAGAGAATAGAAATTAAACCGAACATCCGAGTCTTTGAATTCGATCTCTTTGTGTCACCCAAATCGATCTCCTTCTCCTCCTCTTTTGTTCCTAAACTACTAGAGCGGCTCCCCCAAGGGAGGAATTACAGAGAAAACCTATGACTAAACGGTGTGTGAAATAGAATAATTTCCGAATGCCTTCAAACGGAGGATATAAATCCCTTTTATAGGGTTGTGCTAGGGCACAAAACGCTGGCTACGTTTTGTCCAAAAAGTGAGAATCTTCCGTGAATGGGTGCTGGCTGCAGCTGAAGAAACGCTGGCTGCAGCTGAAGAAACGCTGGCTGCGTTTTGCTTTTTCTCGGCTTTTGAAGTTTCTGGACAAGGCGCTGGCTGCTGTTTTAAAAACGCTGGCTGCGCCTTGTTTCTCCGCCTCAGCTGGGTTGGGCCGTGGCACGTTTTGGGCCGTTTCCTCTTCTTTCCTTTCTTCTTCTTCTTCAACTCTTTTTTTTTTATTTTCTTTGATTTTTCCACTTTTCCTTCAATTCTTCATGCTTTTTGATATAATTCCACTAATTCCTACAAAACTCTTCAATCTCGCGAACAAGTGTATAAATCATAGAAATTGACATAAAAATACGAAATTTCGGATATAAAAAGCATGAAACAAACGCGTTTTAAGCCCTAAAAACTCTATATAAAAACGACTTATCAAATCTCCCCATGCTTAGCTCTTGCTTTTCCCCAAGCAAGTCAGAATTGAAAACAGGAGGATTAGGGCTCAAACAGGAAAAACAGAATCCAAGAAGAAAAAGAAGCGGACATAGTTTTCGATAGGAATACAAAAATAAAATATTAACACCCCCTCAGGCTAACCATTCTAACACATCAATTCAACAAGCAAGCAGAAAGATCAGTCTGGACAAGATCAAAACTCAGTTCAAAAGAGAAAGGAAGAAATTTTCGAAACCAAAAGGAGAGAACAAGTACTTCAGAAGTATAAATCCACCAACAGTCTTAAGAATAATGCAAATATGGGCGGTTAGTTATGGACGTAAGTCAGTCAAAAAGAGCAAAACTCACATAGAAAAGAATCACTCAATCCCTCAAATTTCAATGTGTATGTGGGTTTTCTCATACTTAAACCAATAGAAACAACTACCATAAGCTTGGTAAGAACCTCGCTCTCCACTACTTGTATGCAATGCACAAGTGAATCAAAAGGACTTTATCGGGTTGTAACGGGGTTTAGGTTAGGGGTAAGGAGCGGTAAAATTTGGGATTGAGGAGTTAAGAGCGATGCTTGGATTGAATTTCAATGAATATAACACTCTAAACTCTATTTCTTGCTTTGTGTATGCAAGGAATTTCACCTCTCACCCTTTACGATATGAAACATCTACACTGAATACAACCAAGTCAAAGATTACAAATTTAGATTGAATCTCCCTAAACACCCTTTTCTTTTGGAACTCTTTTTCTCTTTTTGTTTTTACGTCTCTTTTTTTATTTATTTTTTGGCAGGTGATCGGGGAGAAGAAATGAAGAGGTCCGGGTTCCTTTCTCCTCTCTGGTGACCACCGCCAAGCGAACCGCTTCGTCCAACTCGAGCCTCGAGTTGCAATTTCCGGTCACTTCGGGAGCTGGGAGGCTAGTCTCGGCAATCCGATGGATGGGCCTCGGGGCTCCTTAGGGAGGGGCCCACTCACAACACCGACCCCGGAGGCCTCGGGACTGGACCGGGCCGTCTCGAGACTAGAGTATAGAAGGTATCGGGGTGCGAGTGTTTAAAACCCCCGGGATTAATAAAAACCAGGGCACGACCGTGGCCATTAGAGAGCTTGCTCGACCGAGCCACCTCCTGGCTCACCCGAGCAATGCTTCTGCCGAGTGTGCCAGGCGTCGCCGCTCGAAGCCGCCTTTGCTCGCTCGAGCGCCGCTCGGTCCGTCATCGCGCGACAACCACGCATCCGTAAGACTCCGCCGAGCCTTCCTCCCGCCGCCCGAGCTGAACCTGCCGAGATGCCGATACGCGACTGCCACGATCGACGACAGTGTAAGGCTGCCGCCGCTGAGCCAGCGTTCGAAGACACCTTTTTTACGCTGTTTTGGCTTAATTTTGGGTTTAGTATAAATAGCTTGTTATTATACTTCTCCAGGAACTTTTTGACTGATTAATGAATATGCTTATGCAATGCTTAGGGTTTCTCCCTTCCTTCTAAAATCTTTCTTTAATTTATCCATTGATTAATGATGATGTTTGCAAGTCATCTCTTTATTGATCATTTGGTGGAATCATCCTTTATGATGGTCATGGTGGGATGCTAGGCCTTTGGTGGTGGAGTTTCCTTTATCCAAGGTCATATCCAAATCCTTTGGGTGATCAAGCTCTTATTCGATTGTGAATCAAATCTCTCAAGCTAGTCCTTCAATCTTTCCCATCACGCCACGCTCCATTTTGGTATCAGAGCACAAGGTTATTCATCTAGCTTGAGTATTCCATTGTTCTTGGTAGTTTGTTCTCTATTGTTGGATTTTTGCTATTTTGATTGAAATATTGGTGTTCCCCAACCCTTGTGACTGGAAGTGTGTGGAGAAATTGTTATTGCTATTGTGTTTGTTGATTTTGATGCATATTGGAGCTTTGAGGAAGAGTTGGAAAATTTGTGCACACAAGGTGTTCGATAAAATGCCCAAGTAAGAAAAACACAAAGAACCCTTAGCCAAACATAAGCCAACTACAAGAAAACCCCCAAACTCCACAAAATATCCCAAACACAATCCGTCCCATACCTTTTCCCTCGACATGGAAGGTCACGATGACTCCGATCGAGAGGAACCTAGCTACCGGGGTAGCCCTCGACATCGGGCTCTCGAGAACCGACTTGCCACCCATGACGAACAATTCTCCTCCATCAATCGAACCCTTAATGCCATCATGGCACGGTTGGATAACCTCGCCCTAGAGCATCCGGTCTCGCCTCGAGTTGAACGTCCGAGGCGTACACAAAGCCCAGTCCGTCCTCCTCCAAACTTTGAGTCCGAGGCTCTCCACGACGCCGAATTCGCCGGAATGTGCATGAACAACCCCCTCGAGATGATTTCCAGGATATAAAAATTGACATTCCCGAATTCCACGGTTCCACTGATCCGGACGACTACATCGAATGGACACAATTGATGGATAGGATCGTCGAAACCAAGGAGTATGATGAGGAGAAGGCTTATAAGATCGCAAGTTTGAAACTCACCAAGGCCGCTTCGCTTTGGTTCGAGAATATGAAATCGCAACGGGCTCGAGAAGGGAAGGCGAGAATTTCCACTTGGACCCATCTTAAGCAAGTGATGAATCGCTGTTTTTTACCAAGCACTTACCGTCATGACAATCTGAAAAGGGCCTATGCCCTAACTCAAGGCGTGCATTTAACCGTTGAGAGTACATATCCGAATTGAGCAACTTCTTATCAAAAGTGGCCTCCGTGAACTTGAAGATCAAACCATGATGCGTTTTTGAATGGCTCGATCCCACCATCGCTAACAGGGTCGAGATCCAACCTTACTATTCCCTGGATGAGTTGTGTAGCTTGGCCCTTCGGGTTGAACGACGTCGGAAAGAAAGGACTCTCGCCAAATCGACTTCACGCAACTATTTCCCACTGTCAAATCGACCTCCTTTTCAATCGGCGACACCCAAACCTAGTGAGACACCCAAGTTCCCTGCGACACCCCGAACTGACAAAGGGAAGGGACTTGTTGTGGCGTCTCCTACGGGGACCACTCGTCTTTTGGAAGGAAAGAAATGCTTCAAGTGCCATGGATATGGCCACTTCCAGGCCGATTGTCCAAACCGGCGGACCTTGACTCTCAAGGAGGTTCAGGACATTGATGAGGAATTGCAGGAAGCCCAGGATGATCCTGAACTTGCTGTCGAGGATGCATACACTAGTGAGGAAGGAGAAACCGCGGCTGTTTCGCGTGACCAAGGAGGTGCTCTTGTCTTGAGGCGAGCTTTGCATGTTCAAGAAGCCCCTCTTGACAGAACCCAGCGGGAGACTATATTCCAAACAAGATGCTTAGTTGGGGGCAAGGTGTGCGAGCTCATCATCGACGGGGGAAGCTGTACTAATGTGGCCTCTACCTATATGGTTGACAAACTGGGATTACCCCTATTGCCACATCCTCGTCCCTATTCGCTGAAATGGCTCAATGACCGCGACGGCATTAAGGTAACAAATCGTGTCTTAGTGAATTTAACCTTTGGCACTAACTACAAGGACTCTATTGTTTGTGATGTTGTCCCCATGAGCGCGTGTCAAATATTGTTGGGTCGATCGTGGCAATTTGACAAGAAAACCACTCATGACGGATCGAAGAATACTTACTCCTTTATCCAGGAGGGCAAGAGGGTTAAACTCCTTCCACTAGCACCACATGAAATATCACCACCTAAACCTGGGGCGGGAAGTGAGGAGCCCAAACACTTGAGTGAGACACGGGTCGAGCGAGCCCTAAGCAAGGGGAAGGCCATTTTTGCCTTGCTCCTCTTAGAGGCGAACACATGTGAGGAAGTGAAACATAAACACCCTCTCGTTGCCCCTCTTCTTGCTGAATTTGGAGATGTATTCCCCGAAGAGCTCCCACCGGGTCTACCTCCTATCCGAGGTATTGAGCATCATATCGACCTTATACCCGGCGCTTCGCTCCCCAACAAAGCGGCATATCGGTGCAACCCGCAAGAGACAAGGGAGTTACAAAGACAGGTTGACGAGCTTATTTCACGAGGCTATGTTCGAGAGAGTTTGAGTCCGTGCTCCGTCCCGGCCTTCCTGGTCCCAAAGAAAGATGGTACTTTCAGGATGTGTGTAGATAGCCGAGCCATCAACAATATTACCATCAAGTATCGGTACCCTATACCGAGGCTTGACGACATGCTCGATGAACTACATGGCTCCTGTATTTTCTCCAAGATTGACCTACGGAGTGGCTATCATCAAATCCGTATGAAGGAAGGCGATGAGTGGAAGACAGCGTTCAAAACAAAAGGGGGATTATATGAGTGGCTTGTCATGCCATTTGGGCTTTCCAACGCCCCGAGCACATTCATGCGTCTTATGAACGAGATGTTGAGGCCCTTTATTGGTAAATTCATCGTGGTTTACTTCGATGATATTCTAGTATATTCAAGGAGTGAAGCAGAGCATATTATGCATTTGGAGCGGGTGTTCGAGGTTTTGCGGCAACAACTGCTTTACGGTAAACTGGAGAAGTGCGAATTTTGCACTCCCCAAGTCACCTTTCTTGGGTATATTGTTTCCGGCACGGGTATTTCTATGGACCCTTCAAAGGTGGAGGCCATCCGCTCTGGCCCTCTCCTCTACTATCACGGAGGTGAGGAGCTTTCACGGTCTTGCTTCGTTTCTACCGCCGATTCATCAAGGGCTTTAGTACCCTTACCGCCTCCCATTATCGAGTGCATGAAGAAGGGCGCCTTTGAGTGGACCCGAGCGCCAAGGAGCTTTTGAGAAGCTGAAGTCACAACTTTGTGAGGCTCCGGTACTTGCTCTCCCGGATTTCACACAAGCCTTCGAAGTGGATTGTGATGCTAGTGGTGTAGGCATTGGAGCCGTGTTGATGCAAAACCAACGTCCTATCGCTTATTTCAGTGAGAAACTCAGTGGTTCAAGGAGGAACTATTCCACGTATGATAAGGAGTTTTATGCTCTCGTTCGGGCTCTAGATCATTGGTCACACTATTTGAGGCCGAGCCGCTTTGTCCTTCATTCGCACTACGAGGCGCTCAAATATTTGAATGGACAACACAAGCTTAGCTCCCGGCATGCTAATTGGGTTGAGTTCCTTCAAGGATTTAATTTTGTAGCGAAACACAAGAAGGGGAGTATAAATGTGGTCGCCGATGCGCTTTCGAGGAGACACTCTCTTCTTTCCGTAGTTGAGGCGAGGGTACTTGGGTTCCAGCACTTAAAGGAGTTTTATAAGGAGGATGATGACTTTAAATCACACCTCGGTGGTGGTGATGGACCGTATTTGCTACAAGACGGATTTCTCTTCAAGGGCAACAAATTGTGCGTTCCAAAATGTCCGTTGAGAAACCTTCTAGTACGGGAGGTTCATGGAGGTGGACTCGCCGGTCATTTCGGTATCAATAAGACCCTCGACATGTTAAAGGAGCACTTCTATTGACCGAAGATGGGAGGCGATGTGCAGGACGTGGTATCAAAGTGTATTATTTGCCACCATGCCAAAAGCCAGTTCCACCAAGGGCTTTATACACCCCTTCCGGTTCCGAATGGTCCGTGGGAGGATTTGAGTATGGACTTCATTGTAGCTCTTCCCCGAACCGCGCGTGGCAAAGATGCAATCCTAGTCGTCGTTGACCGCTTTTCTAAAATGGCGTATTTCATTGCCTGCGAGAAAACCGATGACGCCACACATATTGCCACCCTTTTCTTCCGAGAGGTGGTGCACTTGCATGGTGTCCCGAGGACTATTGTGTCGGATCGTGATACTAAATTCATGGGTCAGTTTTGGAGGTCTTTGTGGAAGCTCTTGGGAACGAAGCTTTTATTTAGCACATCGCATCATCCTCAAACAGACGGCCAAACTGAGGTAACTAACAAGACACTCATTACAATACTTCGTGGTCTTGTGAGTCGGAGTCTACGAGATTGGGATGCCAAGTTATGTCACGCCGAGTTTGCCTATAATCGGTCCCCCTCTCTTGCTACGGGTCATTCGCCCTTTCAGACTTGCTATGGTATCAACCCCATAACTCCTATCGAGCTCCTTCCTCTTCCTCTAGAGTCGAGGGTTAGCTTTGAAGCAAGTGAGAAGGCCGCTGAGATCCAGAAGCTTCACCGGCAAATTCGGGAAAAGATCGAGCGCACCAATGAACTTTATAAGGCCCGAGCCAACAAGCATCGCCGTGATATCACGTTCAAGCCCGGAGACTTGGTTTGGCTACATCTAAGGAAGGAACGGTTTCCATCCCGGAGGAGTAATAAGCTAAAGCCACGAAGCGAGGGACCGTTCAAAGTTTTGGCCAAGATAAATGACAACGCCTACAAGCTTGATCTTCCGGGAGACATCGGTGTTTCATCAACCTTCAACATCAGGGACCTCTCACCCTACATTGAGGATGTTGAACCCGACGTGGATTTGAGGGCAAATACTCTTCAAGAAGGGGAGGATGAAGAGGTCCGGGTTCCTTTATCCTCTCTGGTGACCACCGCCAAGCGAACCGCTTCGTCCAACTCGAGCCTCGAGTTGCAACTTCCGGTCACTTCGGGAGCTGGGAGGCTAGTCTCGACCATCCGATGGATGGGCCCCGGGGCTCCTTAGGGAGGGGCCCGCTCACAACACCGACCCCGGAGGCCTCGGGACCGGACCGGGCCGTCTCGAGACTAGAGCATAGAAGGTATTGGGGTGCGAGTGTTTAAAACCCCCGGGATTAATAAAAACCAGGGCACGACCGTGGCCATTAGAGAGCTTGCTCGACCGAGCCACCTCCTGGCTCACCCGAGCAATGCTTCTGCCGAGCGTGAAGAATCAAGGCGTCGGGCCCGCCGCTCGAGCCGTTCCTTTGCTCGCCGAGCGCCGCTTCGCCGTCATCGTCGCGACAACCACGCATCCGTAAGACTCGCCGCCGAGCCTTCCTCCTGCTCGCCCGAGCTGAACTTCTGCCGGAGATGCTGCATACGCGACCTGCCGACGATCGACGACAGTGCGTAAGGCCCGCCGCCCGAGCCGCCCTTTCGCCGCCGAGCCGGCGTTCTGGAAGACACCTTTTTTACGCTGTTTTGGCTTAATTTTGGGTTTAGTATAAATAGCTTGTTATTATACTTCTCCAGGCACTTTTTGACTGATTAATGAATATGCTTATGCAATGCTTAGGGTTTCTCCCTTCCTTCTAAAATCTTGCTTTACTTTATCCATTGATTAATGGTGGTGTTTGCAACTCATCTCTTTATTGATCATTTGGTGGAATCATCCTTTATGATGGCCATGGTGGAATGCTATGCCTTTGGTGGTGGAGTTTCCTTTATCCAAGGTCATATCCAAATCCTTTGGGTGATCAAGCTCTTATTCGATTGTGAATCAAATCTCTCAAGCTAGTCCTTCAATATTTCCCATCACGCCACGCTCCAAGAAAGTTACAAAATTACAACTTCGACTTCGATAAAGCATGACAACATAACCAAATACTAATTATTCACAAGGTGGGACTTTAATTTCTCCCTAACTTCACATTTTTGTGTAAACACACCTAACCAACGGTTCCTTCCGAAAAAACGACAAACTCTCATTCAACCAAGCAAGGCAAAGAGATACTGGATATCAAAGGCCAAGGCTTGCATTGTCAGGGTTTAATCATGAAAGAAGGGTAAACAAAGGCTAGGCGGGGCAAAAAGAACGGTTAAATATAGTGTAGGGTAGGCTATTTGGCTATGTAGTTTAGCAAAATAAAACGAATGCTTTAATCACTTTGTCACAGCGTGCAATGCAAGTATGTAGTCTCAAGCAAGATTCAAAGCAAGTTCTAGAGATGCAACTAATGGGTGAGTCACTCAGGGAATATGGAATTGATAAAAGTGATCAATTCAAAAATTTAGGCAATGTACACTCACGGGATGGGGCTCAATCAACTAAACTTAGCCCAAAGATTTACGACACGCACATTTATACTTTCTAAGATAGTCAAAGCAGTACGATACAACTTTCATAACTTGTCTCAAAATCAGAAGATTTGAAAGAAAAGGTTTCAAAAATTTTTGAGATCTAATCCAGACTTTTCTAGGTGAAGCAAGCTAAACTGAAAGTAAGAAAGTTTTACAAATCATCATTGAAGGTGTTTCCGGTTTTAAATCCTAATCCTATCCTATATATTTTTTTTTGGTTTTTTGTCTTTTCTAATTTTTTTTGGTCTTTTTCTAATTTTTCTGATTTTTTTTTGGATTTTTGAATAGGTGGATGCAAAAGAAAGAAAAAGAAAAACAAACTAGGAAAAGAAAAATCTATATGCTACTAACTAATGCAATCTAGGTGGGTGCAATTTAAAAGAAAAACTGAAGAAAAACTAAGGAAAACACTCAACTAAAAGTTCAAATAAAGAAAACAAACAAGCTAAATCTAGAAAGCATGCTAAACTAAGAACAAGCAAGTAAAAGAAACACACCCAAAACAATAAAATCACACTAAAAACTGAAAATAAGCATGAAACAAGAAAAAGAAAGACGAAAATAAAAGGAAAATAAACGAAAAATAGAGAAACAATAAAAATATTCACAGAATATTCAATCCCCCATGCTTAAACGTTGCATTGTCCTCAATGCAGAAGACAATGGTGGAAAAAGTCATTTGCGCACGTCCCAACAACCACAAACTTTCACCAAGCATACCACAATTCCTCAAGAAATTCTCACTCAAATATTTAGTAGCTATCAAAGCTCTTTTAGAAAGAGAATCATACCTTGCATTGACATCCCCTTCGAAATTGAAAGGGTAGGAGCTCCTAGAATCCCGGGATGGGGTAGCTTTTTGTTTTCCCTTTTCCGCAGTTCTAGCTTTCCTTTTTCGGTTTCCCCGGGCTCCATCATTGCCATGATCTCCAGCCGTGAAACTTGGGTTCTTCGTTCTAACCATCTAAACATCAATGGAATGTGAGCATAATAATCATACGTACTTAGACTCCCCCATGCTTGTTTGATACTTAGAGGGTACCAAATCAAGATCAAGCAAGCACAAAAGTTAAGCAGAGTAGTGAAATTCGTTCAATCAATCCACATATAACCCAAATTTCAACGTCTTAAACTTATTTCAAACTATGTCATAAAATTTCACGCACCAAAGCAACAAAAATATGATTTTCAATCAAGATTACTAACTCTAGACAAGCAACTAGTATCAAAAACAAACTCAAGTATCGCGACATCCTTGAGCAAGAACATGGTGTATCAAATAAATCCAACAACTTGCTTGAGAATTCATGCATAATGACACCACAAAATACTAGTAATTGACTATGAGAAGTGAAGTGAGAATTATAACACAGTGTAAACAAGTTCAAGGTGGACTCTCAATATAACCACAAACAACCAAACTGTGCAAACTTGAAATTTTCACATAACAAGTTGGTTCACAGTCAGCTTATACCTATAACAGAACAATCCATACTTCTCCAACATTTGCACAGTAGCAATCAAGATTCAAAATTCTCGACTCAACTCTCACGGTACTGCTTTATTCCCAGAACAGAGGTTCACATATTTAAACATCCAACTCCCAAATTTCATAGCATTCACTTCCAAATTCAACAACATTACTTCCATATTGCATAACAATCAACAAAGATACCAAATTTTCCAATTCAAACAACCTAAAATTACTAGGTAGTATCAAAAATTACTCAAGTAGTGCACCAAACCTAAGCATGAACAATGGTGAATTCTAACAAAATTTACAAGTGAAACTCATGAAATTTGCATAAACTCACCAAGAAATACTAGCTAATAAAAATGGAAATGGGGGATAAGTAAGAATCATACCTTTAGTTCGTTGAATGCTAGAGGAAGCAAAATTGCAAGTAAAAACGATTTTCAGATCTGGAAGTCGAAATCGGATAACTGAGAGAACTGGGTGGGGTAAAGGGGGTCGGTCGGTCAAAAGGAGAGCAGAGGAAGTAGAAGAAGAGTGGAAGAGGTGGAGGAATGAGAGAGAAGAGAAAAGAGGGAGTAGCGGTGTGGTCGCGTGCAAGGAGAAGAACGAGGCGCTGGAGAGAGGGTGAGTAGCGTCGGGCGTTTTGAAAGAAATTAGGGCTTTCAAAATTTTTTTAAAAGAAAAGAGAGAATCGGAAGTCAAAATAAAACGAGAAAGGGGTTAAACGTTGGGCGCGTTTATTAAGCGCGACCAGCACTTTTGTTTCCCCGAAAATATTTTGCTTCTGTTGCTGACGCGGCTAGCGTTTTAAGAAACGCTGCCAGCGTTTTAATTCCCTGATGTTTGCTCGCTTTTGTTTTCTCGCTTTTGTTTTCTCCCTTCCGTTTCCTTTTTATCTTGGTTTCCTAAAGTACAACAATAAGGGTAAGTTTACAATTTTAATGATCAAATAATCAAATAAGTAAATTAAGATAAAAAAATTAGGATTAAAAATTTAGGAAGAACGAACAAAAATTTAAAACCCTAGAAAATTAAAATAAACTCAGTTAGTAAGTTAGGATCGGGGTTTCCGTTCCGGATGACGTTAGGGCCCTTAGTAGCTTGTCAAAATCTCCTCCATGCGGTTGGCAAGCTGACAGGTTAGAAATTAACTGGAAACTCATAAATTTAAACGTTAGTAAAGTTCTCAGTAATAAATCAAATTCACTAGAAAAATCAAAAGATTCAAAGTATTTAGTCCACGAAATTTTTCTAGGATAGTTCTCTAGGTATATATGATAAGGATTAAGGTAGGGCTCATGACTTCTAGACTTACCTACGGACAACTTATCAAAATTATCATAGGTTTCACAAAAATTAACCTTATATCCTATGTTAACATGATCATCTAAGGTCTTTTGATCAGGTATGGGTTTCTCAAGGATTTCAGGTGAAACCGAAGGTGGTAAAAAAAGAATAGGATCATCTAGAAAATAATCAAATAAATCATCGGATTCAAAGGGTGCAAGGTAAGCAAGATTCTCATTTGGAAGATTTACCTCACTACTAATTTCATCGCTAGATTCCTCATGAACAAAATGAAGTGACCCATAATGAAAATCATCTTCGTACCTAGTATCTAACCCAATAGGTTCACTCACCTCATACTCCGTCGTATCGTCGAGTTTTGCTTTGGCTAGATAAGCTTTGACTAGCCTTTGAGGAAATGGTATGGGCGGTATATAGACTCTTTGGTTAGTTACTGGTGAGTCACCTTGTTCTTTCTTATCCTCGTGGATAGCAACATCTACTGTAGGTTCTTTTTTGGGTTCAGGCTCTCTACTCTCAGGTTTGGCTTCTCTTGGGTTCATCTATTTGTTTTTCGCTCCTAAGAGTCAAAGCATTACAGTATTCCATTGTATTCACAGTAGAAGAGTTAGGGGAGGTGTCCTGGTCAGTTAATTGAGTCTCTAGATTTTTATTTAGATGGGTCAGGACCTCTATTGTTTCCAAAAGATTCTTAATAGTCTCTTTTTGTTCTTGCTGGATTGACACAAGACGTTTCACTATAGATTCTAAGTTCGGGTTTCGGTCAACATAGTGGACTTGTTGGGTTTGGTCGTTACAACCTATTTTATTAGGACATGCTGAAATCTCTTGCTTGGTTGAGTTACGTGGTGAAGGTGACAGTACAGGTGAGTCCTGACGGTCTCTTTTCACCAAAGTATCAAGTTTAGCAGTTAATAGAGAAATCGCATCAATATTTTGCTTACCTCCCGCACTAAGGCGGGGTTCCGACCATTGACGTGAATTGTTCGCCAAATTTTCGATCAAGTCCGTGATCTCAGGTATAGTCTTGTTCATGATATCGCCTCCAGCTGCTAAGAGGATGCTTTCTCTTGTCGACTTGTTTATTCCGTTGAAAAATGACTGGATCGGAACCCAATGTTCGAAGTCGTGTTGAGGACATTGGCGGAGAAGGTCCTTGAATCTATCCCAAACTTCATAGTGCGGCTCGTCAGGTTCTTGGGTGAATGTCGAAATCTGGTTCCTCAAGCTAGTAAGCTTGTGGGAGGAAAATATCTTGCCGAGAACATGCTGGCGAGTTCGTTGAACGTGGTGATTGGCTTGGGAGGGAACGAGTCAAGCCACTCCCATACTTTACCTTCTAAAGAGAACGGGAAGAGCCTCGGTTTGCTAGCATCTTCCGAGACGTTGTTGGCCTTGAAGGTATCACAGGCTTGGTAGAAGAGGCGTAGGTGACAGTTTGGATCTTCGCTTGGATGTCCATGGAAGGGTTCCTTGGATACTAAGTCAATTAACGATTGTCGCAGTTTGAAGTCATCAGTTGCAATAGCGGGGACTGCGATTGCGTATTGGGGTTTAGTGGGTGTCATGAACTGGCCCAGTGTTCATAGTTGATCGGTCATCTCTTCCACTTCGCACCTAGCTTCTTCTTCTTGTTCTTGTTCTTTCTCCACTTCTTTGCTTTTTGCTTCTTTCTCGTAGGGTTCGTCCAGTCTCGGGATCGAATCCGAATAAGAAATCTTTTTATGTATACCTAAAAAAGGACAAAAACAAGAATACCAAGCGTAATCAATAGTGATAATAAAGAAGATAAAGAAAATATATTGAGGTAAATCAAGAAAATCAAGAATTGCCATTTTTTTTGGATTTTTAAATTTTTTAAATTTTTATATGATTTTTTTAGTGTTTAAAGAAAAGCAATAAAAACCTAGTCAACCAGAGTGCGTTTGTCTAATGGCGGTTGGGGAAACAAGTCCCCGGCAACGGTGCCAAAAACTTGACAGACCTAAAACATATAGGTGTCTGTGTACCGCAAGTGTACGGGTCTGTGTAGTAATAAAATATTGTTCTCTCTCAGGGACTTGTGTTCAACTACGCACTAAACTAGTTCACTACAAATGATGCTAAGTCGATTGAAGGGTTGTGGGTAACGGTTCAGATAATTAACTACGAAAGCAGGAAATTAAAGGATTTAATCAAATAATTAAAAGTGTTCAGGGGAGTCCACTCTGGTCAATTAATCAAATTATCAACAATCCCAGTGCAGGTAACAAGATAATTCGGGGTCTATAATCTTTCTAGGCCCTATCACTTCGATCTTTCGATCCTAGGTGAGTTACAGTGATTAACCTAAACATTATTTCTAACTATTTAGCCTAATCAAAGATAAGAACTGATTATAAATTGACCCTAGGAAAGAATCATTATGTCTAACTATTTTCTAAACCTATTCAATCTACGCATTCCAATTCAAGACTCAAACTGTCGCTTTGTTGTCAAGAATCTAAAACCAGGTACAGACTCAAACTGTTGTTCTATTGTCAAATTACAATGACATACATCGCACGCAGATTAAACGAATAAAAAGATAACCTTACACCGTGATGTATAATCGCCCAGCTATATACATCAAGGTTAGCTAAGAGGACCTTAATCTAGCTAGAAGCTACAAATGTCGCCTTGGGTATCAACAACGACAAGGGTTTATTAGCTCAAGGAAGAAAGCGTGAAGGACCATGATGGTATTCTGGCTTACATGGAGTTATTCTCATATATATGAGGACATCAACAAGCTTAAATCACTCTTGGAGATAAAAGTCCTTCATTGAGTAATCATCACTCACGGCAGTAGAGGACCTTATCAAGTGCAGTTCGATATTCTGCTCTATAACTCTAGATCCATACGTCTATTGAGGAAGTCATCCAAAGAGAGATTAGAGTACATTGAAAGAGCTTTCCAATGTTTTTGAATCTTGGAAAACGGACAAGTATTGAAGGAGTTATAGTCTTTTCTTTCTAGAGTTGTATTTTAGAGTTTTTATGATGTAATAAATGTGTAGCATGATTTAAGCCTCAAGGGCCTAGCTTCTTGATTAGTGCACGTCCAAGGGGGCTTAGGATTACTATAAATACCCCCTTAGGCCTCTTGTAATTCCCACAACATACACAAATCAAATCAAAAGCTTATGCTTTGTTCTCTCTAACCTTTGTGTTAGAAATTGAGTCTTCTTGAGAGGAGTCTCTTTGAATCTCTTCTTCTATTCTAAGATTGGCTATCTTAGATTGGTGATAGGAAGAGTTGGAGGATTTTAGGTGTGGTGAATCTGTATCTCCTTAGAAGATCCCAAGCCGTTTATCATTCGATCAAACGATTCATTCTTGTTGTAAGTTTCAATCTGTTCTTTTGAATCATTTGATTTCCATTGCATTTTCATTCCATCCTATTCCATACCAACCAGAATACATTCCCATTCATTCGTTCACCCATCCATCCATTCGTCCATCATCCATTATTCATCCATTTACATGTCATTTTCATCTTTTCATTCGTTTAAGAATCAATCTAACCAACCCCAAGTTTAAAGATCCTTATATTGTTGTGTAATGTGATCATCCATGATCCCATTATACATCACACCGAAACTGTATTCAAATTCAATTAAAAGACATCGAGTTTATCCCCCAAACAAAGGCCATTTAGCTACTCATAATAAAAACTAAGAAAGCGATAATAAAAAATGTATAACAAAATATAAAGAGAATAGAAATTAAACTGAACATCCGAGTCGTTGAATTCGATCTCTTTGTGTCACCCAAAGCGAATGGGCGCTGGCTGCAGCTGAAGAAACGCTGGCTGCGTTTTCAAAACGCAGGCTGCGTTTTGCTTTTTCTCGGCTTTTGAAGTTTAAAAACGCTGGTCGCGCGCTTGCTTTTCTTTCTTCTCACTGGTTGAGCTGCACGTTTTGGGTCATTTCCTCTTCTTTCCTTTCTTCTTCTTCAACTCTTTTTTTTTATTTTCTTTGATTTATTCCACTTTTCCTTCAATTCTTCATGCTTTTTGATATAATTCCACTAATTCCTGCAAAACTCATCAATCTCGCGAACAACTGTATAAATCATAAAAATTGACGTAAAAATACCGAATTTCGGATATAAAAAGCATGAAATAAACGCGTTTTGAGCCCTAAAAACTCTATATAAAAACGACTTATCACCTGGTGTCATTTTCAGTATTTCCCAGTGTCGGCTCCAGCCTTTCTCGGTGTCGTTGTTGATGATTGTTGGCATGTTCAATGCCGAGGGACATCATCGATCGCGATGTGGATGGCCTTAGGGGTCCAGACTTCACCTGGCGCGATGCCAATTGCTCGGAGATTGAGACTTCACCGAAACTTTGCCGGTGACTCAGGATAGGGACTGCATCGAAACTCTGTCGATGGCCTTGGGTGATGATGATGATGATAGTGGTGACAAACTTGACGCGAGGCCAGATGCCGAGACTAACCAGGCGCGAGGGTGGACACTGTTATTGATGAAGATGATGATGACGTTGGCAATTCAATGTTGAGGAACTTCATCGATCGCCGCCGATGGCCCTGGGTTTGAGACTTCACTGATCGCTGTCGGTGGCTCGATGATTGAGACTTCATCGAGCACGCTGCTGATGTCTGGGATGATGGGGACTTACACCTATCGCTACCGATGGCCCTGTTTTGATTTTTTTTGTTGGTGTAGACACCGGATTTTGGCACATAAATATATAGCGTTCCTATAAATAAACGAAGGAGAAATAAAGAAGAAGAAGTCGATCGATAAGCTAGTTAAGACACCGGATTTTAGCATAGATTTTATGTACTTTTAAATGTAATTTTTATTATGTCTTTTTTATGTATTTTTAGTTAGATAATTCGGAATTAGAAAATTAGGAATTAGAAAATAAGGGAAGCCAAGCCATGCAAGCCATAAGAGCAAGTGCTAGAGGTTACGAGATCGAATCCTCACAAAAACACTCAAAACAACTCTTAAAGGCTAAAATATCACATGCCATTTCCGTTCAGTGTGAACCTCCTATTCCCTTAGGCAGGTTGACTCCAAACACTACCTTGTTATCTGCATTGTTGACTGCCAAGGACGAATGCATGTATGTGCATATGTATCCACTCCCTCCTAAAGCCTATAAATTCTACCCCTCTCAACACTCATAGGACACCAACTAACTTGTCCATTCTTCCTCCTACTAATTCTCTCATCTCTCAAATCTCATAAAATCTCTCTACTTCTTATACTCTCATATCATCCTACTACCATCCTTAATATATTCCATAATTTTTCTTACCATCATAATCTTCATCCTCTTATCATCACAAAAGCCGTAAATACATATCATATTCTATCCATCCCAAACTCTACAAAAATCCCTAACCTAAACACATTCAAAACCACAAATAGCCTTCTTACTATCCCTGTCCATCCCCTCTTTATCCCTTCTTGTCTACTATCTTTTCTATCATTCTTTTCATCCATTTCGGCACTTTGAGAGGAGGTTTCTAAAGGCATCAAAGAGGATTCTTCAAGCACTAAAAGGGCTAGGCAAGGCTTTTCCCAACAAAGTAGCAATATAAGCTTTAAGTGCTCTTCTTTTTGTACATAATTGAGCATTTTGTATCTTCTTTCATCTTGTATCTTTTAGTCTTGTTGCATGGTTTAATGAAATAATCCTATAAAGTATTCTTTCATTTCCCTTCCAAACTTTATTAAAAGCACATTCTTAAACTTTTAGTATAATCTTTCCTTTTGTGAGAGGCGAACTCTTAAAGTTTACTTTTCTAGTTTGTAGCCTTACCCCCGAATCCATTCTTGGGTTTCGCAGGCAAAGTCTAGTTTTATTTTCTTAGTTTTTCTTGGCTTTTCTCTTTAAAAATTCTGGTGGCGACTCCCATTTCGAACCAAAACACATCGTAGATTGCATAAACTATGGTTTACATGGTTTTACAATGTATCGATGTAACTTTAGGGTATTCTTCTTATATTTCTAGATAATATTTGCATAAATCACTCTCTTCCAAGCGTAATATTTTAATGAGAAAATTGGATAAAATTTAGAAGAGTTTGGAACAAGTGGATGTTCACTCTTAAATGTTTAATTCAAGGACTCATAAAATGCATAAGAAAAGTGAAAGTGATTTTACAAGATATTAATCATGAAATGTACGATTAATTCCTTAACAAGTTTTCAAAGGTTAAACCCCAGCACAAATCACCGAATCACACCCCAATCCAACATGGACGTTCGGAATCCCGAACGGCGAGGAAAAATGTCCACAGGATTTTTTGGTGACTCCACAGGGGAGTTTTTCTAAAGTGGGTAAAACTTGAAAAAAGTTTAGTGTGCTTTAAAATTTTTGGAAGGAAAATGAATTTTTACTTTATATTATTAAGTCATTCTTTTTAGGCATAATGCATTGCATACACCGGGGCACTCTCTTGACATGTAATATGTCGTAGGAGCACGTAAATCGGCGGTATTAGGTTTTTTCTTTTCAACCACAAAAAAAACCCATGGGATACCGGACGGGCAATACTCATTTGGTGCATTTACACCGAGAGAGCATTAGTCACAACATCCACTCATGCATCACTCTACGAGGTCTCTACTCGAGCCTCCAAGAGCAACACCCCACACATTCAAGTTACCTTTACAACAAGAATGCACCGGGGCGAGTATAGAGCCGCTAAGCCTTATCCAGCTAATAAACCCTGTTGTACATAGAGCCTTGGTTTAGGATACCCCTTCGTTCATTTGTATGCTGTGCTATGTGTTTAATTTTTTTGTAAAGAGTCGACCCAAGTTTAAGAGTGTTGTTTTAGTCCATATAGTAGTCATTGGGATGAGAAGAGTCATGTTTACCTACTAAGTTAATTAACCTAAAAAATTATGGTTAACCCAGTGGTTGAGCCCATTTATCTATAAAGGTTAATTATCTTGATCCATAAAGTAAACTCAACTCGCCTTTGATAATTCTATATGGCCCTTTTCAACATTTTCTTAACAAAGGTCCAATAAACCTTATTAAAGTTAAAACGAAGTTAGTGGGTAAAGTCTTAGACTGCATATTAATCACTGGGCTCGAGTAAATTAATTTATCGAGTTAATTATTGAATCCATCATACTTATTGTCGGCCCATGGTTAGGCCCAACCATATTGTATTTGAAAATTAAGTCTATAAACTAATTACGACTCGTCTGTTGTAGGTTTTATTAAGTCCTTTACGATATCCACTTTCCTAAACAAATAGAATAAAAAATATATAGAAAAGTGTTAGACTGTCAGTACTGTCGATCATTATTCTAGTCTGTATAATAGTCAGCATGGTCAAGTTGGTCTGTGTAGGTAGTCCAAGTTATGGATTCTGCTTGAAACAGTCGGTCTGTAGAAGGGCCCATCCAATTGGGAAACACTAACTTGTACTCCCATACTCGGTCGTGATTCGCCATGTTTGGCTTTATTCGACCCTTTATAATGATCATTTGTCCTTAGGGTCCATATAGAGTCAGCTCCGTATAAAGTAAATAAATTGTGTCATAGACTTTGTGTAAATATGTGTCTGAGTTTATTGAGTCTTTGTTAGGTATAGATATGTGTTTGTATGTTGTATCTTCGTTAGAGTCGGGCCTAGTTTTGAGATATTGTTTTAGTCCGCTTAATAATTGTTGGGTTTGAGTAGAAATGAGTTTATAAACTCGATTAATTAACCTTAAATTTCATGACCGACCCGGTTGTGAGGTCAATCCATTTGAAAGGTTAATCAGCCTTGTTTATCGATTCATTTTAACTCACCTTTGATGTTTTATTCAGCCCTTCTCAGCATTCTCTTATTTTGGGTCCAAAGAAAAATATTAATAATAAATCAAAGTCAGTGTGTCTTGTTCTAGCGCGCGTAATAGTCCCAAGGTTAGAGAAAAAAAATTTATAGATTCGATTATTAAGTCTAAAACAAAATCCATGGTCGGCCCATTGGTAAGCCCATCCATGTTGGATTTAATATTTGAGTTTATAAGTCTGTTTTAAATCACCTTTTGATGGCTTTATTCGGTCCTTTATGACATCCACTTTCCTCGAGTTAAATAAATAAATATATTGGGTCTTAAACAAAAAAGAGTGTGTATATAGAAGTTAGGCTGTTAGCATGTCAAGCATTATTCTAGTCCTTATTATAGCCAACTTAGCTTGAGTTGACACAAGTTTGTTAGTTCAAATGACGGATTCTCCTTAAAACGGTCAGCTTGTGGTTTAAGCCCATCCGAATTGAGAAACACTCACATGCGCTTTCCAACTTGTGTCGACTCGCTATGTTTGACTTTTTGCGGCCCTTTTTAATGCTCTTATTGTGAAAAGTTTTGTTGTTTGTCTTAGAGTCACATAGGAGATAGAACCCGTAAAACTGTGTCAGTTGGGTTGTTTCTTAAGTCAGTATATAGGTGTCTTACACGTTAAGAGGTGTCTTATGTGGTCTAGTAAACCCAGGTCATGTGTGAGTGTTTTCTTGAATCAATATGTGTGTCTTGTTTCTGGGAGCCTAGTGTAAACCCAGGTCGTTGGTGAGTTTTAGTTTAGAGTCTAGATGTAGATGTCTTTAGAATGTTTCAGGGGTGAGTCGTTTGTTTTAAAGAGTCTGCATGTAAGTATCTTGCATTTCAATATCAGAAAATAAGTGTCTTTATTTTAGAATCTTCGTTTTAGAGTCAGCAAACATGTGTCTTTTTTTTTTTAGGAGGTCATGTGTACCCAGGTCATGGATAAGTCTTTGTTTTAGAGTCGGTATATGGGTGTCTTTCTTTCTCTAGGAAGTCTTAATGTAGGTCCATGTAATAAGGTAGCCATTCCAGGTCAACATGTAGGCATTTGCATTTTAGGAAGTCTCATATAAAATTTAGGACATGTGAACCCATCTTGAGTAGGCATATAGAAATCTTGCATCCTAGGAAGTCCCATGTAGGTCGGTTAGCTCATTTAAACCCATGTCTTGGGTGAGTCCCTCCAGAGTCAGCATATAGACATTTGTCAGCTTTAAGGAGTCCCATATAGGTCATTTAGGTCATACACGTATTCACTGCGTTGGGTTTTGGTTCATAAGAGGTGAATCTCTGAACAATGCGTTGTTTCCTTTAGCTAGAATGGGAGACTCGAGTGCAGCTTGGATCACATGACCGTTAGGCCGTCCAGTCCGTAACCCGAACTTCATCCCACCGACACCTATGTCCAAAGCTTCTCGTAGTCTGCTGTTTAACATGTCTGCAAGTAAGAACAATGGTGAGGACCAAGTCGACTCTGCACAGGCTAAGAACTTGGAGGAGAAACTCAATAAGGTGGAAGGGTCAATCTCTATTGCTGCCATTCAACAAGAGGAGAAAGTTGCAGAGGACATTACTAGGGAGTAGGTACTCATTGAGCAGCAAAACAAAAGGATTGAACAACAACAGAAGACCTTGGATGGGGTATTGGAACCCATACAGCGCGTCAATATGCATGTTGATATGGGCAATAGCGAAGAAGATCTTGACAATGTTGTTCTAAGCCTAGTGCCTATTGTTGATAAAGGTAAAGCCAAAATCGGGGAAAACCCCGGTAAGGGAGTTGTCATCCACATGAATAAACTGGTCCTTGAGAGAATAAAAAGCTAGTCCGAAAACCCACTTGGACGGGCTAGGCAAAAGGAGAGGAAACCCTAGATTTCTATCAACATCGTTAACCCTCCATTTTCCATTTCCCTTCTGTGAGACTTGAACATCATTCCATCAACCATGTTCCAGCCTTTTCCCAAGAGATGATGTCTACCCCATTTGACCATCTCTTCACCTTTTCAAGACACCGTCATCCTTAAGTGTCTCTTTATCCCCTTGTTCTAACCTTTTCCCAAGAGATGATGTTGGTCCCATTTGACCATCCTTCACCCTTTGAAGACACCATCATTCTTAATTGTCTCCACATCCCATTCATTAATAATACCTCTCCCATCATTTCTTTTACCAATCACTTTCTGACCAACCTTCTTAGCCTTTTCCTCTCATCTCACCCTTTAGAGGACTTTTTCAGCTCGGTTATTAATCCAAGTTTGAGGCTCTATTCTTAATGCCGACTCTCAGCATACATGAGTATGGCTCACTTCTTAACAAGAGTAAAAGTCGTCCACATCAGATCGAAGGCTAACTGGCAACTACATGGTCATGAACAGACTCAGAAACTAGCTACTCTAAACTGGGCGCTCGCGCTACCTTTGTGACCATCGTTCAAGACATTTCGCGGAGATAACTTCTAAGAGGGACACCTACTCCCTATTCTACAAGGTCCTGGATCTTCATTCTCATTGGTGTCCTAATAGTGGTTTCGAAAGGAAAAAAGAAAGAAAAAAGAAAAAGAAAAGAAAAGAAAAAAAAAATAAAAGAAGAAAAGAAAGAAGAAAGAAAAGAAAAGAAGAAAAAAAAAGAAAAAAAAAGAAAAGAAAAGAGAAAAAGAGAGGCTAACTTGAAAACCCTTTGGGCAAGTTAGGCAAAAGAGAGATCGAGACTCAAGACTAGGGACATACCAGACTTCCGTCAGTGCAACATAAGAAGGAATGCCTCTTTCATGCCTCATGTCGTCAATCAACATCGAAACTGGGGGCTCGCAAATCCCCTAATGTGTCCTCCAGAGAAGGGCAATGTCATCAATGTTCTTCGCCAAACCGGGGGCTTGTCATACATCATCATAGAATTGCAGGCAATCAAGGTCATGTGCATGAGCATTCGGGAAAGCAAATCCTTCGGGCCTAGTGCCTCTACCATCATTCCCTCTTCCATGGACTAAAATGTTACTGATCTTGGATCTTTCTGAAATTCCCCCACAAGTGGCCTTAACCCTTAGTAAGTCATTGTCATAGATATGCATTGTCCTAGAAAGTCCTTGTCTAAATAAAGAGTCAGGGGGTTACCTTCATATAAAGTTGCAGGTGTAGTAGCATTAAATGTCATATGTGTGTCACGTCTAAGCATATTAGGTTTGCATTACATCCACAACTCGTGTCAAAGTCATGTAGTCAGTTGTCATGCATAAAGTCGATAGTCATGCATATATGCATAATTACATGAATTCATGTGTAAAAAAAAATGCATTGTTTGTAGGAGTCTAGTAGATTAGTCGTATGCATTCCTGCACATCAGGAAAATAAATTAAAAAAACAAAAAAAGGAAAAAGAAGCAAAAATTGGCATATCGTCGCTCTAGAGCGCGACACTTGGCGCTGGACAAGCCCAAAACCCATCTCATTCAGATCGGTCGACATGGTTTCTTATTACTAAGAGCAAGATTGGAGCAACCTCTAATCCAACTCTAGCAGGTCAAGCTAGCATTCAATCAAGAATCGACTGTCCGACACGAAGGATAGAATCTTCATCCGCCAGACACGAATGGCGACTGTCCGACACGAAGGACAAAATCTTCATCTTCCAAACACTAATGAAAATTGTCCGACATGAAGGACAGCTATCAGAC
The DNA here is from genome assembly GCA_029582165.1 of Portulaca oleracea. Classification (NCBI taxonomy): domain Eukaryota; kingdom Viridiplantae; phylum Streptophyta; class Magnoliopsida; order Caryophyllales; family Portulacaceae; genus Portulaca; species Portulaca oleracea. Next base: position 36,126,319 of record CM055877.1, on the reverse strand, counting down.
ACAAATGACAACATCATCTCCACCGCCAGACAGGAATGGTAATTGTCTGACACAAAGGACAGAATCTTCATCATCCGCCAAACACGAATGGCGATTGTCCGACACGAAGGACGACATCCTCACCTGTCCGACACGAAGGACAGTTGTCAGACACGAATTACAACATCATCATCATCCGCCAGACACGAATGGCGATTGTCCAACACGAAGGACATCTGTCATACACGAATGACAACATCATCATCATCCTCCAGGCACGAATGATACCTGTCTGACCCGAAGGATATAATCAATGTCAACCACGACACAAGACAAAGTAAGGACGTTATCAGACGTCTAAGATCACTTCAAGTTGAGCATCATTCTTGCTCGAGATCATCCCCGACAGAGGCTCATGCCGCTCATAACCGCAATGCAAGACTCAGCTTCCAGGCATCACCCCAGGCTTTGCACTCCAAAGTCATATCTCTAGGCTTTGCAATCTAAAGTTATATCCAAGCTTTATGCCATGAAGTCGTATCCCAACCGCTGTCCATCAAATCAAGTCTATTTTTATATTCGTCGTATCCTAGGACACAATAAAAGTAGGAGCTCTCTATAGACACCAGATTTTGGCACATAAATATATAACATTCATATATAAAAACGAAGCAAAATAAAGAAGAAGTTGATCGATAAGCTAGTTCACACATTAGCATAGATTTTATATACTTTTAAATGTAATTTTTTTATGTCTTTTTAATATATTTTTAGTTAGAAAATTAGGAATTAGAGAATAAGGGAAGCCAAGCCATGCAAGTCTTAAGAGCAAGTGCTAGAGGTCACGAGATCGAATCCTCACAAAAACACTCAAAACAACTCTCAAAGGCTAAATAGGCCATTTCCATCTAGTGTGAACCTCCTACTCCCTAGGCAAGTTGACTCCAAACACCACCGTCCAAGCATGCGTGGACGAGAGGTAATCCTCCCCCCTCCGTCTGAAGGCTAGTCGGCCTTTGCAGCTCCGTCCACACGTTGTTAATTAATCACGAGCAGCCGTCCATCATCACACATCTCCCCCTACGTATCATAATCTTCATCACACATGTGAACCCATCTTGAGTAGGCATATAGAAATCTTGCATCCTAGCAAGTCCCATGTAGGTCGGTTAGCTCATTCAAACCCATGTCCTGGTGAGACCCTCCCGAGTCAACATATAGGCATTTGTCAGTTTTAGGGAGTCCCATATAGGTCATTTACGTCATACACGTATTTACTGGGTTGGGTTTTGGTTAATAAGAGGTCAATCTCTGAACAGTGCGTTGTTTCCTTTAGTCATAATGGGAGACTCGAGTGCAGCTTGGATCACATGACCGTTAGGCCGTCCAGTACGTAACCCGAACTTCATCCCATCGACACCTATGTCCAAAGCTTCTCACAATCTACCATTGAACATGTCTGCAAGTAAGAACAATGGTGAGGACCAAGTCGACTCTGCACAGGCTAAGAACTTGGAGTAAAAACTCAATCTGGTGGAAGGGTCAATCATTGTTGCTACCATTCAATAAGAGGAGAATGTTGAGGAACACATTACTAGGCAACAGGTACTCATTGAGCAGCAAAACAAAAGGATTGGACCATAACAGGAGACCTTGAATGGGGTCTTGGAACCCATGCAGCGTGTCAATATGCATGTTGATATGGGCATTGGCGAAGAAGATCTTGACAATGTTGTTCTAAGCCTAGTGCATATTGTTGATAAAGGTAAAGCCAAAATCGGGGAAAGCCCTGGTACGGGAGTGGTCATCAACATGACAGATGACCTAAAGCCGAAGATACCACCACCAGTAGCTGCCCGTCGGGTTGTTCCAATCAAAGCTGAAGTGAACTTGTATGATGACCCTGTCATCCAGGAGATAAAAGCGCATATCGACAGACTCAACAATGCAGTAAGTTAGATGCCTATATTCGCTAATCAATTTATTAAGTTTGAACCACCTGGTGAGGTCAATGTCGATGTTTCTGGAACGATAGACAGACCGCTCAGGAAGTTCAGTCCATCTGAGAATCCAACGCATCATGTGTGGAGTTCAATCGGGCCAAAATCGGGGAAAGCCCCGGTACGGGAGTGGTCATCCACATGAATAAACTTCTCCTTGAGAGAATAAAAAGCTTGTCCGAAAACCGACTTGGGCGAGCTAGGCAAAAGGAGAGGAAACCCTTGATTTCTTTCGCCATCGTTAACCCTCCATTTTCCATTTTCCTTCTGCCAGACTTGAACATCATTCCATCAACCATGTTCTAGCCTTTTCTCAAGAGATGATGTCTATCCCATTTGACCATCTCTTCACCGTTTCAAGACTCCATCATCCTTAAGTGTCTCTTTATCCCCTTGTATTAACTTTTTCCAAAGAGATGATGTTGATCCCATTTGACCATCCTTCACCCTTTGAAGACACCATCATTCTTAAGTGTCTCCACATCCCATCATTAATAATACCTCTCCCATCATTTCTTTTACCGAACACTTTCTAACCAACCTTCTTAACCTTTCATCTCATATCACCCTTTTGAGGACTTTTTCAGCCCGGTCTTTAATCCAAGTATGAGGCTATATTCTTAATTCCCAATCTCAGCATACATGAGTATGACTCATTTCTAAGCAAGAGCAAAACCCGTCCACATCAGATCGAAGGCTAACTGGCAACTACATGATCATGAACAAACTCAGAAACAAGCTACTCTAAACTGGGGGCTCGCGCTACCTTTGTGACCTTCGTTCAATACATTTCGCGGAGATAACTTCTAAGAGGGACACCTACTCCCTATTCTACAAGGTCCTGGATCTTCATTCGCATTAGTGTCCTAATAGTGGTCTCGAAATGGAAAAAAGAAAAAGAAAAGAAAAGAAGAAAAAAATAAAAGAAGAAAAGAAAGAAGAAAGCAAAGAAAAGAAGAAAAAAAAAGAAAAGAAAAGAAAAGAAAAGAGAAAAAGATAGGCTAACTTGAAAACCCTTTGGGCAAGTTAGGCAAAAGGAGAGATCGAGACTCAAGACTAGGGACATACCAGACGTCCGTCAGTGCAGAATAAGAAGCAATGCCTCATGTCATCAATCCACATCGAAATCGGGGGCTCGCAAATCCCCTCACGTGTCCTCCAGAGAAGGTCAATGTCATCAACGTTCTACGACAAACCGGGGGCTTGTCATACATCATCGTAGAATTGCGGGCAATCAAGGTCATCTGCATGAGCATTCGAGAAAGAAAATCCTTCAGGCCTAGTGCCTCCACCATCATTCCCTCTTCCATGGACTAAAATGTTACTGATCTTGGATCTTTCTGAAATTCCCCTACAAGTGGCCTTAACCCTTAGGAAGTCATTGTTTTAAAAATGCATTGTCCTAGAAAGTCCTTGTCTAAATAAAGAGTCGGAGGGTTACTTGCATATAGAGTTGCATGTGTAGTAGCATAAATGTCATATGTGTGTCACGTCTAATCATAATAGGCTTGCATTACATCCACAAGTCGTGTCAAAGTCATGTAGTCAGTTGTCATGCATAAAGTCGATAGTCATGCATATATGCATAATTACCTGAATTCTTGTATTAAAAAAAAAAAGCATTGTTTGTAGGAGTCTAGTAGACTACTCGCTTGCATACCTGCACATCAGGAAAATAAATAAAAAACTACAGAAAAAAGGAGAAAGAAGCGAAAATTGGCACATCGTCGCTCCAGAGCGCAACACTGGGGGGTGGTTAAGCCCAAAACCCATCTCATTCAGATCGGCCGACATGGTTTCTTATTACTAAGACACAAGATTAGAGCAACCTCTAATCCAACTCTAGCAAGTCAAGCTAGCATCCAATCAAGAATCGACTGTCCGACACGAAGGATAGAATCTTCATCCGCTAGACACGAATGGCGACTATCTGACACGAAGGACAAAATCTTCATCCGCCAGACACAAATGGCGAATGTCCGACATGAAGGACAGCTGTCAGACACGAATGAAAGCATCATCTCCACCGCTAGACATGAATGGCAATTGTCCGACACGAAGGACAATATCTTCATCATCCGCCAGACACGATCGAGTGGCGATTGTCCGACACGAAGGACAAAATCTTCATCATCCGCCAGACGCGAATGGCGATTGTCCGACACGAAGGGCAACATCATCACCTGTCCGACACGAAGGACAGTTGTCTGACACGAATTACAGCATCATCATCATTCGCTAGACACGAATGGTAATTGTCCAACACGAAGGACAAAATCTTCATCATCCGCCAGACACGAATGACGATTGTCAGACACCAATGACGATTCTCTGACACGAAGGACAACATCATTACCTATCCGACACGAAGGACAACTGTCAGACACGAATTACAGCATCATCATCATCCTCTAGGCACGAAAGATACCTATCCGACCTGAAGGACATAATCAACGTCAACAACGACACAAGACGAAGTGTCAACCCACACCTTCAAGTAAGGACGTCTCAGACGTCTGAGATCACTTCAAGTAGAGCATCATTCTTGCTCAAGATCATCCCCGACAGAGGTGCGTGCCGCCCATAACCGCAATGCAGGACTTAGCTTCCAGGCATCACCCCAGGATTTGCACTCCAAAGTCATATCTCCAGGCTTTGCAATCTAAAATCATATCCAGGCTTTATGCCACGAAGTCATATCCTAACCAGTGTCCATCAAATCAAGTCTACTTTGATTTTCGTCCTATCCTATGACTCAATCAAAGTGGGGGCTCTCAGTAGACACCGGATTTTGGCACATAAATATATAGCATTCATATATTAAAACGGACAAAATAAAGAAGAAGAAGTCGATCGATAAGCTAGTTCAGACATTAGCATAGATTTTATATACTTCTAAATGTAATTTTTATTATGTCTTTTTTATGTATTTTAGTTAGAAAATTAGGAATTAGAAAATAAGGGAAGCCATGCCATGCAAGCCATAAGAGCAAGTGCTAGAGGTCACGAGATCGAATCCTCACAAAAACACTCAAAACAACTCTCAAAGGCTAAATATCACATGCCATTTCTGCCCAGTGTGAACCTCCTATTCCCTAGGCACGTTGACTCCAAACACCACCGTCCATGCATGCGTGGACGAGAGGAAATCCATCCCCCCGTCTGAAGGCCGGTCGGCTTTGGCAGCTCTGCCCACACGTGATTAATTAACCACGAGCTGCCGTCCATCATCATACATCTCCCCCTACTGCCTTGTTATCTGCATTGTTGACTGCCAAGGACGAATGCATCTATGTGCATATGTATCCACTCCCTCCTAAAGCCTATATATACTACCCCTCTCAACACTCATAGGACATCAACTCACACATCCATTCTTCCTCTTGCTAATTCTCTCATCTCTCATCTCTTAAATCTCATAAACCCTCTCTACTTCTTATACTCTTATATCGTCCTACTACCATCCTTATTATCTTCCATAATCTATCTTACCATCACAATATTCATCCTCTTATCATCACAAAAGCCCTAAATACATATCATATTCTATCCATCCCAAACTCTACAAAAAACCCTAACCTAAACACATTCAAAACCACAAAAAGCCTTCTTACTATCCCTTTCCATCCCCTCTTTATCTCTTCTTGTCTACTATCTTTTCTATCATTCTTTTGATCCATTTCAGCACTTTGAGAGGAGGGTTCAAAAGGCATCAAAGACGACTCTTCAAGCACCAAAAGGGCTAGGCAAGGCTTTTCCCAACAAAGTAGCAATGTAAGCTTTAAGTGCTCTTCTTTTTGTACATAATTGTGTATTCTGTATCTTCTTTCATCTTGTATCTTTTATTCTTTTTACATGGTTCAATGAAATAATCCTATAAAGTATTCTTTCATTTCCCTTCCAAACTTTATTAAAAGCACATTCTTAAACTTTTAGTAGAATCTTTCCTTTTGTGAGAGGCGAACTCTTAAAGTTTACTTTTCGAGTTTGTAGCCTTACCCTTGAATCCATTCTTGGGTTTCGCAGGCGAAGTCTTGTTTTATTTTCTTAGCTTTTCTTGGCTTTTCTCTTTAAAAAGTTGGGTGGCGAGTCCCATTTCGAACCAAAACACATCGAGCTTTGCCTAAACTATGGTTTACATGGTTTTACAATGTATCGATGTAACTTTAGGGTATTCTTTTTATATTTCTAAATAATATTTGCATAAATAACTTTCTTCCAAGCCTAACATTTAAATGAGCAAATTGGATTAAATTTAGAAGAGTTTGCAACAAGTGGATGTTCACTCTTAAAGGTTTAATTCAAGGACTCATAAAATGCATAAGTAAAGGGAAATTGATTTTACAAGATATTATTCATGAAATGTACGATTAATTCCTTAAACAGTTTTCAAAGGTTAAACCCCAGCACAAATCACCGAATCACACCCCAATCCAACGTGGACGTTCGGATTCCCGAACGGCGAGGAAAAATGTCCACAGCTTGTGATGCCATTTTGATGCCGTGAGGCTTCAGTAGACGCAATGTCAGTGGCTCTTATTCTTGAGATTACATCGAACCCGATGTCGATGACTCTTATTGATGAGACTACGCCGAGTTCCGCCGGTGACTTTGGAATTTTTATTTTCAATGGCAATTCAATGCCTGGAGACTTCATCAGATGTGACGCCGACGACTCTTATTTTCCTCAGATTATGTTAGCATGATCATTGGGAAAATGCTCTTATTTGGGAACTTGATGCTCTATTCTTGAAATGACTACCCCTCTTTGAAAATGTGCAAGCTCAAGCCCTTGGTAACAAGAATGGAAAAAAAGACAAAGGCTCTTTCTTCCCCTAGGCTGACCAGACACTAGAGAAAAGAGAGGAATCTTTGCATTCACTCCAGCTTTTGCAGGCCATGCAAGAGACAAATCTTATCACAATTATTGTAGATAGCCCTAAGGACGATCAGACTTGAGCCTCGGAAAATGAGGGCTGACACATGACTGCGTGAACACAATTACGGATGTAATGCAAACCTATTATGCTTAGACGGGACACACACAAGATGCTTATGCTCCTATACATACAACTTTATATGTAGGTAACCCCCCGACTCTTTATTTAGACAAAAATTTTCTAAGACAATGCATTTTTAAGGCAACGCTTTTCTAGGACAATGACTTCCTAAGACAATGTTTGTCTAGGACAACGATTTCCTAAGGGTCAAGGCCACTTGTGGGGAATTTCAGGAAAATTCATGATGAGGATCATTCGGTCCAGGGGACAGGGAATGGTGATGGAGGCGCTAGGCCTGAAGGATGTGCTTCATGAATGCTCATGCAGAAGACCTTGATTGTTTGCAAGTTTATACTAATGTATGACAGGCCCTTGGTTTGGCGTAGACTCTTGATTGCTTTGGAGGGCACTTTGGAGATTTGCTAGCCCCCAATTTCGTGAGGACTGACGATGCGATGCCCGACTACCATGGAACACATAAGGAGGCATTGTTTCCTATGTTGTATTGATGGAGGTATGTCCTTAGTTGCGAGTCTCAATCTCTGCTTTTGCCTAACTTTCCCAAAGGGTTTTCAAGTTAGCCTCTCATTTTCTTTTTTTTTTCCTTTCCTTTCCTTTCCTTTTCTTTTTTTTCTTTTCTTTTTAATTTTTTTTTCTTTTTTTTCTTTTGAGACCACTATTAGGACGTCAATGAAAATGCAAGCCCATGTAGGATAGGGAGTAGGTATCCCTCTTTGAAGCTATCTTCGAAAAATGTCTTGAATGATGTTACAGAAGGTTGCGTGAGCCCCTAGTTTAGAGTAGCTTATCTCTGCGTCTGCCAATAATCATGTATGTTGCTACCAGTTAGCCGCTGATTTGATGTAGACGGTTTTGTGCTCTTGCTGAGAAGTTAGCTGCACTCAGGTATGCTAAGAGTGGCCATTAAGAACAAAACCCCATACTTGTAGTAATGACCGAGCTGAAAAGTTCTCAAAGGGTGGGATAGGATGAAAAAGGCTTCAAAAGGTTGGTTAGAAAGTGTTTGGTGAAAGAAATGGAAGACATGGATTTATCAATGAATGGGATAAAGAGACACTTAAGAATGTCTGTGTCATGAAAGAGATGGTATATGAGGGTTTATTTATGAATGAGATAAAGAGAAGCTTAAGGATGATCGTGTCTGAACCGTATGTGGATCGGTTCACTTTTGGTTCGTATCTATCGGACCATTCCCGAGCCTTCTAAGGGGCTTCGGAACATCGGCAAGAATAAACACAAGGCGGTGAAGGCGTTCAAAGGCTAGAAAAGAGCGTGCCTTCACGCTTTTGATCATAACTCCTTCAATACAACTCTGATGGACTTCAAATTTTGGGAGCTTAATGTAGACATCGATAGCTTTCCATCGATATATTATGGGCCTAAAACGGAGTCCGGATGAAGAAGTCCTGATTCACTCCAGTGTCTTAAAAAGGGACGAGAGATGGAAAAAAAAAAAGATAGACATCATCTCTTGGAATATTGTTGATGGAATGATGTCCAAGTTTGACGAAAAATGGAAGCTTGATGGTAACGATAGAATCTAGGGTTTCCTCTCCTTTTGCCTAGCCCACCCAGGTGGGTTTTCGGACTAGCTTTTTATTATCTCTTTTTTTTATTCTCTCAAAGACTAGTTTATTCAACGACGAACACTCTCTAAAGTGAAAAAGGTATTGGCCGGGCCCCCAAAAGGTTTTCCTACGTATCCAAAGTGGAATCAGGCTAGTCATAGTTTGTCAAGCGCAACTTGCCTCGAGGAAGGCTTAATGGTTCGAAAGATAGTTGAGGGTTCATATATGGGTAATAGATGGTCATGAGAAGATTATTAAAGGTTTGAACGGTTTGATGAACTGTATGGATGATGAGGTGAAGATTTGAGATCCATGGGATTTTTTCTAGTGTGCATGACTCTTTATTTCAACCTTCTAATATATTATTAGGTTTTTGGCTGGGAAAAATCCCTACTAAGGGCCTTGTGATTGAGAATAATCCAAAGTGACTTTTTGGCTGGTGGCAGTCTATACTTATTCATTATTTTTTCGTAGCATCCCATATTGAAATTCCGGCACCGGAATGCTGATATGGCAACTGGAACACGTGCCCTTTTAAATAAAAGCATGCCATGTCAATTTTTTTAATTCTATTTTATCGTTCAACTTACATTATTCACCTTGCACTTATATTATGCGGGGGGGGGGGGGGGAAAATTAGCAATGAACTAAAAACATGTCAAGTTAATTTTTTTTAATTCTATTTTATCGTTTAACGATGAAATAGAATTTTCAAAAAAAAAGGACGTGGCATGCTTTTAATTAAAAAGGTATGTGCTTCGGTTGCCACATCAACATTCTGGTGCCGGAATTTCAGTCTGGGGTGCTACGAGAAAATAACGAATAAGTATAGACTGCCACCAGCCAAAAAGTCACTTTGGATTATTCTCTATCACAAGGCCCTCAGTACAGATTTTTCCCAGCCAAAAACCCTATCTTATTATCCCCTCTTTTCTTCTCTTCCTCTTTTGTTTCTTTCCCTTTTTTCATCTCTTCTTTTTGTTTCTTTCTTCGTCTTTTTTCGTTCTTCCTTTTCCTCTTTTTCTTCTTTCTCTATTTTTTTCGCTATCTCTCTTTTTTCACTCTTTTCTTTTCAACTTCTTCATTGGTCGTCTCCTGTTCTCTTTTGGTCATAGCAAACCTTTTAGGACTGGTTTAATGAATGAACGGGTTTTGAGGTTTGATGGGAAAGGCTAGAAATGTAGATGATAGGGGTAGTAAAGGGTAGGTCGAGATTGGATGAAAAGACGAGGATAATGTGGTAAGTGAAATAAAGGCTGAGCGAAAGCCCCCTGTCCTCGGCACATTTGGTTAAGCTGCGACATTTCTAATGAGGAGTGTTCACTTTAAAGAGGTTACTGGACTCGGTATTTCGTGATAACACTATTTCATTTTGCTCAACCTACTGGATGTGAGGTGCAGGCTGACTTCTCTCTACAACTTTATTCTCTCCTTTTGCCCGGCTTTCCTAAATGAGGTTTTCAAACCGGCCACTCTATAGTTTTTCACTCTTTTTTATTTTAATTCTTTTTTTTTCCTTCTGAATTTCTCTCTTTATCTCTCTAACCCTGAATTCAAGAAATGAAGGGATGGGAATGACGTATGTGACAAGGATGGAAGGATAAGAGAAGATGAATTTTCAGACTTGGTCTATAAGGATAGTGAATGGATGAGAGGAATTTTCAACTCAAATCAGAAGTACTAGCACGAAATTCTATTTGAACAAATAACAATAAGAGCAACTAAATTCAAGACATGAATTAAGAACTGACTCTTAACTCTAACATACTCCGGAAGCAAAATGCTTGATAACGAGGAGTGTAGCTAACTCTAAGGCTTCTTTTGATGATGCGCCTGCTTGTCATCGCATAGGGAAACCATGCTCTATTTGGTCCTTTGTGATGCTTTTAGTAGGGGCAGTTCCCTAACTGGATCATATCCTCAATCTTATTCTTTTTTAGTCCAGCAATTCTCTGTGTCATTTCCCCGGATCTATTGTAGTTGCAGAATTTCACGCCCTCCCAAAATTCCTTTTATTGCTGGCTCATGCCTTGACCTTGACACTAGGCAATTGAAGAAAAACCGATCCCAATGCATCCATGTCCTAAATGACCTATATGGGACTTCCTAGAAAAGAACAATGCTTATATGCTGACTGGAGAGAGACTTACCCTGGACTTGAGTTTGAATATGCTAATTGACATACATGGGACTTCCCAGGATGCAACACTTCTATGAGCAGGACTTCTATATGCCGACTCAAGAAAAAGACTTAGCAGGACATGAGTCTACATGACCTGAAATCTATACGAGGCTTCCTAAAGTGCAAATGCCTATATGTTGACCCGGAAAGACTAACCTATGACACGGTTTACACTCGACTTCTTAAAAAAAAGAAATGAAAGCCACTCACATGATATGCCAACACGAGAACAGACTCACCTAGGGCATGGGTTTAAACTGGTCTTCTAAAGAAACATGTATTTACATGATGACTTTTGACACAAACTTACGTATGACTTGGACTTTATACGAGAATTCCTAACAGATGAAAAGCACTTAAATTCTAAGTCAAAAAATGACTCAACGACTCACCCATGGCATGGGTTTGCATGACCTAGGCCTTATGTGAGACTTCTATAATGCTAGGTATTCATATATTGACACAGGAAAAGCACTCGCCTATGGCATGGCCTTACATGACCTTCTAAAAATAAAAGACACATGCATGTTGACTCTAAAACAAAGACTCAAGAATAAAGACACTTACATGTAGATTCTGCAAGAAAGATACTTACATGCAAACTTTAAACAAAGGCTCACCTAATGACCTTTGTTTAAAAGGGACTTTCTAAAAATGGAAGACACATGCATGCAGACGTTAACACAAATACTCATCCTAGACCTTTATATGAAACTTTCTAAAGAATGCAAGACACAGCATGTAGACACTAACACAAAGACTCATCCTAGACCTAGGTTTTCATTTGACTAACTAAAAATGCAAGATACAGATTGATCTGGCTTTACACGGACACATGTTGACTCAAACAACGAATCACCGATGACATGGGTTTACATTAGACTCTATAAAAACACACAAGTTGACTCAAGAAAAGACTCACATATGACACGACCTTGCATGAAACATCTTAAAGACTGAAACACGTTTACACACTGACTCTGAAACAAAGACTAACCCATGACCTAGATTTTCTAGACTATATTTTATACCTCCTAACGTGTAAGACACATATATACTGACTCAAGAAGCGACTGAACTGTAATGCACGTTTGTGTGTCCTAACCGATATGAGACGTCCTAATGAATGAAAGACACTTATTTACTGACTTAGGAATGCCTAACCTTGTTCGGTTGCGTAAAACGTGGTTTCTAAGTAAGGATGTCGAACTCGAGGATGGGTGTGAGGTTTGTCTAGGTTTTTAGTTTGTTAGAGGTTCTCAAGTGCGGAAAGCATTAAATTATGAAAATTTAGCGATTAAACTATCCCTAATCATGATGCTAACATGACCATTAAGAAGGAACACAATCAAGCAAGTAATTACTAACAATAAATGTAAAGAAATCTATAAGCTAACAAGTGAACATTTACTAAAACTCTAAACTACCACTAAAATCAAAGGCAAGCAAAGAGCAATTAAAAAGCAACTAATTAATGTAGACAAGATTAGAATTGAGTCCATACCCTCGACGACTAATCAAAATCGATCTCCATTCTTCAATCTTCATCTTTGTTTGCAACTTTCCCCGAAAAAAATAGAAAGTTGTGAATCAAGTTACTAAGGACCCTCAAATCTTCACTTCAAGTAAGATTTGTTGCCCTTAATCCCCCTTTTCACTAAAAGATTGATTGTTTGTGGCTAATCTAGGAACCTTGAATGACAATCTTCAATGAAATCAAAGCACAAAGTAAATGAAGAAAAATGCTTACTGAAATTACTTGAAGAAAAGTTGATTACACTCAAAATCTCAAGAACTTGGAGAACAAGGCAATAGAAAAACCCTTAGAGAGAGAAAGTAAAAGCTACTTAAGAAGCAATTAAAACCACAAATTACAAATTAAAACTTAAGCTAAAGGTATCCCTCAATGGAATCGCAGCTAAGGTTTTTATAATGATCCAAGTTTGTTACACAAAACGCAGCATTTCATTTCCAGTCTATACGCAGAAATCCGGAGTGGCTCGGGCGAGCCACTTCCTGGCTCGGGCGAGCCAGCGTTCTGGTCGGGTGCATCCTGTCTTGTCGGCAACTTCTCTTCGGCAGCTCAGACGCACAGCTCGGTCGAGCAGGGCCCTTGCTCGGGCGAGTCGACCTTCTGTTTCTTCGTTGCCTTAGCCATATTTTTTCAAACTTTCCATGGTCGTTGTGCAAAAGCATGGCTCGACCGAGACAGTATGTTGCTCAGGCGAGCCGACCTTCTGTCTCTCCTCTTTTTGGCTCAAATTCAGTCGGCAAATCTTGCTATCCTTCCAGAGACGTTGCTCGGGCGAGCCAAGATGCTGCTCGGGCGGGCAACCCCTCTGCCTCCACCCTTATTTGGTGAGTTTTGCTCCGTTTTGGCTCCATTTTAGGTTACTCTTTTATTTTCCTACAAAACTACAAAAATCACATAATTCGAATAAAATATGGGGTTAGAACATATAAAAGCTCCCTAATAAAGAGAAGAATTTGGCTCGAAACGAGACCGAACACCACTCCCACACAAGGGTTTGCTCGCCCCGAGCAAACTAAAAACAAAGAAAAACACTAGAAAAAGAAACTAAAACCGAACTCATTTTCGCAGGAATCGCGGATGCATTTAGCATATGCATCAAGCCCTTTAAACCCCCCGGCAGCCCGGGTGGACGAGGTAGGTCTCGTGAGGGTTTATAGCAACTAGACCCACAAAAGCCATCGAAAAGGAGAGAGAGAAGATGAAAAACGAAACAAGTTTTAAAAGAAAGAAAAGACAACTGCTCGTTTCAAAGAATTAAGTTGTTTCAGTCAAGAAAACGGTATTAATCCTCCAAAAGGAACCGTTATGAGCATCTCACAACACCTAACCCAAACAACTGCCAATCTTAGAAGTTTTTGATCCCGTGCACCTCATGTAGAGTTCAATCCCATTTGCGAAAAGACTTTAAACATCCTAATCAATCCCGGACGACCCATAAGACTCACATCCGAGCTCACAAATCAGCGAAACGAACAAAGGAAAGGAAAGAATTGCCCCTCCCCGCATTTGGTCGCCCTTGGCTTGGTGAGGGCCGCAGGTGATGCAAGGAAGGGCCACTCACTTTATTAACTCTTCAAACTTTTTCTTCTTCTTTTTTTTAGGTCGGTATTAGCCTTATTTTCGGGAATTGGACGGCCCATATAAGGGGTATACCCTCCCAACACGGTCTTTTCCATTCGCCTCTCCGTCGCAAAGCGATATAGGAGGAGGGTTAAGGGGCATCCGTGCCGTACCACTGATACCGGGCCCGTGTAGGTTGGCTAAGTGTATGGTGGTTGATGTCGTAAAGCCGACACGCCCCACTTAGTCAAATTTTTTAATTTTGCTGCTATTTTCTTACTTTTGCTTTGGCTTTTGCTTTTTCTCTTCTTTTTTTCTTTTTCTTTTTAGAAAACAAGCTCGGATATGAACCCCTAGAATCTCCCAGTTTCAACCAGAACATAAAAAGACAAAATGGGATCTCACTAGACACTTGATGAAAAGAATCTAATTAAGGTAAGTCATGACAATCGCCCAAGTTAGGGTCGAAAATGCTCAAACCGGTTTCTTTCAAAGAAGATTAAGAACGGCTTCCTGATTTCAACAACGAAATCCAAGAAACAAAGCAAAAACAAAAACAAAACGAAAAATGAAAACTTTCAAAGTTTTTCACTCCCTTTTTTCTCCTTTTCACACAAAATTTTTCAAATTTTTCGACACAAACTACGAAAAACGAAAACAAAGACTCAAAACTAGGTGATCTACCCATGACAAATGAAAGTATCACCCCCCACTCCCACACAAAACTTCACAATGTCCCCATTGTGAGAAGAAGGGTGTCACAAATAAGGTAGAAAACCTAAAAACACACAACAAACACATAACAAACAATAATTGGTGGCGACCCGAGCCCACACGTTTCCAACAACAATAATATCCCAACATGCACACTCACGGGGTTCGCCACCCAAAAGGAAAAATCAAGCATGCAACATGGATCACTACTATAGTCACAATGAAAGTGAGGATAAGATGATAGTACCTGAAGGTCTTCAATAAACGCACATCCCAGCACACGATCCACGAACATAACACCATAGGTAAGAGATAGACAATGAAAGCATACTATGGGTGAAATGTGGACATGCTAGATAAAAAATAAAAAAATAAAAAGTAAACCAACCTATACAGGTAAAAGAAACTAAGACTTTCTAATCAAAATAAACTTCGAATATTTACAAATGTACATGATCACTGACTAACCTCAACCCCGAATCGCACTATATGAGGCAGGAATTAAGGGTGAAATGCCTTGCCACTGCCCGGGAACACCACACAACCCCCCGCACATGTATATTTCAAGATATAAAGCGCACACACCAATGCAAAAGATAAGAGGAGGTTGTGGAATACTTACAATCACTGCTCATCACCTCCCGGAGGAGGGTATGGATAATAGGGGATGTAGGTTGGGTAGTACTGGTTGACGTAGTCGGGCGGTGCTGGCGAATGGTCGGCTATAGCATAATGGTAGTATCCCCAATCCCTCCATTATTGATTTTGTTGATGGAAGTACTCGTCATAACGTCTAAAATATCCTTCGTGCCTTTCGAGTGTTGATTGTTGCGCACGAAGGAGTTCTTGTTGACTCTCCACCAAGTTATGCGTACTTTGTAGCAAAGTTCGTTGTTCTCGGAGGTCAACACTCAATTGGTCCACTCGGGTTGCTAAGTACCCCGTCGTGATCTCCTGGGAATTGCTACCACTAGCCTCACCCTGGGTTGCCGGCTCCCCCTCTTCTTCCACATTTTCACGCACAAACAGGTCATCGGGACCTCCAACTCGACGGGTGTTCCGTGGATCTTCGCCACACGACCAGTTGTGTTGGTTGGACACATCCAACCAACGTGCGGCTCGCTTATGGTCCAAATGAATGGACGTCGCATATTGATCCGAGCTGTGCTTGTAGATGTGCTTCGTGTTGTGGCGCTCTAGGATACCCATGCGTTGCAACCGAACACCGTCGATTTGGTCGGGAAAATAACGCGGGGTGAACTTGCGGATATACCCTCCAAAACGTTGCTTCATCAAAAAGTGGCATATAATATGCCCCATGCCGATTGTAGTAGTAAGATGTCTGGAGGTAATTTCTTTCAAGCAATGCAAAATGCAAGACCCCGTGTTCACCCGCGTCCCTTGGAGGGTGTGAAAGATAATAAACAAATCGTCCCTCCTCACATTCGCCCTTCCATCGTCCCTTCCGAAAACCGAACTTGAGACTATGCCATGAAAATTTCGAATTGCCGAATTGCACAAGTCACGAGATTCGGAGTTTCTAGTCAAGAAGGAGCAATCCTCGAGAGCATTTGACTTTTGATGTTTCCGCCGCCAACAAGTAAGGCTTTTCATGGCGTATTGTTCATCAAAGTGTACACTCTCCTCAAAATATAGCCCATCCTCCGGTACCCCAAGTGCTTGACATAGCTCTTGCACAGTGCAAGTTTTCTCCTTGTTGTCTACTCTATATCGGAACTTTGCGTGGCGTATATCAGCATCCTCAACTTGGAAAGAACTAAGGAACTCAAGGATTGGTTGATTTTAAAGGGATACTTCAATCTTGATGAAAGATTCCCAACCCAAGGTCCTTATGATAAAGTCGAAACTAGGGCCACAATACACCTTCCTCACTGTGGGTTCATCGTATATATCCGGAGTACAAAGTTTCCGGTGTTGATAAAGCTCGTACTTCTCACGATGATGCTAATCCCGGAACCGAATACGCAATTCCGGCTCAGCTCGAAGAGGCGTGGGTGTTTGGGCCTTGTATCGATCTTTATCCACCGTCGTCGATGAAGACTCGGGCGGTGGTGAAGGTGTACCTTCCTCATCTGTGCGGACTCTCTTTGATCGGACTATATTGAAGTGAAAGCAACACTAGCAACTCAAGAATCCCCAAATAGCAACCAATACACACAACACTCAAGCCCTAAATTCTGAGAACTAATCACAAGTAACACCCAATTTAACTTTGAAATCAAACTTTGAAACACTAATTGAATGTTACCTCCCAAATAGCACCAAGGAACATGTGGTTGAATTCTCAAGAGCTAAATCACCCCTTGCTAGTAGCCACCCAATCTTGAAGCACAAAATAACCACTGCACCACAGACGCAAATAACCACTGCACCACAGACGCACCACAGCAAAACCCGGTACCTTGAGACTTCAAAACGTCCTTGGCAAGCGTGCCTCCCCCTCAAAACTCAGAACAACCAATGCGCACAACACTCAGCGACCGACGCACCTTAGCAGCAGCACAGAAATGTTGTCATCAAGGCTTGTTAACGGCAAGACAACAAAGAAGACAAGGGCACAAAATCACCCAAATCTGGAAGAAATCGAAGAGGAAAGCAAAGATTCAGGGATTAGGGTTTTATGCTAGGGTTTGGGGAAGTAAGGGAGAGATATGAGAGAGAAAACGAATGAGAAAACTAAAAGAAGTGAGAGAAATCTGCATAAATCTGCCCGACAGAAAATGAATCTGCCGACGGCTCGCCCGAGCCGAATTTCCGCCGCCGAGCAGAATTCGACGCAAAGTCGCTTCGTCCGAACAATCGCCGACCGGCAGCGTCGACTGCTCGAGCTGTTCCTTTGGACGGCTGGGCGTGTCCGTCAGACTCTTTTCCTTTGACGCTTCAGTTGACAAGCTCGCCCGAGCAAAGATGTTGCTCGCCCGAGCTGCTCTTCTGTCGTCCGCCTGCCTTGACGCAGAACTCACTCTCAGTTTAGGCACAATCGACTGGCTCGACCGAGCCAGGTTTTCGTTCGCCGGCTTCCGAAATATTGCCTTCTCTTTCTCCTTTACTCATGAAGCTACCTCAGTGAGTGTGCTCGACCGAGCCATGATCTCGCTCGCCCGAGCAGTGGTTCTGGCCAATACTTCAAAGAGTTAAAATTTCTCAAAAGAACTAAGTATTCTCACTTCTACCTAAAATAATTTCAAACTTTCAAACAGTCAAAAACCTCCTGGGGCACCTTTAAGCCCGAAACACTTAAAATCTAACAAAAACTATCCTAAGTAAACAAAAACTTTTTTTTTTTCAAAATTTTTCAAAGAAAGAGAAGAAAGCCGGCATGCATGCCTCCCCACTCCCACACAAAAAGGCAACACTATGTCCTCATTGTGGCAAGAAATAAAGGAAGACAAACACCCTAAAAGAATAAAAACCAAAAATCTAACAAAAAGAATGAAAAAGATTCTTCTCACCAACTAACTCCAAAGATAAAGAAGGATAATACCTGATTAGATCTCAAATAATCATCGCATGACTTGTAAATGGAGATTGAGTATACAAACCATGAAATGGTGAATATGTGAACAATAAATGATCCTTCCTTCTCGTTAATACATAGTTAAGAGAATAAACAAAGAGACAAATAAGAAAAATAAACTACTTTACAATATATACAAGAATGTTACCTCATTTTCCTTCAACCAACGGATGGACTATGGAATGTCACACACTCCACATCCACCTTATCTGGAAGCTCCAAGAAAGGTTTCAACCTGTGACCGTTTACCTTCCATACAGATGCATTAGTGGGATCCTTAATCTCAACTACTCCCGAGGGAAACACGATGGTCACAATGAATGGGCCGGTCCATCTAGACTTTAGCTTACCCGCAAACAAGTGCAAACGTGAGTCATAAAGAAGGACTTTCTGCCCTGGGACAAAGGTTTTCCTAAGGATCACTCTATCATGCAAGACTTTCGATCACTCCTTACTCAACCTCCCGTTTTCATATGCTTCCCTCCTTAATTCCTCTAATTCACACAAAGTAAGCTTCCTAATATCCCCAGCTGTCGAAAGGTCAAGGTTCAAGGCTTTCAAAGCCCACCATGCCCTATGCTCAAGTTCTACTGGCAAGTGACAAGGTTTCCCAAAGACTGCTCTATACGGCGACATTCCTATGGGAGTCTTGTAAGCCGTCCTATAGGCCCATAAAGCATCGGTCAATTTGGTGGACCAATCTTTCCTATTCTTTGACACTGTCTTCTCAAGAATTTGCTTAATTTGCCTATTGGACACCTCAGCTTGGCCATTTGATTGAGGATGATAGGCCGTGGTCATTCTATGCTCAACAGAATATTTCCTAAGCAAAGCCGCAAAAGATCGATTATTGAAATGAGTCCCTTGGTCGCTAACGACTTCTTTAGGTACCCCAAACCTAGAAAAAATGTTTTCCCGAAGGAACCTAGTCACAACTTTGGCATCATTTCTTTTTGACGGAATTGCTTCAACCCATTTTGACACATAGTCCACTGCTAGAAGAATAAATTCATTCCCAAAAGAGGTAGGGAATGGTCCCATAAAATCAATGCCCCAAACATCGAACACATCCACAAAAATCTCAGGCTGCAAGGGCATCATGTTTCTTCTAGAAATTTTACCCAAACTCTGACACCTAAAACAGCTTTGGGCATAGTTATGGGCGTCTCTAAAGATGGTGGGCCAATAGAATCCACTTTGTAAGACCTTATATGCTGTCTTCTTCCCATTATAATGTCCCCCACAAGGTTGGTCGTGGAAAAATGAGAGGACATCAATGATAGACTCATCTGGAACACACCTTCTAAGAATCTGATCAGGGCAATACTTAAACAGATAGGGGTCATCCCATATGAAATTCTTGACAATGTAAAGGAACCTATCTCTATCATGCCTGTTCCATTCACTAGGCATTTCTCCCGTGACTTTAAAATTGACAATGTCGGCAAACCACGGCTGTACTCCTATGCTAAGAATGCACTCATCAGGAAAACAAGCATCTATAGGAGGTTCTATCTCACGTTCAGGCACTATCCTAGAAAGGTGGTCCGCTACTGGATTGTCAGATCCTTTCCTATCACGGATTTCACAGTCAAATTCTTGGAGTAACAACACCCACCTAACCAATCTAGGCTTAGACTCTTTCTTCTCCATCAAGTAACGAATGGCTGAATGGTCAATAAACACAATCACCTTAGCTCCCAACAAGTAAGCCCTAAATTTCTCAAATGCATATACCACAGCTAAAAACTCTTTCTCAGTTACCGTGTAGTTCAGTTGTGCCTCATTCAAAGTGTGACTTGCATAGTGAATCACGACATGTTTTTTTGTCAATTCGTTGTCCTAAGACCACACCTATAGCAAAGTCAGAGGCATCACACATTAACTCAAACGGTTCCCCCCATGTGGGAGGTTTGAGAATAGGAGGTGATATTAAGGCATCTTTAAGTGTGTTAAAGGCCTTCAAACACTCATCAGGAAAATCAAAGGTCACCTCCTTGGCCAATAAAGCAGAAAGAGGTTTGGCAATCTTACTAAAGTCACGAATGAATCGACGATAAAACCCAGCATGTCCTAAGAAAGACCTAACCTCCTTCACAGAAGTGGGGGGGGGGGGGGTGGTCAAGTTCCTAACTAGGTCAATTTTCGCTTTATCCACTTCGATTCCATCCTTTGAAATCACGTGGCCCAAAACTATTCCCTTTCATACCATAAAATGGCACTTCTCCCAGTTTAAAGTCAAGTGTTTTTCTTAGCACCAACTCAAGACTCGATTCAAATTAGACAAACAACCATCAAAGGTGGTGCCAAATACTGAGAAATCATCCATGAAAATTTCAACACAGTCATCAACAAGGTCCGAGAAAATAGACACCATGCACCGCTGAAAAGTGGCGGGAGGGTTGCAAAGTCCGAAGGGCATCCTACGGAAAGCAAATGTACCAAATGGGCATGTAAAAGTAGTTTTCTCCTGATCACAAGGGGCTATAGAAATCTGAGTATACCCCGAATACCCATCTAGAAAACAAAAGAAATCATGCCCGGCCAGCTTCTCTAACATCTGATCCATGAAAGGTAAAGGAAAATGGTCTTTCCTCGTAGCCTTATTGAGTTTTCTATAATCTATGCATACTCTCCATCCTGAAGGGATGCGGGTTGACACTAACTCTCCCCGCTCATTCTCCACAACCGTCAACCCAGCCTTTTTAGGGACTAACCCACTTACTGTCAGAAATCGGATAGATGATATCATTGTCTAACCACTTCAAAATCTCCTTCTTAACCACCTCTTTCATTTGGGGGATAAGTCTCCTTAAAGGATCCCTCTGGACTACACTACCATCTTCCAAAAATATTCTATGTTGCACGATAGATGGACTAATCCCCCTAATATCTCCAAGCGTCCATCCCAAAGCCCCCTTATTTAACCTAAGAACCTCAATTAATTTGTTCTCTTGGTCCTCACCTAGGTCCGAAGCTATGATAACCGGGTAGGTCTCACTAGGGCCAAGGTAAACATATTTTAACTCAGATGGAAGAGGTTTAAGTTCAAGGGTTCTAGAAGATGGTGGCTCAGGCTCTATTATTTCAAGCACCTGTTGAGAGGCAAACAATGATTCATACAACAACTCACCGTTAAACACATCAGAATCACACAATGAGGTCACACAGTCCGGGTCAAATCCTAACTCAACAAGATCACACACACTAGGAGCAACATCAAGATCAGAAGGATCACTACTCTCAAGGTCACTAATCGAATTCAAGGCATTACACTCTTGCTCATCATGTCCTAATGGTGACTTCTGTAGGTCGAAAATGTTCAACTCCATAGTCAAATTCCCAAAAGTCAGTTTCATTCTCCCATCTTTACACTTAATCCAAGCGTTAGACGTAGCTAGAAAGGGTCTACCTAGAATGACTGGAATCTCGTCACGAGGACTATGAACCCTAGCTGTCTCTAACACCACAAAGTCTACAGGGAAAACAAAGGTTCCAACTTGGATCAACACGTCCTCAACTACTCCCTTAGGCACCCTCGTAGACCGGTCGGCTAATTGGAGAACCATTCTCGTAGGTTTCAATTCCCCCAACCCCAAGGTCTCATACACATGTAAGGGTAACAAATTGACACTTGCCCCTAGATCAAGGAGGGCTCTCTCAATCTGATTGTCTCCTATGGTAATGGAGATGGTTGGGCACCCAATGTCTTTGTATTTCACTGGAACTTGACTAGACAAGATGGAACTCACTTTAGAGGCCAAAAAGGCCTTCTTAGGAACCTGAGTTGCTCTCTTTATTGTACACAATTCTTTGAGGAACCTAGCGTAGGAAGGACATTGCTGAATAGCATCTAGCAAGGGAATGTTGACTTTGACTTGAGAAAACGTCTCCCTAATCTTTTCAAGAAATTTCTGGTCCTTAGTTCCCCTCAACCTTTGAGGAAAAGGTGGGGAAGGCTTATACGCCATAGGTTGAACAGGACTAGACTCTGGAAGTACTCTAGGTAAAGTCTTAAGACTTGGGGTTTCACCTAAGTTGGTCAACCTCTCTTCCTCACATGACTCATCCTCAACTGACACTAATTCATCACAAGGTCCAACACTCACAGGTTGTTTCCTAGGCAAATCTGAAGGTAATTCCCGGACCCGATTATCTACTTCGTTCCCTGATCTAAGAGTAATCACCGCATTAAGCCCCCTAACATGGTTTGGGTCACAAGAGGACGAACTAGAAGCTTTCCCATTGGGGTTCGCCTCCGGCTGTCCAGGAAAGGTTCCCCTATCCCTATTAGACATCATAAGTTGAGCTACACTCTCATTCAATTGTTTTACCATTTTCGCCATATCACTCATTGTATCCTCAACCCTGTTCAACCCAGACTCTAACTCCTTATACTTTTTATCCCCCTTGTCCTCATTTTGGTATCCTAGTGGAGGTCGGGTATGGGCAATCTGGGGATGGACGGTCTGCCCTCGAGGTGCTTGATAAGCACCCTGAGGGGGTGGTCTTGGTTGGGCCTGATGTTGGTGAGGAGGAGGTGGCCTCAAGACATTTTGATTGTCCGGCCCATAAGACAAGAAAGGGTGTTTTGGCACCCCAGGAAATTGGTAGGGCCGGTATTGGTTAAACATAGTATTAACATTTTCCACATTGTTGCAAATACAAAGGGCAGTTAACATATACATGGTCAGGTCCTTGGCACCAAGCACAAATCAAAGGGGATTGAGGGTTCGAAGACATGGGTCGCTCTAAAGAACTCACTTGTGCACAAGGCTGGGTCTTAGAAGATGCAATTTGCTGTTGGGCTAGGGTTTTTACCATGTTCTCTAAAGAAGCGAACCTAGCCTCATACCCAGTACTCTCACTCACCGCGTGAACCCCTCCCCGTGCATTGGACAACTGTGCTCCTATGGACTCATCCCTAGTATTCCCCCATTGCATTACCCTTTCTGACATACTTTCCAAAAAGTCCCAAGCTTCCTCTGCAGTTTTGTCCATAAACCCCCCTTGACACATTGATTCTAAGGTTACTCGGGTTTCCTGATCTACTCCCTCATACACTATTTGGCACAGTCTCACTAGATCAAACCCATGATGGGGGAATTGAGACAAAAGATTCTTAAACCGCTCAAAAGCTTTCCAATAGGGGTCACCCTTGTCCTGTCTAAACTTCAAAATAGAATTTCTCATTTGAACTGCCATAGAATTTGGAAATTATCTCTTCATAAATACCTTTAAGAAACTATCCCATGAATTAATGGATCTCGGTTTGACACTATACATCCACCTCTTCGCAGAATCTCGCAGGGCGAAGGGCAAATATTTCAGCAGAACATAATCTAAAGGTACCCCAGGTGGTGTGACCATACTAAGATACTCCTTATACTCCGCTGTCCAGATAAGTGCCAACCCCGTCCCAGTAAAAAGAGGTAGATTCTGGGTATGATACTGTCTGGGATCAAAGGTAACTCCCTGAGGTAAGACCGGTAACACAAAACAAGATGGAGGCGGATCATAAGATGGGTAGAGCTGATCGCTCAAGGTAACCCTCGGTTCTACAAAAGTTTTTTCTACCCTAACCAGTCTATTGGTTTCCGGTATTCGAACCCATCCTATCGAATGACGCACTTTCTCTTTTTTAGTAGGTTTTTCTATTTTTTTAATTTTTAGTGATTTTAAAACTTAATGCTAATCAAGCAAAGCAATAAAACTATTCACACCATGCAAAAACAAACCAATCCTAAACTCCCAAATAACGCCATCCCCGGCAACGGCGCCATTGTTCGGTTGTGTAAAACGTGGTTTCTAAGTAAGGATGTCGAACTCGAGGATGGGTGTTAGGTTTGTCTAGGTTTTTAGTTTGTTAGAGGTTCTCAAGTGCGGAAAGCATTAAATTATGAAAATTTAGCGATTAAACTATCCCTAATCATGATACTAACATGACCATTAAGAAGGAATACAATCAAGCAAGTAATTACTAACAATAAATGTAAAGAAATCTATAAGCTAACAAGTGAACATTTAATAAAACTCTAAGCTACCACTAAAATCAAAGGCAAGTAAAGAGCAATTAAAAAGCAACTAATTAATGTAGACAAGATTAGAATTGAGTCCATACCCTCGACAACTAATCAAAATCGATCTCCATTCTTCATTCTTCATCTTCGTTTGCAACTTTCCCCGAACAAAATAGAAAGTTGTGAATCAAGTTACTAAGGACCCTCAAATCTTCACTTCAAGTAAGATTTGTGGCCCTTAATCCCCCTTTTCACTAAAAGATTGATTGTTTGTGGCTAATCTAGGAACCTTGAATGACAATCTTCAATGAAATCAAAGCACAAAGTAAGTGAAGAAAAATGCTTGCTGAAATTACTTGAAGAAAAGTTGATTACACTCAAAATCTCAAGAACTTGGAGAACAAGGCAATAGAAAAACCCTTAGAGAGAGAAAGTAAAAGCTACTTAAGAAGTAATTAAAACCACAAATTACAAATTAAAACTTAAGCTAAAGGTATCCCTCAATGGAATCGCAGCTAAGGTTTTTATATTGATCCAAGTTTGTTCACAAAACGCAGCATTTCATTTCTAGTCTATACGCAGAAATCCGGAGTGGCTCGGGCGAGCCACTTCCTAGGTCGGGCGAGCCAGCGTTCTGGTCGGGTGCATCCTGTCTTCTCGGCAACTTCTCTTCGGCAGCTCAGACGACATGGCCGAGCAGGCGGCCTTTGCTCGCGAGCCCTCTGCTTTCGTTGCCTTAGCCATATTTTTCCAAACTTTCCATGCTCGTTGTGCAGAAGCATGGCTCGACCGAGCCAGTATGTTGCTCGGGGGAGCCGGCCTTCTGTCTCTCCTCTTTTTGGCTCAAATTCAGTTGGCAAATCTTGCTTTCCTTTCAGAGACGTTGCTCGAGTGAGCCAAGATGCTGCTCGGGCAAGCAACCCTTCTGCCTCCACCCTTATTTGGTGAGTTTTGCTCCGTTTTGGCTCCATTTTAGGTTACTCTTTTATTTTCCTACAAAACTACAAAAATATCATAATTCGAATAAAATACGGGGTTAGAACATATAAAAGCTCCCTAATAAAGAGAAGAATTCAGCTCGAAACGAGACCGAACAAACCTCTATACGACTCTAAGACAAACAACAACACTTTTTACAACAAGAGAATTATAAAGGGTCGGATAAAGTCAAACATAGCGAGTTGACATAAGTTGGAAAGCGCAAGTGAATGTTTCTCAGTTCGGATAGGCTTAAACCACAAGCCGGCCGTTTTAAGGAGAATCCGTCACTTGCACTAACAAACTTATGTTAACTCAAGCTGTGTTGGCTATTATACGGACTAGAATAATGCTCGACACACTGACAAACTAACTTTTATTTACACACTCTTTTTTGTTTAAGACCCAACATATTGATTGACCTCGTGGAAAGTGGATATCATAAAGGACCGAATAAAGCCATCGAAAGGTGAGTCAAAAAAGACTTACAAACTCAATTATTAATTCCACCATTGATGGGCTTACCAACAGGCCGACCATGGATTTTTTTTTTACTTGATAACAAATTTATAAATTTATTTTCTCTAACCTTGTGACTATTACGCAGGCTAGAACAACGACCTTCCCCTTACTTAGGGCTTGCTCTACCCGTGCCTCGCTCAAGTGTTTGGGCTCCTCACTCCCCACCCCTGGTTTAGGAGGTAAAATTTCAAGTGGTGCTAGTGGAAGAAGCTTAACCCTCTTGCCCTTGTGGGTGAAAGTGTATGTATTTTTCAACCTATTATGAACAGATCGCTTGTCAAATTGCCATGGTCGACCCAACAATATATGGCATGCGCTCATGGGAACAACATCACAAACAATAGAATTTTCGTAGTTAGTGCCGAAAGATAAATTCACTAAGACTCGGTTGGTTACCTTAATGCCATGTTGGTCATTGTGCCATTTGAGATAATAAGGACGATGATGAGGTAATAATGGTAATCCGAGTTTTTCAAACATATACGTCGAGGTAACGTTGGTACAACTTCCTTCATCGATAATAAGTTCGCAAACCTTGCCCCTAACGAAACACCAGGATTGGAAAATCATCTCCCGCTGAGCCTTGTCGAGAGGGGTCTCATGAGTGTGCAGACTCGCCTCAAGACAAGAGTGTCACCTTGCACTCGCGACACAAGAGCGGCATCCTCATTTTCACTAGTGACCGCATCCTACCCCACCACTTTGGAATCATCATGGGCTACTTGTAGTTGCTCATCAATATCCTGAACCTCCTTGAGAGTCAAGGTCCGTTGGTTCGGACAATCCGTCTGATAGTGACTGTATCCATGGCATTGGAACCATTTTCTTCCCTCCATACACCGAGTAGGATCCACAAGACACGCCACAACAAGTCCCTTCCCCTTGTCGGTACGGGTGACGAAAGAAACTTGGGTGTCTCACTAGATTTGGGAGTGTCCAATTGAGGAGGGGGTCGGCTAGACGGTGGAATGTAGGCACGCGACACCAGTTTGGAAATAGCCTTCTCTTTCCTCCGTCGCTCAACCCGAAGAGCAAAGTTGCACAAATCATCCATGGAGTAGTATGGTTGAACCTCAACATTCTTGGCAACCGTGGAATGAAATCCATTCAAGAAACGCATCAAGGTTTGCTCTTCCGGCTCTTGAAGGCCACTTCTGATGAGGAGCTGTTCCAACTCCGAAATATAATCGTTGACGGATCGTTTGCCCTGGGTGAGAGCATATAGCCTCCGTAGGACGTCTTGCTTGTAAGTGTGGGGCAAGAAACGACGATTCATCACTTGTTTAAGCCGTGACCAAGTAGAAATCCTTGCCTTTTCTTCACGAGCCTGTTGTGCCTTCATGTTCTCAAACCAAAGCAAAGCGGTTTTGGTTAGTTTCAGACTCACAACCTTATATGCCTTCTCGTCATCGTAATCCTTGGTGTCAAAAATCCTATCCATCAATTGGACCCATTCGCTGAAGTCATCTGGATCATTGGAACCATTGAATTCGGGGATGTCGACCTTGACGTCGAGGAACTCGTCACGATGGGGTCGATGATGCACCTCCTGACATGGACGGCGTCGAGGGGAGCCCCTAGTATCGTCACTCGACTCAAAGTTAGGAGTAGGATGGATAAGTCTTGGTGCACGTCTCCGACGTTCGATTTGATGTTGACCTTGACGTTGCATAGTTAGGTTGTTCACTTGTGTCACAATCTCTCGAAGAGTCCGCTCGATATTGGCGTTATGATTCTCAAGGGAGGTGAACTGTTCGTCCATAGTGGCGAGTCGGTCCTCAATACCTTGGACTCGAGGACTCCTCTGGTCGCTGGGTTCCTCTCGATCGGAATTATCGTGGCCACCCATATCGAGGGAAGGGTAAGGGACAGTATGCGTTTGTTTATTTTGTGGAGTTTGGGGGTTTTCTTGTAGTAGGCTTGTGTTTAGATAAGTGTTCTTTGTGTTTTCTTCACTCAGACATTTCATCGAACACCTTGCGGGCACAACTTTCCAACTCTTCCTCAAAGCTCCCAAATGCTTTAAAAACACAACATACAAACACAGTACAAAGCATTCCAATACTCTTGGATAGCACAGGGGTTGGGGATCACCAATAGATGCAAGAAATCCAACAAAACCCAATAATAGAGAAATACTAGCAAGAACAATGAAAAACAACTAAAGCAAATAAATAACCAAAGCTCTGATACCAAATGGAGCGTTACCGATCGCGTGGAGGGAGTTTGATTGCGGGAGTGATGAAGAATAATAACAATAATAGCTTGAAGACCTTGGCAAGGAATTTCCACCACCTTAGTCTAACATTTCACCATGATTAATTAGGAGTAATCCACCATCAACCATTAAAGAAATGACTTGAACACCACCAATAATATTTTTCTTGTTTGTTCGGGAGAACAACTGTGATTTAAAGATTTAAGAGTCAAGATCAGCTTCCAGATTAATGTTTTCAGTCTTAAATTCAGTAATTGATTCAGTTCCTCTATTTACTGTTATTAATTACATTCTTGAATATGAGTTCATCTTTTAAGTTTAGATTTCCAGTTCATGTTAGATTAGGTTCAGTTTTATTTTCCGATTCATGCTTTCCTTAGTGATTGATGTTTCTAATTCTTGCTTAGTTTAGTTTAGTTAATTCAAGTATTTACTGCTTTTCGTTATTGAACCTTACCAAACCAATTCATTATAACCTAAAACACTATCTCTGAGGATACGACAACCCTACTCTTTAAGCCCAAAATACCACAACCGAACAGTTTCTTTCATAAGGTAATGCATGTTTAAGTAGCTATGCAGATTGACCCTTAGTGGCTTAAACATAATATCTTTTAAGCTGATCTAAGCTCACAGGTTGAATGAGGTCTTCCCCTTCAGGTGTCGCCAACCGAGTAGCACTTCCTAGAGTAAAAGAGAAGATGACATGGGGTCCCATCCAGTTTGGAGCAAATTTGCCTCAAGGATCCTCACAGGCAGCCCTCATCATTTACAACACTAAGTCACCTTCCATCAAATCTCGATCCTTAACCTTCTTATTGAATGCACGGGAAATCCAACTCTAACGATGTTGGAAGTTACGTAAGGCACAGAGTCATCGTTCTTCCAATAAAGTCAACTCTTCATATTTGGCCCGAGCCCATTCAGCTTCAAGAATTTGGCTTTCAGCAATGATTCTCAGGGAAGGAACAACAATCGCCACAAGTAAGACTACCTCCATTCCGTACACTAAAGAATATGGTAGCCCAAGTCGCAGTCTGAATTGAAGTACGGTAACCCCATAATATAAAAAGGTGTTCATCAGGCCAATCCTTGTAAGTGGCTGCCATCTTCTTAATAATTTTAAGCAGAGTTTTGTTCACAACCTCTACTGCTCCATTGGTCTGTTGCCGATAAGGGAATGCGTTATGATGTTGGATCTTATACTTGGCCAAAATTCACCCATGAAGTGACTCCTATTGTCGCTGATTACCTCATGCGGCACTCCATATCTACAAATGATGTTCTTCAGCATAAATTTGGCTACTTGTTTCGAGGTGATCTTTACAATTGAAGTAGCTTCTACCCACTTAGTAAAATATTCAACAGCAACTGACACATACTCATGACTTCCGGTGCCCTGGAGTGAAATGTTTCCAACAATGTCGATCCCCCATACTGAAAATGGCCATGGCGAGGCCAAAGTAGTTAGGTAAGATGATGGTTAATGCATTTTCTCACAAATTGAAGACAGCCTGACTCCATAGTGAACCAGAAATATCCTGCTCTTTGAATCTTCTTCACTAGCATTCTTGCATTTATATGTGGTCCACATTCTCCTCTATGAGTGGATCCCATTAGCTCTCGATTTCTACTTCATCAACATAGAACATATTTATCCTCGTCGCAGCCTTCTTGTACAAACGATCCTGAATGATGTAGTACTGCGAGGCTATCAATCGGATAGCTCTCTGAGCTCGGTGCCCAGCATCTGGCGGGTACGCACCTTTTTTTAGAAAGGTTAAATGTCAAAGAACCATGCCTCTAGGTTGATAGAACTTATCTTCAACGGTCGATGATGGGAAGGTTGAACCTTTCTCTCCGCTACTACTGTTAGAGTATGATCCTTTTTTGGCATAGATACCATAGACGATAGCTTGGCCAGGGCATTGGCCAATTCATTGTGACTTTGCGGCAGGTATTTGAACTCAATATGCTTGAACCTCTTGGCCAAATCGGACAGGTGTTGTTTATATAATCCCAACGATTCACTTTTCACCTTCCAAACACTGGTATCTTGATTCACAATCAAACTTGAATCTCCAAATACTCGCAATCTTTCAATACCCATCTCCAAAACTGTATGTATACCCAAGATGCAAGCTTCATATTCAGCATCATTGTTGGTGGCGTCAAAATCTAGCTTGACTACCAAAAGAAAGGGTAGATCTTCCGGAGACACCAACAAAGCTCCGACTCAGCATCCCATTTGGTTTGCAGCACCATCGAAATATAGCTTCCAAGTCTCCTTCTCCACTTCGAATACTTGTTCATCACTAAACTCCAACCCCCAGTATTAATGTCTTCACTTGGGAGTTCAGCCAGAAAATCAGAAACTGCCTAACCTTTTATAGACTTATGATGTTGGAAATGAAGATCAAACTCGGATAACAAGACTACCCATCGGGCGATCTTGCTGTTAATATTAGGTTGCTCTATGACGTACTTGACCGGGTTGCACGTCGCGATCACGTAAACAGTGTGCGATAATAGGTAATGGCAAAGCTTCTTTGTAAACCAAACTAGCGCTAAGGCCATCTTTTCGATCTCAGAATAGTAAGATTCACACCCTGAGAACTTCTTGCTGATGTAGTATATAACCTTCTCCAGATTATCGACCTTTTGGGCTAACATGGCACCCATTGCGCTCTGATTGATAGTAAGATAGATTAGTAACGGTTTTCTCGATACAGGTGGGACTAGTACTGCCGGACTGGTCAAATCGACTTTGATCTTGTCGAGCGTTGCTTGACACTGGTCATCCCATTCAATCTTTGCACCCTTCTTCAACTTCTTAAATAGTGGTTCGGAGGTCATGGTGAGCTTGGAAATAAACCTACTTAGATATTGCACACGTCCTAGGAACCCACGAATTTCCTTCTCTGTCCAAGATGGAGGCATGTCTTGGATAGCTTTGATCTTGGATTGATTAACATCTATTCCCTGTTGACTTACGATATACCCTAACAACTTCCCTGAAGTTACTTCGAATGCAGACTTCTGCGGATTCAATCTCATGTTGTACTTACGAAGCCTAAGGAAGAACTTGCGCAAGTCAGGGATGTGGTCTTCACGCCTTTCTCGCTTGACAATCATGTCATCCACATATGCTTCTACCTCCTTGTGGATAATGTCTTGGAGTAGAGTGGTGACGG
Source organism: Portulaca oleracea (assembly GCA_029582165.1). NCBI lineage: Eukaryota > Viridiplantae > Streptophyta > Magnoliopsida > Caryophyllales > Portulacaceae > Portulaca > Portulaca oleracea. The sequence continues at coordinate 36,095,291 of CM055877.1, read as the reverse complement.
TGCATTGCTAAGTAGCACCAGCATTCTGCAGACTAAAGGACATAACCACATAGCAAAAGGTTTCTCATGGAGTGATAAAGGATGTTTTCTCCATGTCTTCTTCAACCATTTTGATATGTTATAGCCAGCATACCCATCCATAAATGATAGAAGTTCATACCCATATGTATGGTCAACCAGGACGTCAATGTGTGGCAAAGGAAAGCAATCCTTCGGGCTAGCCTAATTCAAGTCCCTAAAGTCAACGCACATTCGTACCTTCCCGTCTTTCATCAGTACTGGGACAATGTTGGCCACCCATTTTTGGAAATCTATAATTCTAATGAACTTATCTTCCTGCTATTTCCGAACCTCATCATGAATCTTATTAGACCATTCATTCTTGATTCTGCGAGGACATTGTTGAATTGGCTTGACATGCTCGATGATTTCCATGTTGATCCAAGGCATATCCTCATAAGACTAAGCGAAGACGTCGATAAACTCTTCCAAGAGCGCGGAGAACTCCTATCGCTCCCCTTGGGTTAATGATTTGCCAATTTTCAATTCATGGGGAGTTTCAGGCGTCCTCACATTGATGACGATGGTTTCTTCAACCGCTAACATATGATTCTCATGTTTCTTCATAGCTTGTGATAACTCATTAAAGTTTTTAAAGGTTCAACATCAAATTCGTAATTATTAGCACAACAGTTAAGAGGAAAGGAATAAGAACATGAATACACAGAAAGGTTAACTTTAGTGAATACAGAAACGGATACGGACTCATCAGACATGGGGCTAATCCCAATTGACTCAGACTTGACTATGGACCGATTAGAGCTCGACTCAAACAGGACCTTACAAGGTTCTCCTAACACTAGAGTACATTTATTATTGGCAGAATCGACCCAGGACATCTCGCGGCAACCTCCATCAACAAAGATCATGGTGCTTGGATCAAATTTAGGACTGGACAACACAGCAACCATCGGGTCCACTTCTTTTCCTTCATTTGCAACGGAGCATGCTCACCGACGCAAGCTTTAATGTGCTGAAGCTCCTTTAGTGCATTATCCAAGGCTTCTCGTTGTTGTTCTATCTGCTGATGCTGACGTTCAAGGTGCTCCAGGACCTTTTTATCCTATCAGTTCACATTTTTAAGGGCATTGGTCTCACTCACCCTTGGAGCATTGGTAGTCCTATTTACCGTGCTATTACCTTTCCAACTCTGAGACGTTGTATTTCTCTCCTTCCGTGCCTCTAGCTTACGGCACAACTTCTTTATGTATTAAAAATTCTCCACTACATGAAAATCTAACTCTTGAACAACACTTGACTTTAGACTACGAATGAAGGTGTCTAACTAGACTTCTGTTGGAATGATGCTGGTTACTTGGGACATCTTTGAGTGCCACCTTTCGTAGTATGCCGAGAACGGGTCATCATCTCTTTGGTGAATGGCCATAACATCTGTCAAAGTCACCTTGTCCTTTTGAATCTTGCAGTAATGTTTAATGAATGCTCTACGCAAGGCAGCCCAATCTTCCCGTACCTCCAAATGAAGAGTGTAATACCGATCCAATGCTTCATTATTTAGTGACGATGGGAAAACTTGCTTGTAATGCTCAGTGCCAATGTCGCGGAGTGGCATCCCTCGGTTGAACTCCCATACGTGATGAGTCGGTTTCTTAGAAGGACTGAACTTCTTCAGGGGTATGCCAACTATTTTGTCATTAATCTTAGCAGGTGGTTCAAATTCTACGAACTGATTGGCAAAAGAAGGCATTTGACTCACAAACATTCTTAAACACATTCAACTTCGCCTTCATCACCCAGGTGACAAGGGTGTCTTGTTGCTCGACTTTGGCCTTGACCGGCACAACCTAAGGGGTAGCCACTAGTGATGGTGGCTTAGGTGTTGGGTCATCTGGTACATGGATGACTCCTCCCGTACTAGGACCTTCCCTTAGCTTTCCTTTGCCTTTATCAATAGTGGACACATGGTTAGGGATAATCTTCATAGCATCTTCATCATCATTACTCATCGCTACATGTACATTAATGCGGTGCAGGGCTTCCAACTGACCATTCAAAGTTTCCTGATGTTGCTCGATATGACTATTTTGTTTCTTGATGAGTTCCCGTTGTCTGGCGGTATGCACCTCGGCTTTCTTTTCATGTTGTAAACTGGCGAAGGTAATTGAACCTTCCATCTGGTTGAATTTCTCCTCGAGAAATTTGGTCGGAGCAGAGTTGACTGAACTGTCACCATGGTTTCGTTGGCAGACATGTCGAACTGTAGACGACGAGAGGCCTTAGGGTTAGGGTTTTGCGGGACGTAATCTAAGTTACGGATCAAACGGCCGGACGGTCCTGGGATCCAAGCTAGACTCGCGTCTCCTATACTGACTAAAGGACAACACACAGTTCAGAGATTGACCTTTAAAGGAGCACCACCCATCCCGATCAATGAATGACTTAACTGACCTACATGGGACAACCTAAGGTGTGCGACCTACATACTAACTCAAGGAAGTGACTCACTCGGGACACGAGTTTCGATAACCTAATTTTACATGAACCTAAGGACAACTTGATCATTATAAAGGGCCGGATCAAGCCAAGTATAGCGAATCAAGACAAAATAAGGAATCACAAGTTAGTGTTTCTCAATTCAGATGGGCCCTATCCACAAGTTCACCGTTTTAAGGAGAATATGTAACTTGCATAACTTTATCAGACCAACTAAAGCCATACTGTCTATTATGCGGACTAGAATAATGATCGCCAGGACTGACATTCTACACTTTCTACACCTTTTTTATTGTTTTATTTTCCCAGAAAAGTGGATATTTTGAAGGACTAGGTAAAACCTACAACAGGTGAGTTGTAGTTAGTTTATGGACTTAATTGCTGAATCCAATATGGTTGCGCTTAACAACGGGCCGACCATAAATTCATGAGGGATTCAATAATTAATTCGATAAATGAACTTACTCAAACTCGGTGATTATTATGCAGTCTAAGACTTTACCCACAAACTTTATTTTAACTTTTACTTGGTTTTTTCAGACCTTTGTTAAGTGAACATCGTAAAGGGCCATGTAGAACCATCTAAGGCGTGTCGAGTTTACTTTGTGAACGAAGATGATTAACCTTTATATGTATATGGGCCCAACCATTAGGTTAACCATAACTTTTGAGGTTAATTAGCCTAGCTGTAAACATGACTCCTCTCAGCCCAATGATTACTATAAGGACTAAAACAACATTTCTAAACTTGGGTCGACTCTTTATAACAAAAAGAAAATACATAGCACATAGCATACATATGAACAAGGGTACCCGTATCCAAGGCTCTATGTAGAAAACGGTTTATTGGTTGGGTAAGACTTATCAGCTCATGTACTCGCCCCTGTGCATTCTCGTTGTAAAGGCAACTTGAATGTGTGGGGTGTTTCTTTTGGAGGCTCGTGTAGAGACCTCATAGAGTGATGCATGAGAGGATGTGGTGACTAAGGCTCTCCCGGTGTAGGTGCACCAATTGAGTATAGTCGGTCCGACATCCCATGGGTTATTTTTGTGGTTGTAAAGAAAACCTAAACCACCGTTTTAAGTGCAACCTAGCCCACATTCATAGCCAGGAGGTAGCCCGGTATATGCAATGCATTTATGCTTAAAAAAAGAAGACTTAATAATATAAATTAAAGATTTATCTCCTTCCAAAAATTTTAAAACACACTAAAATTTTTTTCAAGTTTTACCCACTTTAAGAAAACTCCCCAGTGGAGTCATCAAAAATCGTGTGGACATTTTTCCTCGCCATTCGGGCTTCCGATTGTGCACGCAGATTGGGAGTGTGATTTGGTGATTTGTGCTGGGGTTTGAACCTTTTAAAAACACTTTAAGGGGTTAATCATACATTTTAGGAATAATAATTTGTAAAATCACTTTCCCTTTACTTTGTGCATTTCATGAGTCATTGAATTAACCCTTTAAGAGTGAACATCCTTTTGTTCCAAACTCTTCTAAATTTAACCCAACTTGCTCATTAAAATGTTAGGATAGGAAGAAAGCGATTTACGCAAATATTATTTAGACATATACAATGAAAACCTTAAAGTTGCATTGGTACATTGTAAAACTATTTACCATAGTTTAAGCCATCTCCAATGTGTTTCGGTTCGAAATGGGAGTCGCCACCTGACCTTTTTTATGGGAAAAGCCAAGACAAAACCAAAAAGAAAACAAGAAAGACTGCGCTTGCGAAACCTAATAACGGATCCGGGGGTAAGGCTAAGAACTGGAAAGGAAGGAACCTTAAGAGTTCGCCTCTCACAAAAGAAAAGACTCTACTAAAAGTTTTAAGTGTGCTTTTGATAAAGTTTGGAAGAGAGATAAATCGAGACTTTATAGAATTATTTCATTGAATCATACAAGATGAACTATAAGAAAGAAAATGTACAAATACAACACCTATTTAAATGAAAGAGAACACTTTAAAGCTTACATTGTACCGTTTGAAGAAGGGCCTTGCCTAGCCTTTGTAGTTTCTCGAAAATGAATGGAAAATAGGTAGAAAGAAAGGTGGATAAAAGGGGTCTTTTTGTAAGTTTTAGGATAGTTTAGAATGTACTTTTTGTGGTGCTTTTTGGGAAGTTTTGTGATGGATATATGTAGGGATGAAAGAAGATGGGATTAGAAGTTTAACAAATGGTGAGAGTTGTGATACAATGATGATAGAAAGATGGGGATTTTTGTTTTTTGGACCCTGTATTTTGGGGGTATTTACAATCTGGACCCTCATGTTTCAAAGTTTACAATTTGGACCCTATACTTTGTTTCTGGTAACATTTTGGACATAATTAGAGGGGTCCGGCCAAAAGAGGCCCTTATTGTAGTTTGACTAATTTTTCCTTCCATAATTGCCCCTTAATAATTTCTGAACTTCCAAATTTACCCTTCTTTTATTCATAATCTCCCTCATCTCTTTCTTTCCTCGCTGCTCGACTCCCCAGTGACACCATCTCCATTATCAAATCAAACCTCACCATCTCAGTTTGCCATCAACATCTCGTTTCCCCCCGTCACTCTCTCCCCTTAAAACATCAACTTGGAACCCAATGTCGACCTTCGAACTCGCTTCTAACTTCAAATTTGCAACCACCTGTTGGAATCGCCATTGCCAGATTAAGGGGAAGCTTTGCATACCATAAAGAGATCAAATACCACCAGAAGAATTTGGTAAGTATAGTTGCTTCTAACTTCAAATCTGTAGAAGCTAATGAATTGAGATTTCGTTTGATTTGGTGAAGAAACCCTAAAAATTCTGAATTTCTGGACGAAATTCGACATTAACGAACAAAGACTTCAACTTTAAATTCTTACCAGCCATCCTTCACTGTAGCACCACCACACCATCTCTGCCCTAGATTATTTCACCATCGGTGATGGTTTTGCATCCAACGAAGGTGTCGTATCACGCTACAACGCCATAATGGCTAGGTGGCGAAACGGTGAGATTATTGGACTTGCTGGCCAAATCGCCGTTTTCCATGCTAGATCCCACCAAGCTTTTCTCGGTGCTTGGCGTTGGAGCCTCCACCTTCCGAGATTGATCCGCCCCCGCCTTTGGAGTTGGCGAAATGGGTCTGCTTCGTGGGGCAAAAGTTGCCGGATTCTTGGGTTGAGCTGGGACAAAACCCAGAATAAATTGAAGTCTTCAATATAAGCAAATTTACGTTGGTGTTTTTAGATGAAAATTTGGATCTTGAAAACAGGAAATCATATGATGGAATGAAAAAGGGGAAAGAAAGTGAATAAATTGAAGTCTTCAATATGCCGGATTCTGGGGTTGAGCTGGGACAAAACCCAAAATAAATTGAAGTCTTCAATAAATGAATAAATGACATAAGGGTAAATCGGTCAGTTTATGCAATATTTTGGTCTTCACCGGAGTCAAAGTTAAGTTTGGGCTAAATTTTTTGTATCCATAAAGTATAGGGTCCAAATTGTAAACTTTGAAACATGGGGATCCAGATTGTAAATACCCCCAAAATACAGGGTCCAAAAAGCAAAAATCCCTAGAAAGATGAGAATGAGATGAAGAATGAGTGAGTGAGTGATGAGAGATTGAGTGAGATGAGATGGATAAGAGATTGAGGAAGTGTCGGTGTAGAAAGATTGAGTGAATGATGGAGTAATGGAGTGAGTTTGGCTTTGAGAGGAGGATAGTATTTATAAGTGAAGTAGATAGTAGGAGATATATGTATGCATGCAATCACATTCATCCCTCGGATTTACATAGTTGACTGGCACAGAGTATTACGTGGCAAGGGGAATGTATGAGAGTGGACGGCAACACGTGGTGAATGAACCACGTATGGCCGGTGCTCAAGGCCGATCGGACGTCCACACGAGGGAGGATGAACCTCCTTCCATCTGTGCATGTTTGGATGGTGAGGGTGTGAACAAGTTTGCCTCGGTATTGCTGGTTCACACTTGGACGACAATTGCATTTTAGTGGCTTTCATGAAGTGTTGTTGTGATGTTTTTGTGAGGATTCGAACTTCTGACCTCTTTGCATGGAATTTGTATGTGGCTTGCATGGCTTATCTTTTTTATATAAAATGTGCATGTGTGACAGGCCCTAAACGTTTCAGGTATGTGTACCGCAAGTGTACGAGTCTGTGTAGTCATAAAATATTGTTCTGCCTCAGGGATTTGTGTTCAACTATGCACTAAACTAGTTCACTACAAAGAATGCTAGGTTGATTAAAGGGTTGTTGTAATGATTCAGAAAACTAAACTAAGAAAGCACGAATATTTAGGGTTTTAACAGATAATTAAAAGCGTTTAGGGGAGTCAACTCTAGTCAACCAATCAATTAATCAACAATCCTAGTGTAGAGTGATAAAAATATTCGGAGTCTATAATCTTTCTAAGGCATTTCACAGCGATCTTTCGATTCGAAGTGAGCTACAGTAATTAAACTAAACATCCTATTTTCATGGCTATTTAATCTAATCAAAGATAAGAACTTATTATAATTGACCCTAAGCAAGAAATCATTATTTGTAACTGTTTTCTAACATATTAAATCTTCGTTTTTCCAATTCAAGACTCAAACTTTCGTCATATTATGAAGAATCTAATGCCAAGTAAAAGGCGGTTAGCTAGATTTTACTATGACAGATTAATTACGAAGACAAAACGAATAAAAGGAATAACTTCACACCGATACTGTATTCATAATCAATCAAAAGACATTGAGTTTATCCCCCAAACAAAGGGAATTACGTACTCATAATTAGGGTTGTTCAAAAAAATCGAAACCGCATAACAGAACCGTAAACTGACAAAAAAAAATCGCAAACGGGCAACACCGAACCGCTTCATTTGTCCAGTGCACCGAACCGGATTAACTAAATTTTAAACAGGACGGTTCCGGTTTGTAATTTTCAAACTGGCGGGGAACCGGAACCGCACCATTAATATATATATATATATATATATATATATTTAATTATTTAAAAAAAAATTAGTACAGACACAGTTGGAACCGAGCATGAATTTTCTTTTTTTGGGTGGATTGAATGATGATTTTTTTTTTATTTTAATGGAAATAAAGGCGGTTCCAGTTAACAGGTGACACCGCACCGTTAAATCCGGTGCACCGGTTTTTAAAAACCGAGTGATCCGGTTACGGTTCCGGTTTATGATTTTGGAAAACTGTTTCGGCTGGTGCACCACTTCGAGAAACTGTCATTGCACCGAACCGCACCGTGAACACCCCTACTCATAATGCTAGAAATAAACAAAACAAAAACTGAATGTTAATTGGAAAACATAGAGAAAACATACATAATCGGGTGTTTGAAGTAGCGGAATCGATCTCTTCGTGTCACCCGAATCGATCTTCTTCGTATCCTTCAATCACTTACAGTAGTCTAAACTACTAATAAAACCTAAGAACTAAACTTTAATGAAAGAACTAAGAAGTATCTCTAAAAGCTCTCTAAAAACTTTCGGTAAAATCTCCCATGAAACTTCGATCGGCGGACGAATTCTTTTATAAGGGATGATTATGGCATTAGGCGATGGCAGCGTCTAGCCCAGGTTTCCAAAAGCCTCCGCACCCAAACGCTGGCAGCGTTCGAAAAGCACTAACAGCGCTTGCTCTTTTCTTCAACGTACGTTCTCCCTGCCTTAGGCGCTGGCAGCGCTTCCTGGGCGCTGGCAACGTCTCCCATGTCCGCCGAAATATTGGTCCTGTCCTTGGCATTTTGGGCCATTCTTCCTTCAATCTTCTTCTCTTTCAACTTTCTTTTCAATTTCTTCATATTTTCTCCCTTTTTCGATCAATTCTTCATGCTTTTGAGTGTATTTCCAATATTCCCTACAAAATGCACCAATCTCGAAACCAAGTGAAGAAATCATAGAAATTGGTATAAAAACATGGAAATCCAGGTATAAAAAGCATGAAATACACGTGTTTTGAGCCCTAAAAATACTATATAAAAATCACTTATCAATGTGATCATGCATGCAAGTTTAGGATAGCTTGCACATGTAATGTGCACGTAGTTGAGGCATTCTCCGACTTCATCTTTATTTCTTCTATCTGCTGTATAGATATGATATATATTTTTAGGTGTCGAAACCGGGTATCTACAGGTGTTTAGGCTCGGTTTGATGCCTAAATGCATCCTTTTCCCTTAGCATTTTCATCGGTTCCATGAAGTGTTCATATGTTATTTTTCTTCCTTTGTAAGTTTCTCAAGCAATTATGTGCTTGTGGAGGAAAAGTAAGCAAAAAGAGGCCAAAACCAGATTATATCTAGAAGAATAAGATTTAAACACAAATCCCGAGAAAACCAGGAATGAATGATGGAAACCCGAGCCTTCAATCTCTAAGGACCAAAAGAAGACAAGAGCCACCAGAAGGGGTGTCACGGTCGTGAACCAGACTATCACGACCGTGACCCAGCCTTCTGATGGCCATCAAACTCAAGAGATCTCAACCCCTGGACATAATTGGTGTCACGACCGTGACACACCAAGAAGGAGGATTTCTAGTTTTTAGAGACAGCAACCTAACGGTCGTGACAGCAGGTCTCACGGTCGTGACACATGAAGAGAGCAATATTCTGGGTTTTAAGATCAACAGTCTCACGCTTGTGCCCTGAGTCTCACAGTCGTGACCTGTAAAAAAATTCCAAGAAGAAGAACCCTCACAGCAGTGACACCCACATGTCACACCCGTGAGAGGGGCGAGGCTCGCATATTTATTCTATAAATTTAAGGCGTCGTGGCTTTGACACGTCACAACCGTGACGCCCCTTTTTCCCAATTTTATTTTGGGCCAAAACGACTTCGTTTTAACCCCTTTTCTCCCAACTATATAACGTAAAACCCAGTTTTCGACAGCAACTATTCAAGACTCAGTTTATAATTGCTACTTATCAAGTTTTAGTCTTTTGTTAATCACAATTAAGTAGTCTTTCATTGAAGAATTATCGTTCTTTATTGCTATTTGAAGTGTAATTCTTGCTTCTTGCGATTGAAACCCTAATCTAGTGAGTTTTCTTTCTCTTACTCTAAATTGGTTGTCATTAATTAGTGCAAATTACTTGGTTTATCCTCTAATTATTTTGATTAGTATTGTTATGCAAGTTTTCCAATGTTGTGATAGATTCATGTTGAGTGTTAGTTCGATTAGTGAATTAGCGTTAGCTATGAACATGAACAGTTAAGTTTCCTTTAGGGTTAGGGGGTAATTAGGGCCTCTAATAAGGGATTAGGTATAGATTAGTGGGATTAGCGTGATTAATGATGTAATTGAGTGTTCCTCTCTCTATTTCCACTTGATGTTGGAGGATTTTGGTGCCGAGAGGTTATAAACCCTCCCCCAAACATCGAGTTGGAGATAGACGCAGGAGTTATTAGTTCCTAATCCAGTCGAGAGAGGGATTTTTGAACCGATTAGTTAGGATTGCGTTTGAATAATATCAAGGTTCGTCATATGCAAGAGTGATGACGGACTTTGGGAAGTAAGTATCGATTTTACTCTTGAAAGAGGGAAATTTATGTTAGTTTATGCATGCAATCCTCATGCTTAGTTTTTCACTAGGTTGGCCCGGTACTACCCCCGAGCTCTTGTTTTCCTTATTTGATTAATGCTTACTTGAAAATCGTACTCTAAACTCTGTTACTTAGAACCTTTCTTGAGACCAAAGACCGAATTTGAACATTAAAACCTCAACTGCTCAAGTCATAACGACCACTGTCCTAGTTTGTTAGGAAAACGTTAAGCATGTAGGTTTTAATGATACATAGGGTTTAAGAATATTCACTCAACCTAATCTCAAATATTTACATCATTGCTACTATTGGTGAAAAGTTGATCGTTTATGCAAGATTGAAGATTTCTTTCTTAGATTTTTACATTATTGTTCATTTCTACCACTTTTTAGGTAATATCCACCCTTTCCCCCTCTATTTACTGTTATTAATTGAGTATTTAAGTGCATGATTGGTGATAATCTTTTGTTAATCATTATCATTAACTACTTTTTTATTTATATTGTTAGAATCATGTTGAGAGTTGGTTTTGAATGTATTGTGATTGTCTTTGGGATGATTAGTGGCTAGACTTTTCTAGCGTTAGAGGGTGATTAAGCCATTAATGGGTGGTTAGTTATAGAGTTTAGTGATTTAGGGGGTGATTAGTGGGAAAAACTTGGTTTCCACCTTATTCCTTCCATCAACGGTTGTGTTTTAGGGTTTGAAAACTCTTTAAATCACTATACACTTCTTTGGAATGATAAGGAATGATTAGTCATATTCTCATAAGAGTGATAATAGGCTTAATTAGGGATTATTGCACTTTAAACTCCTGGGGCGCAAGGTGGGTCTTGGGGAGGTTAATCCTAGTTACCCTTGAAAGAGGGAGTTTGATTTGACATAATCTATTTACCTCCTAATCACGAAAAATCCATTATTATGATCCCGTTGTTTGCCTAAAATCCACAAGCCTTTCTTTTTACTATTTGAGTTAATCTTGTTGCTTGATTATCTTGTATGTGATGGTTTATCGTTTTAACCAATCTTGTGCTAGCATAGTAGTTTAAACTAACTTTGAATTCGAATCAGGAAGTACTAGGGCCTTAGCTCCCTTAGAAGGAACGACAAAAACATGGTTTATTCAACCACTAAACATCTCAAAAGCCCTAACTCCCAGTGGATACGGCAAATACACTCGCACTATGCTGCGATCCAACAAAATGCCACCATTGACAGGGAGTTGCACCTTCCGACCTAAGAGTTTTTCTTCTGCATTCACGCCTAGGTTTTAAAATCCAAAAAAAGGAAAATTTTGAAAATTATTACAAATTTAAAAAGAAATGGCAGGTTTCTATTTCACTTAAGATGAACAAGAGTTGTTTTGTGCTTATAAAAATAGATTGGATTATTATCTTCATTATTGGGCCCCCTTCAGTTTTGATTTTTCGTTTGGGGAAGTATTATGTGTGTTCAATGAGAGTTTGAATTTTGAGACTCGTACTTTGCTAAATTATTATGGTTTCTTTGTTGAAAATGAGTTTGAGTCTTAGGATTTACATAATTGGATGACTGATGATACTCATATGTTTGAGGAGGTTATTTATTCCTCGATATATTCTTTTGGTAACCCTTGTCTCATCATGCTACCATGCATTTTGAAGATCCATATGTGAGTCCTCCTGCCTCTCCTCTCGTTCTCATGCATGTTCCCACCCTATGTGCTCAATTTGAACTATCTACTTGACAGACCTAAAACATATAGGTGTCTGTGTACCGTAAGTGTACAAGTCTGTGTAGTAATAAAATATCGTTCTCTCTAAGTAATTTGCGTTCAACCACACATTGAACTAGTTCACTACAATGAATGTTAGCCGCTAGGTCGATCCAAGGGTTGTGTAAGGTTTTCTAACCTAAACTAGGAAAGCAGGAATTTTTAGGGTTTAACCAATTAATTAAAAATGTTCAGGGAGTCCACTCTAGTCAATCAATCAAACTATTAACAATCCCGGTGCAGGTAACAAGATAACTCGGGGTCCATAATCTTTCTAGGCCTTATCACTTCGATCTTTCGATCCTAGGTGAGTTACAATGATTAAATCAAACATTATTTCTAACTATTTAGTCCAATCAAAGATAAGAACTGATTATAAATTGACCCTAGGCAAGAATCATTATGTCTAACTATTTTCTAAACCTATTCAATCTACGCATTCCTATTCAAGACTCAAACTGTCGTTCTGTTGTCCAGAATCTAAAACCAAGTAAAGGCTCAAACTGTCGTTCTATTGCCAAATTACCATGACATACAATACACGCATATTAAACGAATAAAAGGATAACCTAACACCGAGACTGTATTCAAATTCAATCAATAGACATCGAGTTTATCCCCCAAACAAAGGAAATTAGCTACTCATAATTCTGGAAGTAAACATCGCGAAATCTAAACAAGAACAAAAAAGCATGAAAGTAAAATAGAAATAATCGTGTTAGAATCCGCGGAATCGATCTCTTCGTGTCACCCGAATTGATCTCTTTCGTGTTCTTCGATCACAAGCAACAATCTAATCTAATCACAATGTTTGAATAAACTGTAAAGAAAGTATCTAAAATCTACTCTAAAAAGCTCTCTAAAAATTCGTCTAAAACTACACTGAAAAGTTCCCTAAACAACTCCCAAAAATCGATGCTTTAAACAGCGGATGTCAATCCCCTTTTATAGGCCTGGATTAGGGCACAAAACGCTGCCTGCGTTTTGCCCAAAAGTGGAACTCCTTCGTGTCTTGGCGCTGGCTGCGCCTCAAAAACGACAGCTGCGTTTTGGTTCTTCTCGGCTGTAAAACTCTCTAGACAAGGCACTGGCTGCGTTTTGGAAACGCTCACTGCGCCTTGTCTTTCCGTCTTGACTGGGTTTTCGCCGTGTAATTTGGGTCGTTCTCCTTCTTTCATTTATTCTTTTTCACTTCCCTTTTTTATTTTCTTTGATTTTTGCTATTTTTCCTCCAATCCTTCATGCTTTTTGACATAATTCAACTAATTCCTGTAAAACACACCAAACTCGCGAACAAGTGTATAAATCACAGAATTTGACATTAAAATATCGGATATCGGATATAAAAAGCATGAGACTGACATGTTTTGAGCCTTAAAAACTCTATATAAAAACGACATATCAAATCCCCCCATGCTTAGCTCTTGCTTGACCCCAAGCAAGTCAGAATTGAAAACAGGGGGATTAGGGCTCAAACAGGAAAAACAGAATCTAAGAAGAGAAAGAGGCGGAAAGAGTTTCCGATAGGATTACAAAAATAAAATCTTAACACCCCCTCAGGCTAACCATTCTAACATATCAATTCAACCAAGCAAACGCAAAGATCGGTCTGGACAAGATCAAAACTCAGTTCAAAAGAGAAAGGAAGAAACTTTCGAAACCAAAAGGAGAGAACAAGTACTTGAGAAGCATAAATCCGCCAACAATCTTAAGAATAATGCAAATGTGCGCGGTTAGTTATGGACGTAAGTCTGTCAAAAAGAGCAAACCTCACATAGGAAAGAATAAAATCACTCAATCACTCAAATTTCAATAGGTATGTGGGTTTTCTCATACTCAAACCAATAGAAACAAACTGCCATTAGCTTGGTAAGAACGTCGCTCTCCTCTACTGGTATGCAATGCACAAGTGACAATCAAAACGACTTTGTCGGGTTGTAACGGGGCTTAGGTTAGGGGAAAGGAGCAGTAAAATTTGGGAATGAGGAGTTAAGAGCCATGCTTGGATTGAATTTCAATGAGTATAACACTCTAAACTCTCCTTCTTGCTTAGTGTATGCAAGGAATTTCACCTTTCACCCTCAACAATATGAAACATCTCAACTGAATACAACCAAGTCAAAGTTTTCAGAACTTTAAATTGAACTCTTTTTCTCTTTTTTTTTAAACATTTTAGGTGGGTGATCTGGGAGAAGAAAATTATGGAATTACAACTTCGACTTCGATATAATATGTGAACAACATAACCAAACACCAATTATTCAAAAGGTGGGACTTTTAGTTCCTTCCAACTTGAAACAATAAGCACAATCTCTCCCGAACTTCATATTTTTGTTCACAAACACACCAAACCAACTGTTCCTTCCAAAAAAATGACAAACTCTCATTCAACCAAGCAAGGCGAAAGGATACTAGATATCAAAGGGTAAGGCTTGTATTGTCAGGGTTCAATCATGAAAGAAGGGTAAACAAAGGCTAGGCGGCGCAAAAAGAACGGTAAATATAATGTAGGGTAGGCTATTTGGCTATGTAACTTTACAAAATAGAATGAATGCCTTAATCACTTTGTCACAGCGTGCAATGCAAATATGTAGCCTCAAGCAAGATGCAAAGCAAGATCTAGAGATACAACTAATGGGTGAGTCAGTCAAGGAATCATGGAATTGATAAAAGTGATCAATTAAAAAATTTAGGCAATGTGGACTCACGGGATGGGGCTCAATCAACTAAACTTAGCCCAAAGATTTGCGGCACGCATATTTAATCTTTCTAAGATAGTCAAAGCAGTAAGATACAACTTTCGTAACTTGACTCAAAATCAGAAGATTTGAAGGAAAAGGTTTCAAATACTTTTGAGATTTCATCCAGAATTTTCTAAGCGAAGCAAGCTAAACTGAGAGTAAGAAAGGTTTACATATCATCACCGAAGGTGTTTCCGGTTTTAATCCTAGTCCTATCCTATATATTTTTTGGTTTTTTTGTCTTTTATAATTTTTTGGTCTTTTTCTAATTTTTCTGAATTTTTTTTTTTGGGATTTTTGAATAGGTGGATGCAAAAGAAAAAGAAACAAACTAAGAAAAGAAAAAGAAAAACCTACATTCTTCTATCTAATGCAATCTAGGTGGATGCAATTTTAAAAGAAAAACTTAGAAAGGAAAACTTAAGAAAACTAGAAAACAAAAGAAAAACACACTAGAAACTCAAAATAAAAGAAAACAAACAAGCTAAAAAACTAGAAAGCATACTAAACTATGAACAAGCGAATAAAAGAAACACACAAAAATAAGAAGATCACACTAAAAGCTGAAAAAAAAAAAAGCATTGAACAAGAAAAAAAAAGACGAAATTTAAAAAAAAACGAAAAACAGAAAAATAAACGAAAAACAGATAAACAAGAAGAAATATTCACAGAGGTGAAATATTCAACCCCCCCATGCTTGAATGTTGCATCGTCCTCAACGCAGAAGACAACGGTGAAGGGTAAGGGCATGCAAAGGATGAAAGATCCTCGATTGGTGGGGAAGGGCTGGTATGGCTCGGTCCTGGTGGTGGTGAGGCTCGGTCAAACATGGCCTGAATGAGGCCGGTGAGGTTAGCGATCGACTCGTCGAGACGGTCTAATCAAAGGTCAGACTGACCCCTATACTCAACAAAACTATCCCGCAACTCGTTGACACGGTGCCCGGTCCGGTCAATGGAGTTTGGGAGGTCGCGAAAGCGCGCCTCATAGTCTAGTTGGGGTTGTTCGAGTTGAGGGTTAGGGTGGATTTCAGGTTCCGGTTCGGGATCAAACTCGGGAAAGGGTGGCATCCACATCAAATTCTCAGCAACTTGGGGAGAGGTGCGGCGGTTAGGCACAGGAAACCTAGCGTTGTTGCAACGCGAGTCTTTGTCAAACTTACACAAACCTAAGGAATTACACTGGTCCCCATCCAAAAATAAGCTACCCGGTACAAGGTCAGTGGGGTTCCTAAGCGGCCTAAAGCCATATTGGCGTGCAAGGTGTGTAATGTAGCCCCCTATAGCAATGCCCTTGTTGGTTGAGGTGGCAACACTAGAAAGATGGTGAGCTAGCATAGCTGCGAGGTCGGCACGAGCGTCGGCATCAAACATGGAATGCGACATATAACAATCAACCCAGACAGCTTTGTTTGAGCTACCGGGCCTCCCGAAGATATCGCAAGAGAGTATGCGGTGCACATACCTCATTACGGGGTTTCTAATCATGGTCACGGGGGTGTTGCTAGGGTCCCAATTGTCAAAACCATAAATTTTGAAAAAGAAACCCTTCCCATCCCACTCTATGGGTGTAAGGGATGAATCTCTACATGTACACTCGAGAAAACCAAAGGCACGGGAAAATTCGGACACAGTCATGGTCCTCTCTACCCCCAAAAGCTGAAAACGAATGCACCTATCCCTCCCTTTGGAGGTTCTCAACTAGGGTCGACGAAAACTCAAGGGTAATCCCCCTGTAGGTCGGCTCGCCTAACCTAGCTATGTTTGTCATGTGGCAACGACCTAACATCCAATCTACATCATCCAACACACCACAACTACGCAAGAAAGGCTCATACATATATTTGGTGGGGATGAGGGCTCTTTGGGAGAGGAAACGTACCTTTTCTTGACGTCCCCTACAAATTTGAAGGGGTTTGAGCCCCTCGAGTCCCTTGGAGGTGCGACTTTCTGTTTTCCTTTCTCCGCCGCCGTAGCCTTTTGCGTCCAGCTGCCTCTGGCATCGGTATCATCACCCGGGGGACCGGAGAAGCTAGGATTCTTAGTTCTCACCATCTAAAAATACTCACAAAATCTGTACAATCACCAAGATAGATTCTAAGTATCAAATAATCATGATCATAATGCATAAACTTAGTCCTAACAGTCCCCCCATGCTTATTTGATACTAGGGATTGAAATCAAGATATATCTAACCTAAAACCTTACTAAAAACAGAGTATAGTACCACAACACAATCACAACCAAAGTCTAGACCTAAATTTCTCAATTTCAACATCACATTGCTCTCTCAGTACATCCAACAACACAATTCTCTCAATTTTGGAACAAAAAGATCAAAAATCAATCAACTTAAACCTAGCCCTAATCAAGAATTCAGTCCAAGAATCCAACTCAAATCAAGAAATTCGAATCTAGGACATGATAATTGGTAAAAATTGAACAAATTACTCAATAAACTCAAGTATTCATTCAAAATAATACCACAATAAGAGTATATAATCAAAGAACAAGAGAAAGAGTTGAAAATTCCATACCTTGAGTTTGAAGAGGGAAGAGGAATGGAGCTTCAAGATTCAAAGTGTTAGAGTGCAAGTGAGAAGAGAAATCAGAGAAGAAGGTGGTGGTGTGGGTGTTTCTCGGCGGCGGCGAGGGCGGTGGTGCGTGGTGGCGTTTGGGGAGAAGGGTCGTCAGGGGGTTAGGGCAAAAGTAAGGAAGGTTTTGTTTTGAAAGAAAGAAAGGGGGCCTCGACTAAATTAAAAGGCGGGCAAAAATTTCTTGGCAAATAACAAAACGCATCCAGCGTTTTTAAAACGCGGCCTGCGTTTTGCAAAAAATACTCACCTGGACTTTCTGGACGAGGCGCGGCCAGCGCCTTGAAAACGCTGGCTGCATTTTCCTACCTGATGCAAATAATTTGATTTTTGCAACTTTTTGCTTGTTCTCTCCCTTTTTCTTTGTTTGCTCCTTATTTTCCCTACAATTTGACATACCAAAAATCCCTACAAATATCTACCAACATAAAATTTATTAAGTTAGGAATAAAAATTGTTAATAGAAGACATAAATTTCTTTGAATTTATTCTTTTTCTCTACACACTTAAAGAAAAAAAATTAGTAAACTTCAAAATTAAAATTACTAAGGAGTAAAAACTGAAGAAAATAATTGAACTAAAATAAAAATAAAAAGGTGGGGAGGAATAAATATGTTGATAATGGTGTACCTCCCCAGGTTTGCTTTGTTTAACGTCGTTAGCTCGACGTTATAGACCTCTAATTGTTGGGATCCTTAAGCAATCTTTGCACTAATTGAAGGTCCGGGTCTTTGTTCCGGATGTCGCCAATGCCCTTAATAGCTTGTCAAACTCTCCTCCATGCGGTCTGCAAGCTAGTAAACAAGAGAGACACTGGAATCTTATAAGATAAAATGTTATTAATGCTCTCAATAATAAATCAAATGCACTAGAAAAATCATAAGAATCAAAATATGTAGTCCACAAGAATTTTCTAGGAATATCCCCTAGGTGTATCCAATAAGGGTCAAGAGAGGGGTAATAACCTCTAAATTTTCCTAAGGACAACTCATCACTGATATTGTTATTTTCATCAGTTGAAACACAAGAATTAACTTCATATCCTAAATTAATCTGAACGTCAGAGGTCTTTTGTTCAGGTATGGGTTCCTCAAGGGTTTCCAGTGAAACTAAAGGTGGTGAAAAAGGAATTGAAGCATGAAATAAATATCTGGAATCAAAGATTACAATATTATCAGGGTCCTTGTTCAAACAATTTAATTCACTATTATCCCTCTCGCTAGGTTCCTCATTAATAATTTCAACTAACTCATGATGGAAATCATCTTCATTCCTAGTATCTAACTCAAAAGTCTCACTAACCTCAGACTTCATCGATTGAGAAATAGGTAAGGGAATATCATGCAAATCAGAAACACCATAAGTAGTGTTTTCAGGTAAACTAGGACTAGAACGATCATCAAAACTGACTTCTAAAGGGACAGCGGACTTACTATCATCACATATTCCATCATTAAAATTGGAAGAGTTAGAACTAGGGTTATTGGCTTGCCACAAGTCCGTCAAGTCAGCAAATTTAGCAGCATAGGGCAAGCAGAATCATTATGCTCAGAAGAATGACATAAAGTACAATTAATTGAATTATGAGATTGCATATAGGATTTAGCATGAATGGCATAAGGATCGGGGTACTCAGATAGACAATTAGAAATTTCAAATTTATAGGTGTCATCTGAAAGCAGCCCAAGTAATTTCATAGCTTCATCAAAAGGTTTATCACGAAGACCTAGACAATTCAACAAATTACGTGTTTCTGCATTCACTCCTTCAAAAACAATATTAAGAAATTCAGCAGAATCATCATGCTCAGAAGAACTAGGGTTATTGGCCTAATGTGATATGATCTGGGACAGGAGCAACAATTAATTGCTCAAAATATCGCCAAAATAATTCACGTTTATCTTGAGGAAAACAAAGCATTGTCATAATTCTTAGTTTTAAAATTTTTAATTTTTATTTGATTTTAGGGTTTAAAGAAAAGCAATAAAAACCTAGTCACCCAAAGCGCGTTCATCCAATGGAGGTTGGGGGAACAAATTCCCCGGCAACGGCGCCAAAAACTTGACAGACCAAAAACGTATAGGTGTCTGTGTACCGCAAGTGTACGGGTCTGTGTAGTAATAAAATATCATTCTCTCTCAGGGTTTTGCGTTCAACCACGCACTGAACTAGTTCGCTACAAAGAACGCTAGGTCGATCCAAGGGTTGTGTAAGGTTTTCTAAACTAAACAAGGAAACCAGGAATTTTTAGGGTTTAACTAATTAATTAAAAACGTTCAGAGGAGTCCACTCTAGTCAATCAATCAAATTATTAACAATCCCGGTGCAGGTAACAAGATAACTCGGGGTCCATAATCTTTCTAGTCCTTATCACTTCGATCTTTCGATCCTAGGTGAGTTACAGTGATTAAACCAAACATTATTTCTAACTATTTAGTCTAATCAAAGATAAAAACTGATTATAAATTGACCCTAGGCAAGAATCATTATGTCTAACTATTTTCTAAACCTATTCAATCTATGTATTCCAATTCAAGACTCAAACTGTCGTTTTATTGTCGAGAATCTAAAACCAAATAAAGGCTCAAACTGTCGTTTTGTTGCCAAATTACCATGACATACAATACACGAAGATTAAACAAATGAAAAGGATAACCTAACACCGAGACTGTATTCAAATTCAATGAATAGACATCGAGTTTATCCTCCAAACAAAGGAAATTAGCTACTCATAATACTGGAAGTAAACATCGTGAAATCTAAACAAGAACACGAAAGCATGAAAGTAAAAGAGAAAGAACCGTGTTCGAATCCGCGGAATCGATCTCTTCGTGTCACCCGAATCGATCTCTTTCGTGTTCTTCGATCACATGCAACAATCTAATCTAATAACAATGTTTTAATAAACTGTAATGAAAGTATCCAAAATTTACTCTAAAAAGCTCTCTAAAAATTCGTCTAAAACTACGCTGAAAAGTTCCCTAAAACTGCTGCCAAAAATCGATGCTTTAAACGGCGGATATCAATCCCATTTTATAGGCTTGGATTAGGGCACAAAACGTTGCCTCCATTTTAGAAACGCTGCCTGCGATTTGCCCAAAAGTGAAACTTCTCCGTGTCTTCCCGTTGGTTGCGCCTAAAAAACGCCAGCTGCGTTTTGGTTCTTCTTGGCTGTAAAACTCTCTAGACAAGGCGTTGGCTGCATTTTGGAAATGTTGGATGCGCCTTGTATTTCCGTTTAGACTGGGTTCGGGCCGTGTAATTTGGGCTGTTCTCCTTCTTTCTTTTCTTCTTCTTCACTTCCCTTTTTTATTTTCTTTGATTTTTGCTATTTTTCCTCCAATCCTTCATGCTTTTTGACATAATTCCACCAATTCCTGTAAAACACACCAAACTCGCGAACAAGTGTATAAATCACAGAAATTACCATAATAAAACGGGATATCGGATATAAAAAGCATGAGACTGACATGTTTTGATCCCTAAAAACTCTATATAAAAACGACTTATCACTACTCATGCTACCATCTCTTCCACTTGTGTTGTTCTACAACCTTCATTGAAAAATGATGTGAATTATATGCAACAGATGAGGAGTTAATGTCAAAAATGGAAAAAGTGGAAAAAGGGCTTCATAAGGTAATTTGTATAATACATCAAATGAGCCCGATTTGTTTGATAGTGGCCATGAGCTAGATCATTCCTCACCTGAGGATCGTTTCCTTTCCCTTTTCCCCCTGAATTTCATGTTAGTCCTCCTTTGTATGATTGAGAAAATGTTGGTGATGACTGTTTTTCTCCTTCTCCAACTTGTGTGCCACCATCTCATGATTTATAAATTTCTTCTCATGACGTATATGTTTGTGATTATAATTCATTTTCAATGGATTATGACCCCGAGTTTTACACATTCACCTTTGATGTTCAAGATGATTCATTTTTATCGTTGGCGATCCCGCCTAAAAATACCCTCAATTATGATTAAGTTATTGGTTCCAAAGTAATTTATTAAGAATAAAAATAGTAATATTATATTATTATGAATATAAATGGAACAAATAATAAGGACAACAAAATTAGTTAGTTGGATAAATTTTTTTAAAAAAAGAACATATTGCACCAAGAAAAAAAAGAAACAAAAAGAAATTTTAAAAAATGGCAAATAACGTACAATGGGCGCATGGAGCATGCAATTAATTAGGTGCTCCCAAAGCATATGCTTCAGATTTAACAATTGTTCACTCATATATATTAGGTTGTTTACTTTGGTTATTATGATTGTTCACTCTGATTCATAGGACTGTTCAGTCGCAAATATCTGGAGTACATGGTCCGGGTGTAATATATATTGGCACGGTAGACCTGGCAATTGGATATGTCGAATCGGATCAAGATCGGGCGACCTCAGGCTCGAGTTTGCTGTGACCAAACGTGCCCCGGTTCGGTTTGAATGTGTATGGTTTCGGTTTGACTTTGGATGGACCTTGGCCGATTCAGGTCTTGTTTAACCGGATCAAGATCTTCGGGTTAGAGTCGATTGAATCTTATCTCGAGTTGGGTTGAGTCGGATCAGGTCAACTTTGGATCGAGTTGATTCGATTTCTTGTTTAGGGTTTATCCAAGGTCGGATTGCTAACATATTATGGTAAAATTTATTTATTACTAAAATGTCAATTTTCAATTTTTCAGCAAATATTAATTGCATAATTAAATAATTTCATATGTATAATTCATTAGTTTATACTATACTGTATGGAAATCCTCCAAAAAAATTAACCACTACATTAGTTGATAGTTGTAATATATAACGATAACATATGGGCTATTGGGTATAACAATTGACATAAAAACTCACATGTGTTTAACTTGATTATTGACACTGTTCTTTGGATGAGTTATTTTCAAGTTCGGATATTTAGGTTTGGATAAATTAGGATCGATAAGTTATGATAAGTTAATGCTTTTCTAGGGAATTGTGCTAGGTTAGGATAAGTTGGGATAACTTAGGAGAGTTAGAACCAACCAAACAAAAGAACATAGCCATTATTTGTTAGTATTATAATTTTCATTTGAAAGTGTAATTCAAACCTTATGAGCTTTAAGTGTTTAGCCATTCAACTTATACATATTGAATTTCTAAATTTTCCATATGACTACTCCAAATCGGGTATTACTTTGGTGTTTTCTAAATTAGGTTAGTTCCGCAGACGTCTTTCGCCAACGCCCCTTCATCTGAAATAGAATCCTCTAGAGAGAGGTTTGCTAAAGTAAGACTAACGTTTTCCTTCGTCAGCTTCACCGCTTGCTTTCTCCTTCTTCCCTAAATCCCCCCTTTTTCGGATGCATTGTCCTTCGATTCTCTGTCTTCCTATCAGTTAATGGTTGTTTCCCTTCTTTTCGTTGGATCTAACCATTGAATTTGCTTTTCCCCCCTCTTTATTTTCCCCCCTTCCCATTAATACAACCAGTTGGTTGTTATTCCAAATTGTTTAGCCTGCGGAAGACCTGGTGTTATGGTGTTTTGTTACCCATAAAGGGTGTTTATGATGGCTGGTCTTTAATGAGTAGTGAATGTTGTATTAAACTCACTTTGGTTGCATAGTCAATTGAATTTCAACCAAGATGAGATCTATATCCTGACTTTCTAGTGAAGGATGCATTGACTGCAATTTTGGGCCTCATTTATGGTTTGAAATCACCGATCTGTCGCTATCTATGGACATTTTTCCTTGCCATTCGGGCTTCCAAACGTCTACGTGGATTGGGGTGTGATTCAATGATTTGTGCTGCGGTTTAACCTTTGAAAACTCTTTAAGGAATTAGTCATACATTTCATGCATTATATTTTGTAAAATCACTTTCCCTTTAATTATGCATTTCATGAGTCCTTGAATTAAACCTTTAAGATGGAACATCCACTTGTTCCAAACTCTTCTAAATTTAACCCAATTTGCTCATTTAAATGTTAGGCTCAGAAGAAAGCGGTTTAGGCAAATATTATTTAGAAATATAGGAAAAATTCCCTAAAGTTGCATCGGCTCATTGTAAAACCATGTTAGCCATAATTTATGAAATCCCCGATGTGTTTTGGTTTGAAATGGGAGTCGCCACCCGACGTTTTAAAGAGAAAAGCCGAGAAAAACTAAATAGAAAATAAAGAAGACTCTGCCTGCGAAACCCAAGAATGGATCCGGGGTAAAGCTACAAAGGTACGAACTCGAAAAGTAAAGACTTTAAGAGTCCGCCTCTCACAAAAGGAAAGACTCTACTAAGATTTTAAAGATGTGCTTTTGATAAAGTTTGGAAGGAAAATGGATGAATACTTTATAGAAACCTCCTCTCAAAGTGTAAAAATGGAGAAATAGGACGATGGAAAATATGGAGAAAAGGTTTGTGGATAAAAGCGACAAAGAGAGCTTTTTTTGTGGTTTTGAATGTATTTAAGCTATGGGTTTTTGTGGAGTTTTAGAATTGATAGAATAGGATGAGTATTTAGGGTTTTATGATGATGGGAGAATGAAGATTATGGTGGTGAGATATGTAGTGGAGATGGTAGAGAGGATGGTAGACTAATGATATGAGAGATAGTATGAGAGTTTTGGAAGAAGTATGAAAAGTAGGGAGGATGGATGAAGAATAAAATGAACAAGTGAGGGAATGAATTAGAGAGTGTGTTGGTGAGTGAAATAGCTTTGAGAGGAGTAGCATTTATAGGCTTAGGAGGTAGTAGGCATGCATGCACATACAATCACATTCATCCCCTTCACGTACCCATTGGTCAACAGCACAAAACACCATGCAGTAGGGGAGATGTTCACTTGTGGACAATGACACGTGGTTAATTGATCACGTGTGGTCGGTGTTGTAGGTCGACCGACCACCAGCTGAAGGGGGGATGTACTTGCTTCGTCCATGCAGGGATGGATAGTGGTGTGTGAAGACAATCGGCCTAGGGAGTTGAGGATTCACACTGGACGGAGGGAGTGCTTGTATTTAGTTTCGTGAGGGGGTTTTGAGTGTATTTATGAGGATTTGATCCTGCGACCAAGAGCACTTGTCCTTATGACTTGCATATCCTCCTGTTTTTATGTAGAAAATGTACATGTAGCTAGGTAAACTCACATGTGATCATGCATGTGGCTTTAAATGAGTAAAATACATGTAAATGCGTGTACTTATCGGTTTTCTTCTCCTTTCTTGCTTTTATTATAAGGATGTGGCGTGCGTCAAAGTCCCAGTGTCTATAGAGACGTCAAAATCTCGGTGTCTACAGAGATCCCCCACTTTGATTGAGCTCGAGGATAGGACGAAAAACAAAGTAGACTTGATTTGATGGACACCGGTCGGGATATGACTTTGGAGAGCAAAGCCCGGGGAGATGCTTGGAAGCTAAGTCCTGCATCGCTGTTATGAGCGGCATGCACCTCTGTCAGGGATGATCTCGAGCAAGCGTGATGCTCTACTTTACTGCTGATAGGTCTTTGCGTATCGTACGCTGATCTCATGCGAGAATGATGCCCTGATAGAAATGATCTCGGGCGTCCGATGACGTCCTACTTAAAAGTGTTGGCTGATACTAGGAAGCTAAGTCCTGTGTTGCAGTTAGCGAACTTGCGCCGATAGGTGATCTCAGGAGAGAATGACGCCTTACTTATTGGAGAGACTTCATCGGACACGATGCCAATGGCTCTTGGAGTTGATTTTCTAGTCTTTCCCGGAGTCGTTCCAGTCTTTCCCAGTGTCGGTGTTGATGGTTGTTGGCATGTTCAATGCCGAGGGACTTCATCGATCGCGATGTCGACGACCTTGGGGGTTGAGACTTCATCGGGCATGTTGTCGATGGCTTGGGGGTGAGACTTCATCGAGCATGTTGCCGATGGCTCGTATGACGGGGACTTACACCGATTGGCAACCTTATTTTTCGTCTTATTTGATGAGGATGGCATTTTGGATGCGTATGAGACTTTACTGGACGCGATTCTGGTGGCTCTTATTCCTGAGATTTCATCGAACACGATGTCGATGACTTATATTGTTGAGATTGTACCGAATTTCGTCGAGGGCCTTTGTTTTCCTACAAAATACAAAGATTTTTTTGGTCAGTTTAATGAATTTTTTGGTCAGCATGATTGTTGGAAAACACTCTTATTTGGAGAATAGAGGCTCCATTTTTGAAAAGGTCATCCCGTCTTATTGGGCGCATTCGGCCATGCACTGCTTTGAAAATATGCATGTTATTAGGAATGGGAAAGGAAGGAAGAAGACAAAATCCCCTCCTTTTCAAAGGAGACCGGCCTCTAACTTGAGAAGGAATATTTTGGCTCATACTAATAAGATTTTGCAGGACATGTAGGAGACCATTCAATGCAATTAATGTAGTTGGTCTTGTATGCCGATCGGCCTTCAACTAAGACCAGTGATGAGCTGACATGTGGTTGCAACCGTTCACATAATATTGCCTATAAATGGTGTTTGAAACCCAAAACTCTTCGTTTCCTCATACCCGAGCTCCTCTTATTATCTTGGCTCTAATTCTCTCTTTAGAAAATCTTTTGGTATATTGGGTTTTACTGTAAGAAGATGAATTTTTCCTAGAGGGGACATAGACGTGCTACTCAACCAGTGGTTCAAGGATGTCCCTACGCAAGAACAGTGCAACGGGAGCATCCTAGCAGAGATTTTGCTCCAGCTCAGTTGGTCTTCCGTCAAGATGAGCATGCATTGTTTTATCATTCTCATGTATCGGTTTGTATCTCTTTATTTAGCATGGTTCATCTTCGAAGACATTCTGCATGCTATTTATTTTAGTACTTTAAGTAGAATTTGAACCAACAGTAGTTAACCCTAATTTTGCATGAAGTACCTGGTGCCTTAGGTTCTCCCATCGACTAATTTGCAGGATGATTCCTTCAAAATGTGTGGAAGCATACAGGGCATAATAGCCTTGTCCTTTGATGCAAAAGTAGGTGCATTCTACTCAACTACTGTAAGGAACGCGGGCTTCGACCCTTTCTTGGATTGTTTGAGGGCATGGAAAACTCGCAGTAGGAGAATTTTTGGTCAGGCCATTGTGGAGCATTTTTGGGATACTACCAATTCGTTTCACCTCCCTATTGATGAGATAATGCTCACCCCTTTCGAATTTGTGATGATTATTGGCCTTAGCTGAGGTGGCCAATTGTTAGACTTCCGAGAGGATGTGGATTCTCGCATTCATGCGCTTTTGCAACCTGCCATTGCGTTGGTGGGGCGAAATGGTACCCTGCGGTACACTCATTTAGTGGCAGTCATAAAAAGTGAATGATTTGAGAGCCTTCCTCTTCCTCAACGTCAGTTCCTTGTGTTGGTGCATTTCATCAACGCGACTATCTTTGCGAATCGCGGGAACACGATCACCTTCTTTTGGGCGCATCACCTCCTGGATATGGCGTGGTGAGGGCTTTCAACTGGGCAACTGCTGCTTACAGCCACTTGTTCGGGGGAATGTGGGTCGCCTGTCGGGCTACCGGTTGTGATACAGTGGGGCACCCGAGAACAACATAATCTAAGACGGTCAACCTAGGGAGCAGTCTCTGGCGAGTCTTGGACGTATGCTCCGAGATCCTTTCTTTTTAGAAATTTGTGATGTGCAAATTCCTTGCTGGATTTTACTAAAAACCTTCCCTGACATATAGGTGTGGGTTTTAGCATACTTTCTTCCTGCAGCTGGCGAACCGATAATGGTGATTTGCGCATCCCAGCCGCTCGACGATGGGTAGAATCATCGAGTGAAATATCATTTCAAGGACCTGAATGGCTGTAGGAGAACCATCATCAACCTCAGACCGGTATGCCTCATTTTCCTCTTTACCTTTTCCCTCCTTACTCTTGGATTATTTATGATAACAACCTTGCAGGAGGACATTGTCCGGTTTCCATGGAAAGGGCATAGTTCGAGGATCTCCATTTTGACATTCGCTTTGCGAGGGAAGCGAGTGAGCATCGCCTGCTGCTGGAGGGTCCTTCTAGTATCGCCTTTTTATTTAGGGGAATGCTTCTTTTTCTAGCACACTGAAGAATGGACTCCAAGGGTACCCGTGGATCTTCCTGGGCTTATCTTTGATAGGTAAGCCTTGACGAAAGATGAGATGACAAGGCTGATGGCTGGTAAACCTACGGTCAACTTCATTGTGCTCACAGACAACTTAGAAGAGGCAGCCCTTCATCATAGAGGATGCCATGCTTCTGCTTAGGTACAATTTCTTCTTGTTCTTCCATTAATGTTACGGACTTGTGTAGACACCGGAATTTGTACCGGTATAATCCCGACTCATCAAAAATATGCAAGTCAGATGGGTCAAATGGTAAACGGGTCATTGGTCCTAAAAGATCAATATACCGAGCCCAAGAAAAATAAAGCAGGCCGCATATAATTGTTAAAACCCCTCTGGGTTTTAACTTTTAATGAGCAGGCCCACACAGAAGTTGGCCCAAGTGCGCGCTCCAGTCCAGAAAAGCTTATAACCCGCCTAGGTTATAAGCGGAGCACAACACGATGTCGTTCCGCTCCACGTCATCGATCTATGTGCCGTAATTCATATAATCCGCCTAAGTTATAATAATTATGGCGCCAAAAAAAATCTGCATGCATGCGATTGAATCCCTTGATCTTTGCCCACGTGTTTGACCCTCCCCTTGACTTCCTATAACCCGCCAAGGTTATAGTCTTTAATGGCATGATTTTTGGGGTATGTTCCCCACCATTTCCCTCCAAATCTCATACTCCCTCACCTATAAATACCCCCTCCATTCCACCTTCATTTCATCAACTTTCACTATCAACCACTCTCATTTTCCACTACCATTACTATACTCAAATGCTCTCAAAATTCCATTATCTACACCCTCTCTAATCTTCCCATAATCATTCTCATCTTTTATCAACCATCATTCTCCACCACCCTTATTCTACTAAACCTCCATCAAACAATTCTTTCATTTTCATACTCCCATCCTCTCAAAAATATCATCATCCATATCCATTTCTAATCTCCTCATAATCACCTTCATCACAACCATATAACCTTCCGTACACCATTTTTCCTAGCCACTCACATTATTTCATCAAAGTTTCAAGTCAAGGGGGGGCAACTCAAGGGATCAAAGTCATCATCGCTACATCTTAAGCAAGGTTCGATTTCTTTATTTACACTATTGTAATTAATCATGTAATTTTTTCTTTAATTCTGTGCGTGTACATTTTGTAAAATGAAAATCGCATTGCTTTATATTGCATGTTTCCAATAATAATTCCGCGAAATTAATCAAACTTCTCCTCGCTCATTTTCTTTTCAATATTGATTTTAGTAGAGTCTGTTTTTATAAGCAGGCGGATTCGAGAGTTCTTATAATTCTCCAATTCGTAACCTTACCCCCGAATCTAGAAATCGGATTTGGAAGCCCGGAATCTTTCTTTTCTTATTTTACGGTTTGCCGATTTCCTTAAATCGGCTAGCGACTCTTTTGCATTTTATAAATTCGTTTAATTGTTTAAAATATTTTTTTATGCATAAAATAATTTAAGAAAATAATTTAATTCATGTCCAATATTTATCCAAGGAGGGTCCCAAGAGAAATGGACTGGAAAATTATAAAACCTAGGCGGGTTTTATTATTTTCAACCCAATTTCTCTTTGGGCCGAGGAGACCAGTGGCCCAGCCTGGAATCCGCTAAAACCTAGGCAGGTTTTAGCTGATTCCAGTGGCCCGCTTGTTTTCTCTTGGGCCTAGATTTATTGAGTGGGTCGGGATTAAATTATTGTTAAATTAATTTGTGTAATTACGGATAATTTAAATAACAAAAAATGGGTTTGTAAATAAAGAAAGTTTCATCACCCCGAAAATGAATTTCGAAAATTAAAAATATCCTTATTTAAGGATTAAGAAACCTTAGTCGGTTTCTGATCAAAAAAGTAGCGCATCCAAAACCATTTCCCCGAATGGGAATTTTCCGGGTCCTACAGATTGGCAACTACACTAGGGACTTAAACTTAAAAAGAGGGTAAAACTTGAAAAAATCAAATTGATTTGAAAGTGTAAAAGGGAGAAGTTAATTTATTTCGCGACTTTATTATTCTTTTAGGCATCCCTTGCATACCGGGCCACTAATCGTGTCTTTTTGACACGTTAGCACAAAGGCGATGGTTTGAGATACCTAGGATTTCCCTTGAGAGCGGGAGGCCATTACTGTGGGGATGAACTCTACATATCTAAGCATTTGGTCGCTCCTCTCCCGGTGTCACACTCCGAGAGCTTCCTTGAAGTTCTTTGAGAAATACCCCAACTGCTTACCTTATGGTATGAAGAACCGGAGCGAAGGCATGCGGTATGCTATATACCCAACCATAAAAGTCTATGAATTTAGAGCCTTGGTTTAGAGTACCCTTTTCATGTGTATGCTATGTACTATGTGTATCCCTCCCCTTTTCTTGTCTTTTTGTAAAGAGTCGACCCTAGTTTTGAGGTTTTGTTCTAGTCCATATAAAATTCATTGGGTTGAGAAAATGAATATTTATTAATTAATATAATTAACTCAAAGGCATTTTGGTTAGCCCAAGTGGAAGGGCCAATTTATGCTGGAAAGTTGATTATCTTGACTAATAAATAAAAATTGACTTACCTTTGATGATATTATATGGCCCTTTATGAAATTCTCTTAACAACGGTCCAAAAAAAAATTAATTAAAAGTCCAACAAGGTCAATCGATAGTGTCTTAGACTGCAGAATACTCACTAGGCTTGAGTAAATAAATTATTCGTCGGTTTAATTAATAAATCCATCACACTTATGGTCGGCCCGTTGTTAGGCTCAACCGTATTGGATTTGTCAATTAAGCCCAAAAATTTGTTATGCTCACCTATTGTTAACTTTATCCGGGCCTTTACAATATCTATTTTCTCCGAGTAAGAAAAAAACAGAGCATAAAAAAAAGGAAAAGGTTAAAAAAAAAAGAGGTCGTCGGTCTTGTCGAGTATTATCCTAGCCCGCATAATAGCCAATATGGTTTGAGTTGTCTGAGTTGTTGGGCCAAGTCGCGGATTCTCCTTAGAACGGTTGGCTTGTGGATTGGGTCCATCTGAATTGAGAAACACTGACTAAAGCCTGTCAACTTATGACCCGCTCACTATGTTTGACTTTATTCGATCCTTTATAATACTCTGTTTTTTAGGTCCATATAGAGTTAGGTCATGCACTCCTAAAAGTGGGTGAGTCCTCTGTGTCAGCATATATGTGTCGAGTTGGCTAGGGTCATATAGGCCACCTAGGTCATACATGTGTCGGGTAGAACGTGTCGGACTATGTCATCGAGTGTCTTAACTTTGAATTTCCATGCAGGCATCATTGGTGACCGTCTCCGAGCCCGCATTCGAAATCCACGAACAGGTCATTTGATTCCGAACCCTTGTTACGATCCATCTGCAACAAGTGACTGCATCATGTCTAGAGAGCAATTTCAAGAGATCCCGGTCCAGAGCACCGAAGCCAATATCACGAAGCATCTGGATGACCTTTACACCAAAATGCAAGGACTGGTATTCACCAATACCTTAGATCATGAGTGGAAGATGAGCAAAAGACTGAATGAACAACAATAAGTGATGGATGGTATGCTGCAAGCCATCACTAAGATTAATAGCAAGCTAGGGTTGAATGTTGAAGAAGACGATGAAGAGATGCAGGGATATGAATCTGAACCTAAAATCATCAAGACATCCTCAGATTCTGGAGGAATTGGGATATCCAAAACAAATGTCAATACCCCTGAAGCATCTAAATTCACAAAGGACCCTGCTATTAAGGCCCTTGAACAGAAATTGGAAAGTCTTACTAAAGCGATGAGCACTGTGCCGGCCTTTGCTGACAAGTACCTGGAAGTGTCATTACTTGTACAACCAATTCTGAAGATAGATGATAAAGTGGAGGTACCAAACACCAGGTTCAAACCCTCTGAGAACCTAGTTCATCACATCAAAGAGTTCATGAGGCTAGCACCAGTAAACCGGATTGATGTCGTTTTGTACTCTACTATTTTCCCATCCACCCTAGATGGTGAAGCCAAGGTATGGTATCATGGTATACCACCCCAAACGAAGGCCGATTGGAATGAATTGTTCAAAGCCTTTATTAACCACTACAGTCGCATCCAGAAGAATCAAGCTACGGTGGATGACTTGACCGCCATGAAGCAACGAGACGATGAATCCTTCTTGGATTACTTTAAGCGATGGCATACCGAGCTGTCTCACATCAATGAGACAATCCCTCTCTGTCTACAGTTGTCTACTTTCAAGCAGGGACTAAAAGGCAGCTTATCCAAGCACTTGGGATACCACGTCATCAAAGACTTTGATTACTTGAAGGACATTTGTGTCCAACTGGAGGCAATGCACAATGATAAGACCGCTTCGCATGGATGGAAGGGGTCTAGTTCCAACACGAGGGCCACTAGTGCGCCTAGCCACCCTCCTAAGATTATGGAAACTAACTCTATATAGCGCAAGGGGCCTATCATACCTAAATATGAGACTTATACACCACTAGACGTCTCTTACTCTCAAACTCTTGATCGGTTAGTCAAGAAAGGTTTTTTGGTCCTACCTTTGCCAAGAGAAGAGCTAGTGATTAAAGGGAAAAATTGGGATGCTAACCAATTCTGTCGCTATCATCGTTGTCGAGGACATGATACTGAGAAATGTTGGCCCCTCAAGAACAAGATAGAGGACATGATTAGGGATGGGACGCTACCCATGCAAAAAGCTGCCAATAAGCCTAACAATCAAAGCAACCCGATGCCCGAGCATACAAATGCTATATTTCATGGAGTTTGTAGCTTTGATTCTTCCACTTTGATTGTTGAAACGAGTGAACATGTCCCTGAGGTGTTTGGCTTTCATGAAGACCTATCCATTCATGGTATTTGGGACAGTGATGACGATGATCAACATGAATACTCCAAGATGGATTGGATGGAGACAGATGAGCCAATGTCGGATGATGTGGCATTTCTCACTCAATCAGACCGCCATAACAACAGGAACACCACCACTCCAATGGCTGTTTTTAATCCTGCGCCAATGGTTAGCAATGACAATCATGTCCCGCCTGACGATCCTCTCCTTACACAACTCAAGA
The DNA here is from genome assembly GCA_029582165.1 of Portulaca oleracea. Classification (NCBI taxonomy): domain Eukaryota; kingdom Viridiplantae; phylum Streptophyta; class Magnoliopsida; order Caryophyllales; family Portulacaceae; genus Portulaca; species Portulaca oleracea. The sequence continues at coordinate 36,062,967 of CM055877.1, read as the reverse complement.
AGACCAGAGCTGAAGTTACTATCTGGAAGCTGATTTGCACCTTGCAAGCACATAGACAAAAGATGATGGATGCTCTTACTCCATTAACAGTACCTCCCACGACAACTCCTGAATCTTTTGTTGCTCATGTGACAACCCAGCAAGAGGCTGATTTAGGATTGAAGATCTGCCTCAGGGAGGGGCATACCACAACAAAGCACTCTACCTTACAGTGCAATGCTCCAATAAGACTATCCCGCTGGTTCTAGTCGACAATGGTTCAACTGTGAATGTGTGCCCTTGGAGGACGGCACAGAAATTGGGAGTCCAACAACCACACTTGGCTCAAAATGGTGTACAACTCAGGGCTTATGGCAATTCTCCTCGAAGGTCGGTTAGGTCCATAATATTGCCCATCAATACAGGCAATATCACTCGGAATGTGGAGTTCGTGGTGCTAGACATTCCAACTTCCTTCAATCTGCTACTAGGGAGGCCATAGCTCCATGAATGTAATGCTATAGCATCTACCTTGCACCAGAAGGTAAAGATGTTGGTCCAAGGTCAAGTTATCACCATCTCGGGAGAATCCATCAATGCTGTCTTTGCTCCCAAGTAAGCGACCCTTGAAGTGGAACACAGTTCCATGGATGAAGGACTTCACCACTTTGACCTTCTTTGACTTCGATCCCTACTACTCAAATCCCAAAGTACATGCTATACTCAAGAGACAAGGACACTTCCATGGGATGCCGCTGGGAAAGAACCCGAAAAACAAGATTCCTCCTGTGTTCAAGACATTTAAGCAGAAGGGAAGGTTCGACTTATGGTACAAGCCAACAGAGAAGGAAGTTAGGCTCGCCAAGATAGCATTAGCTGAGCAGAAGATGATGGACAATCCTCCTACCTTGTTCCAAATGAAGCCCTATCCACTCACTCTGATTGGGCAGTTTATTAAGGAAGGTGATGACTTCCCTTACTATGGGTTCCCTGAACCATACTACCTAAAGAACAAGGGGATTCAAGTTGCTGGGTCAGTAGTTTTCAATGACTATACCATTAATATGGCTACTATTTTTGTCGCCGCTCGGGACAAGCAGCCACCATTGGAATGGACTCATCTCGCTGGGAGCAACATATTTGGCATGCTGTTTGGACAAGAAGTTGTCAAGGAAGAGTCTGAAGATGGCGCTGTTATTGCTGCATTATCTAACCCAAGCTTTGACCCAAGCCTCATGATCACTAAAGAAGAAGAAGTCAAAGCAGAATAACTTTGTTTTATCTGTAGGAGAGTCTCTTCCTATGGACATAGAGTCTGGTTCTAAGAGTCTAGAGTCAAGTGAGTCTGTTCTTGAGTCTGCTGGTGATGTACTCATTTCTACATTCAATAAGATAAACCTTTCTGCTTACTCTGATTCTTCTTTCCACTCTTCCCTGAACTGTTGTGCTAATAATAATCTGGAATTTAATGAACCCTTAAAAAAATTTTCTAATGAACATGAGCATAAGATGGCGGTGTTGGAAGACACCATCACCATAAATGTGGGCACGGAAGAACAACCTCGGGAGTTGAAGTTAGGTAGTTTACTCATAGCAGAAGAAAGGGTAGCATTCGAGGAACTCCTCAGTAAGTTTGTAGATGTATTCGCATGGTCCTACAAGGACATGCCGGGGATTGACAGGGAAATTGCGGAGCGCACCATACCTTTGCTCCTCGATGCAAAACCGGTTCGACAAAAGGCTAGGAGGATCAAGCCTGAATGGGCTAAGAAAATTGAAGAAGAGGTGATCAAGCAGCTTAACGCTAAGTTTATCAAAGCATTTCAATACCCTGAATGGATTGCTAACACCGTCCCAGTACCCAAGAAAGACGGGAAAGTGCGCATGTGTGTGGACTTCCGAGACCTTAACAAAGCTAGTCCCAAGGATAGTTTCCCTCTACCTCACATCGATGTATTGGTGGATAACACTTGGCGACATGAGCTCTTATCCTTTATGGATGGATATGCCGGTTACAATCAAATAAAAATGGCAGAAGAAGATGTGGAGAAGACTTCCTTCACCACACCATGGGGAACGTACTGCTATGTACTCATTCCTTTTGGTCTTGGAAATGCTTGCGCAACATACCAAAGGACGACCAACACTCTGCTTCATGAAATGATGCACATAGAAGTAGAAGTTTATTTGGATGACATGATTGTTAAGTCCAAGACAAGGGAGGGGCATATTCCTAACCTCCGCATGTTCTTTCTACGACTTCGCAAATACAAGATGCGGCTCAATCCAGCAAAGTACACCTTTGGTGTTACCTCTGGGAAGTTGCTAGGTTATGTGGTCAGCCAACGGGGCATTGAAGTTTATCCTTCAAAGATAAAGGCTATCCAGGAGTTACAACCGCCTAGGACAAAAAAAGAGATAAGAGGCTTCCTAGGACGAGTCCAGTACATCAGTAGGTTCATCTCAAAGCTCACCATGACTTGTGAACCTTTGTTCAAGAATCTAAAGAAAGGAAGCAAAGTAGAATGGGACAATCAATGTCAAGCTGCTTTTGATAAAATCAAGGAGTATTTGCAGCATTCTCCAGTCCTCATGCCGCCAGTACCAGATGAGCCTCTACTCCTTTACCTTACAGTGACTAGCTCAATAATGAGGGCTATGCTAGCTCAGAAGGTAAAAGGTCAAGAGAGCACCATCTACTACTTGAGCAAGAAGTTCCTAGACTACGAAAGTCGATACGCAGACATAGAGAAAATGGCTCTCGCATTAGTTTGGGCCACCAAGAAGTTAAGGCACTACATGCTTTCGCACACAGTATATGTCATAGCTGAAAACAATCCCATCAAATTCATCATGGAGCAACCAACTATCAACAACCGCATCACCCAATGGGTAGTTATGCTTTCTTAGTTCAATCTTCAATACTTGCCCTAGAAATCTATCAAAGGGCGAGTTGTTTCAGATTTTCTGGTTGCTTTACCATCACAAGAACCTCCAAGCACTCACTTGGAATTCCCAGACGAAGATGTATTCTTCACCGATGAAATCACGTGGGAAATGTACTTTGACGGAGCCTCTAACCAAATGGGTTGCGGAGTAGGAGTCCTGTTAATATCTCCAGAAAGGCACATGTCCCTGTATCTGTAAAATTGGACTTTGATGCTACTAACAATGCGGCGGTGTATGAAGCATGCATCAAGGGTCTACAAGCTGCTTTGGCTTTAGGTCTACGCCATATAAAACATGCACGGCCACACGCCGGAGTACAAATAAATTCCAAACACACATAAACAATGTACGGCCACACGCCGTAGTTCAAATACAATCCAAAACTAACATTAAACATGCACGGTTACACGGCGGAGTTCAAATTCAATCCAAAGCACATATTAACATGTACGGCCACACGCCGTAGTTCAAATACAATCCAAAACATACATAAAACATGCACGGGCACACGCCGGACTTCAAATTCAATCCAAAACACATATTAAACACGCACGGCCACACGCCGGAGTTCAAATACAATCCAAAACACACATAAAACATGCACGGCCACACGCAGGAGTTCAAATTCAATCCAAAACACATATTAAACATGCATGGCCACTCGCCGGAGTTCAAACAAATTCCAAAAACACATAAACAATGCACGGCCACACGTTGTAGTTCAAATACTCCAAAACTAACATTAAACATGCACGGCCACACGCCGGAGTTCAAATTCAATCCAAAAGACATATTAAACATGCACGGCCACACGCCATAGTTCAAATACAATCCAAACACAACTTTAAACATTCACGGCCACACGCCAGAGTTCAAATTCAATCCAAAATAAACTTTAAACATGCACGGCCACACGCCCGAGTTCAAATATTATCCAAAACGAACATTAAACATTCACGACAACACGCCGGAGTTCAAATTCAATCCAAAACACACATAAAACATGCACGGCCACACGTCGGAGTTCAAATTCCATCTAAAACACGTATTAAACATGCACGGTCACACGCCAGAGTTCAAATAAATCCCAAACACACATAAAACATGCACGGCCACACGCCGGAGTTCAAATAAATTCCAAACACACATAAACAATGTACAGCCACACGCCATAGTTCAAATACAATCAAAAACACAAGTTAATGTTTATGAACATGTTTAAAGGAAACTTAGTGTGGCATCATGTGGGGAACTCCACAACGGATTCCCCGCAGGATCTCGCCTATAGTGAATGTGAGCGTGGACTTTAGACAGGGTCATGAATTTCCCCTCGGCCATCTACAAATTAAAATAGTAAATGCAAACAATTGTTTAGATAGTTCGTAATTGTTAATGTATACATATAACTTTAATTTATTAATTGTGCCAGTATAGGATTCACCTTCTTCTTCATATAACTTGATGGCGAAACCGAGCCGACGTGCGTAATGAAATTGGTGGGGTTTTCATTGTTCCTGTTTGCTTTGGCGGCAATAGACCGCCGAATGAAATCCTCGATTTGGGAATCCTCATCTATTGCATCACGGTGCTCATTGCTCATATGAGGTACAGGGTCCGTCCTCTTCTTGGTCCTGACCTTGTACCTCCTATCAGAAGCCTGGTCACACAATTTCGTGTGCCACCCACTAAACACATCTCTTGTTAATTCTTCTTCCCACACATACTGCCGCTGTATAAAGTAATTTATTAGTGATTAGTTAAACGACTATTACGTAAAAAAAATCATAACCCAATTTGCATAATTACTTACACAGAATTTCCCCCACAAAGTTGTTTAATCATCTTGGACCATTGGGAAGCAGGCTTTGGATTTGGGTGGGAACGAATTCGCCCTCCAACAAACGTTGCTAAACGGGGATCGGCGAACCTATGCAATCGTTACGAAAAAAAACAAATAAAGTTAAGAAAACCAATTCTAAATAAATGTACATAGGATTTTATGTGATCATCTTACCAATCCTCCCGCCGTTCAAGTCTTATACGGTTAGGGTATAGAGCAGGGTCGATCGGAGCAGCTCTTTGCCAAATGCTATGTGGCTGTCTCCCCCTAATATAATAGTTAATATTAGGTAAAATCAAAACACAAGTTAGTTCCAAACTTATATATATATATATATATATATCAAAAATGGCATGCGTACGAGTAGAATGCATTGGCTTCAACTAAGTACATGAAAAATTTGAACCAAGTTGTGAATATAATAAAAGTTCAATGACTAGTAATGTATATTGACAAGATAATAGAATTCACTACTCATACTCCTCTTCATCGTCACTACTAATAATCTCGGTACAAATAGGGTCTAACATATTATCCTCCTCTATTCCAACTCCCTCTTCCCCCATAATGGATTCATTAGCATCATCGTTTATGGCTTCCTCATCACTTAAGTCATCTCGATCTTCGATTTGGTCCTCATCAATGCCAGATAGTGTTGGAGGATTTTCAGTGCTATCCTCTTGATATGCGGAATCATCAATGCCGTCAATCGTTGACCTCGGCTTTATGATGAGTGTTGCCCACCACTAGTTTCTATCTCGCCTTATACTAGGATAATGAATATAAAACACTTGCATTGCTTGGGATACTAGCACGAATGGTTCATATACTCAATATCGTTTTGTGTGGTTCACATCCACGAGATTGTAATGCTCATGTTTGTTCAAACCATGGACGGAGTCAAACCAATCAACTTTGAACAAAACAACTTTGTAATTTCCAAATCTTCCTAAGTATTCCAACTGAATAACTTCTTGGAGCGTCCCATAGAAGTCTACGTCGTGCATTCCTTTGATATATACCCAGAGTTGACATTCAACTTTCCTTGTCGTTGGACTTGGAAATTGTAGTTGTTAATGTAGTAATGGTTCCACCAACGCACATTTTTGTTGGGACCGTAGGCTAACGCTCGAATAAAGTCATCCACTTCATTTGAATTGATAGCCTACACAATATAGTTTTAGCAAATTCGTCAACTTCAAGTGGACAACATTATGATAATTGAACTAGAATCTTACTAATTCAATCAAACTTTATCGCTAACGGGAAATTGTTTGCCAAATTTGCTCCACAAATCCCCTATTTGTGTGCGTGGATGTGATAGGCACATGCCTTCTTCATATTGTCTTTCAACAAATAATTTAAGGTGTTAACTAGGTAATTAGTTACATGGAGCATGTACATACACATAGCGGCGTGCAATCGTACATACCTTTCATACTTTTCCAACAACTCGCTATTTGAAAGAACATATGCATGCGCCGCAACAAACTCTTGTTGGTTGAGGTACCTCTTTTGACCCTCACTAGGCGCATATCCAATGTTTGAGGAAAACACATCAGGGAGGGGTTCGTTAACATCGTTAACGTGCTTCACATCAGGGCATGCGTTTCTTTTAAGTTCCCTAGACTTTGTTTGAACTTCGGGGGAAAATTATGCATCACAGAAGTTTGTTATCTCCTCTGTTAGGTATGCATTGCAGATAGACGATTCTACTCGTGCCTTGTTCCCCACTTTTTTCTTTAAGTGGTGCAAAAATCTACAACATTTTACAAGTAATAAACATTGATGTTTCCTTAAGATACATAATTCATCTCATAGTAACTATAAAAGATATGTAAGTTTAGTTGTACCTTTCAAAAGGATACATCCACCTATACTGCATAGGTCCTCCCATCGCTGCTTCATAAGGAAGATATACTGGAAGGTGTTCCATGAGATTGAAGAAGGCGAGGGAAATATCATTTCCAACTTACATAGAATTTCCAATATGTTTCTCTCTAACCGGATCATGTCACTCACCTTTACATTAGAAGCACATAAATCTCTAAAGAACTAGCTGAGTTCAGTCAATGGTTTCTAAACTTTTTTAGGAAGTAGCTCCCTGTTGCAATTGGTAACAACCTCTCCATGAAAACATGACAATCATGGCTCTTCCACCCCTGCAACTGTGAATTTTTGGGATCGACACATCTGCTCAGATTGCTCGCATAGCCATCAGGGAGTTTGAGGCCTTTCAACCACTCACACAAGGCCTTAATTTCTTCTTTACCCATTTGATAGGGAGCGTTCGACATAGTTTCGGTGCTAGTCCCATCTTGGTGATGCGTTTTTTGAATGTTTAGCCGACGGCGCTTGCAATGGGTGGCTTGGCCCCTACGCGAGTTCTTATCATCCTTCGTCTTGCCTTTGACACTCATGATGGTATTCAACACTTGATCAAATACATTCTTCTCAACATGCATGACATCCAAGTTGTGTCGGATTTTAAGATCTTTCCAATACGGCAACTCCCAAAATATGCTTCTCTTGTTCCAATTGTGAGACTCTAAATACCCATCAACATGGTTATGTTGTTCCGTGGAGCTCGGGAAATTACATACACGATCCCAAATTTGTTCCCCATTCAATCGAGGGGGTGGAGGTGAATTTTCTTCCTTATTCTTTGAGAAAGCGCTCTTATTTTTTCGAAATGAATAGTTCTCTGGGAGAAATTGTCTATGACAATCGAACCAAGAATGTTTCCTACCATGTTGTAACCATCTAGCCTTTGTGTTCTCCATACATTAGGGACAAGACATTTTCCCCGCTGTGGTCCAACCAGAGAGAAAGTATGCTGGAAAATCGCTTATGGTCCACAACACGAATGCTTCATTTTAAAATTTTGCTTCTTGGAGACACCATACGTGTCAATTCCAACCTCCCATAAATGTTTCAACTCATCAATTAACGGTTGCAAGTAGACATCAAGATTGCCCTTTGGACTTTTCGGCCTAGGAATTAACAGAGTTAGAAACAAGTACTGCTTCTTCATGCACAACCAAGGCGGCAAATTATATGGAGTTGCAACCACCGGTCAACATGAATACGTCTGACCGAAACTGCCGAAAGGTGGAAAACCATCTGTGCGCCCCAACCGTACGTTTCGGGGTTCGGATGCAAATTCCTTATGAAGGGCATCGAAATGCTTCCACACTTCACTGTCGCACAGATGAACCATAGTTCCATCTTTACGTGCATTCAATGAGAGCCACCTCATGTGCTCCGCACATGTCTTAGTTGCATACAACCTTTGCAACCTCGGCCCAATTGGGAAGTAAATCAATTGCTTGTGTGCAATGCGTTTCCCACACAACGTCGTTTTAGCAAACCTATCGGCTCCGCATTGGTCACACTTATCTAAGTCAGCTTTCTCCTTCCAAAACAACACGCACCCATTGGGACACGCGTCGATTCTCTCATGTGGAAATTCTAAAGCACCAAGCAATTTCTTCGCTTGATAGTAGGTGTCTATCATCTCATTGCCAAGGGGACATACATCTTTCATTAAGGATAACAGACTGTCCACGGCTTTATTTGGGAGATCGTACTCACATTTTATGTTAATCATCCGTGAGACAACCGACAACAAAGACATGTCGCAACCTTCATACAGAGGCTTTTTGGAGGCATCGAGCATTTCTAAGAACTTCTTAATCCCTTCCTCTGGCTCATCTTCCCTCGTATCATCACCGCAGCTCAAAGGCATATGGCTCGTGGCATCGGTGATCATTTCTTGCATACTGTTGACACCTCCAGTACTAGAAGACCCATCAACCACAATGTTAACAGTTTGACCACTACCCTCGAGAGTGGCAAAAGTCTCCCCGTGACTTATCCAAACATAATAATTTCGCCGAAAGCCGTGTTTGTACAAATGTAGCATCACAATATCCTCGTCAATGTACTTCAAGTTTTTACATTTGCTACAAGGACACCTAAGTTTACCCAAACTACTCCATTGTTTTGCAACATGTATAAATTCTTCATTCACCCTACGTACGAATTCCACACTAAGATGTTCACCATCATGTCTTTCATACATCCATTTTCTACTACTCTCCATTATGCATTTAGCTGCATACAATGTATATATCATTGTAAGGGATTAAGTCACAATTAATTAAAGCAAATACATAATTTTCATGAATATAATATATGTCATTATTTATTGTTAATAACTATATCATGTTTCATTGAATTTCAACTAAACTTTTATGACTATCAATTAAAACTTCAAGTAAACTTATTTTTGACATCTACAACTAAGTTATGCCACCAGTCAAGAGGATCCTGCTATTATCCAAGTAGAGTGTGTTTGTTCCTGTTAATCTATGATTGAAAATGACTTTTTAGAGTCGTAGACTCTCCTTTATATTGTCTTGTTCACCAAAAGGTAACGCAATGTCAGCAGTGAAATTGCGCGAGGTCTATAGTGCTTTGGGAGTTAGAAGCGTATTAGATTCAGTACAATGCAGTGTTTTTATTATGCAGCCTGGTGGGCATCAAGTAAAGGTGGGAATGAGAGAGAAGCTTATAGTAAAGGGTCTAATAGAAATCGTGTTAGGCTTTCTTGCATGTAAGATTCATAGATCCATCAAAGCATCGTGTCTTACTTTGATGGACCTATGAATCTTACATGCAAAAAAACCCAACACGATTTATATTAGACCCTTTACTATGAGCTTCTCTTTCATTGCCACCTTGTCTTGATGCCCACCAGGTTGCATAATAGAAACACTGCATTGTATTGAATCTGAGACGCTTCTAACTCCCTAAGCACTATAGACCTCGCGCAATTTCACTGCTGAGATTGCGCTACCTTTTCGTGAACCAGACAAATAAAGGAGAGTCGATATGACTCGTGATAGTCATTTTTAACCATAGATTTTCAGGTCACAAACACACTCTACTTGTACACTAACAGGATCCAAACTCAACCTTTTGTTCATGACATCTACAACTAAGATACTAGAACCATAAATTAACCTACTTACTACTATAAACTACCATGGCTAATAACTATATTATTATGTAGCAACTGGTTATTGAGTACTTAAGTTACTAAATGGATGTGACATAATTAATAATAATTAATGTCTTCATTTGGAGTTATGAGTAATTAAGTTAGAAATTAGGTTAGATTAGCAACAAGTTTACGCTACCAACTTCATTGGATAACTTAATCAAAGGCAAGTCTCTAAATGTCAATTCAACGTTGTTGTGATGAACAAGCTCACGGAGTTATATGTAAGGGTAATCAACCGGTTGTGACGTAGCAAATGTCGATCGTTTTGCATTTAGCATCCCAACCACCTTTCAAAAGAAAACCCAATAAATCATGATTGAGTTCTTGGGTGTTCATTTTAAAAGTGGTTGGGGTGCTAAAAATAACGATCGACATTTGCTACATCACAAGCGGTTGATCACGCTTACATATAACTCCGACAACTTGTTCATCACAACAAGGTTGAATTGGCATTTAGAGACTTGCCTTTGATTAAGTTATCCAACGAAGTTGGCAGTCGTGTAAATTCATTCCTAATCAAACATAATAACTAACTCACTTACTAATAACTACCAAAATCATCCAAACTCGCCACTTTTTTATGACATCTACAACTAAGCTACTTAAATGGTTGTTGACTACTTACGTAGTTGTTGATTACGTAAATGGACGTGACATAATTATTTACAATTTATGTCTTCATTTGGAGTTATAAGTAATTAAGTTAGCAATTAGGTTGGGTTAGCAAAAAATTTACGCTGCCAACTTTATAGGCTAACTTAATTAAGTTAACCAACGAAGTTGGCAGTCGCGTAAATTTGTTCCTAACCAAACATAATAACTAATTCACTTATTAATAACTACCAAAACCATTCATACTCAACCCTAACTTATAAGATATAAAACTAACCCACTTAAATTTGAATAATCATAAACATTCTCAAGAATTATTTTAACTTCATTTAACTAAATATTTAATTAAACTTAACCCAAATTTATAACTAAATTAGTTTAACTTAACTAACCAAACATATACAATCAATTAACCCTAACCACAGCCCTAACCCATACAAACATCCTATAATTAATTAAACTAATTAAACTAATTATTCATAACCTTGTAAACCCTAAATTACTCAAGTAAATTACTCAAGTACAACAACATATATTTGAATTTTACAATTAAAAATCAACAAATTCATCCCACACATATACTCTTGCATTAATAAACAACAATATTCTAACTTTAATTTCAAGCCCTAACAACATAATACTATAATAAACTATAAGCATTCAGAATAAACCCTTCAAATTTACATTCAAAACATACACTATTCTAAATTTGAACTTCAAACCATAACCACACTAAAATTACTTAAGTAAATACTCAAATACAACAACATATATGAATTTTACAATTATAAATCAACAATTTCAACAACATATATTTTTACATTAATAAACAACAATATTCTAATATTAATTTCAAGCCCTAACAACATAATACAATAACAAATTATAAGCATTCATAATAAACCCTAAAAATTTACATTCAAAACATACACTATTCTAAATTTGAATTTCAAACCATAACCAAACTAAAATTACTCAAGTAAATTACTCAAGTTCACCCTAAAAATTTACATTCAAAACACAATTCTAAATCCAATTTCAAACCCTAATCTTGACTAACACTAAACACTACCCCAAATTTGAATTTCAAACCATAACCACACTAAAATTACTCAAATAAATTACTCAAATACAACAATATATATGGATTTTACAATTAAACATCAACAATTTAACTACAAAAATAAATTAGGGGACTCACATTGGTGGTTGCCGGAGATGTTGGCGTCGGTGGTCGCCGATGGTCATCGGTGGACGCAGTGTCCGCCGGCGTCGACGGTGGTAGCCGGAGTGAAGGTGGTTGGGGCGGTGGTTGGGATCGGGGTGTGAGAGAGAACGAACGAAAGAGAACGAACGAGATGGAGTGAATGGTATTCTGCCTGCTGCGTCATTAAAAAGGGGCAGCGACCGATAGCCAGCGACCGATACCATATCGATCGCTGGCTTAGCGACTGATAAAGAGTCAGATGAAATAAATTATGTTGTTGTAATATTTATTGAGCCGCGCGACCGATATTCGGCGACCGATAAGGCATCGGTCGCTGGCCCAGCGACCGATAAAGAGCGCTCTGCGACCGATACAGTATCGGTCGCTACATAGCGACCGATATGGTATCAGTCGCTGCTTGTCGGTCGCTCGTGTCAATTCGAGCGACTGATACATATCGGTCGCCGTAGACGTTTCATGTTGTAGTGATCATTAATCAAGCTAAGAGCGCATGGAAGGTTCGAAGTGAGTGCCTCTTTCCTTATCAGCAGAAGCTTTTGGGACTTGCTGACCAGTTTGAGCAGATTAGCTTCCAATACCTTTCTAGGGATAGCAATGAGTTGGTTGACGCTCTGGCCAAGTTATCTTCAATGATATCAATCCCATCAGGCACGCTCCAGCTACCATTAATAGTAGAGCGGCAGTCTGAACCAGTATATGTCTGCGCCTTGGAAACACAAGAAGAGGAGACTGAGGAATGGTTTCTTGACATATAGAATTTTCTTCGGAAGAGAGAATATCCAGCTGAATTAGATGCTCGAGGACAACGAGCGATCAGGTCTCTAGCAGCACAATACTGCTTGATTCAAGATCGTTTGTACTAGAAGTCACCTACATGCATCAATTTGTTATGTATCGATGCCAAAAGTGCAAAGGAAGTTATGGCCACTGTGCATGGAGGATAGTGCAGGCCTCACATGAATGGGCGGATGCTAGCAAAGAAGATTCAGAGAGCTGGTTACTATTGGTCCACTATGGAGGTAGACTGCATGGAGGAGTATGCTAATCTGCAGCATCAACCTCCTTCGTATCTGACTACACCGACCTCTCCATGGCCATTCTCGGTATGGGGTATTGACATCATTGACAAGATACACCCAACCGGAAAGGAGGACATGAATACATCTTGGTCGCTATTGATTACTTCATTAAGTGGATAGAGGCAGCCTCCTTTGCCAAGCTCACATCCAAACAAGTGCCCAAATTCATCCTTCAGAACATTATATGCCGATATGGAGTGCCTCATGAGATCATCAGTGATAACGGGGGCCATTTTCAAAAATAAGTGGAAGTTTTACTCACCAATTACAAAAGTCAGCATCATCGGTCTTCACCTTACCGACCTCATGCCAACGGAGCTATAGAAGCGACCAATAAAACGGTGACAGGAATCATTAAGAAGATGGTTGTCACCTACAAATATTGGCCTGATAAATTAGCATTCGCCTTATGGGGATACCGAACCTCAATAAGAACTACCACAAGAGCAACCCCATATTCTTTAGTGTATGGGATGGAAGCAGTTCTGCCAATTGAGTTAGCAATCCCTTCATTACGAATAGTGCCAGAGAGCCAATTGCCAGAAGCAGAATGGGCTAGGGCAAGGTTCGAGGAGTTAATGCTAATGGATGAAAGGCGATTAAGGGCGTTGCATAATGTTCAGGTGTACCAAAGTAGGATCACTCGCGCTTTTAATAAGAAGGTGAAAAGTCGTTCACTTCAAGAGGGTAATTTGGTGCTTAAGGAAATGAAGGCACCTGTAGAAGACCCAAGGGGAAAGTTTGCACCTAATTGGAAAGGTCCTTATATGATTATGGAAATTTTGCCGGGAGGAGAAGCTCGACTTGCTATTATGGATGGAGAAGATATGATTCAACCCACAAATTTGGATCAACTCAAGCGATATTATGCTTAATATAGCCAAGCAACTGGAAAACCAATTTTCAGACACTTGATGAATCTTTGATATATGCTCATAAAAAGAAGAAAATAAAGTTGGCAATGGCGCAATAATTGTAAACAATACTTCTTCTTTTATTAATGATTAAAATGCAAGTACACTGCTTGTAAATGAAAATTCAAAAGGCTTAATTAAATAAAAGTTTATTCTGGCAAATCAGTTCAGTTCCTTCACTTCCATCCATCTTCTAGTCTTGTTTCACCTTATCTACTTCGCCAGTGGTCTCATGGTCAATCTCCATGTCTTTAGGCTCATTTCGGTCTACCTCCTTGTCTTTAGGTTTATAGGCTCGCCTATGTGATTTCCGTGTCTCTACCCTCGGACCAAGCCGGTCTTTTGTTGTCACCTTCGCACCGAGATGATCCTTTATCGTTGAACGAGGACCCAGTCTCTCTTTAATGGATGTTTGACTCCTTCTCGCCTCTCCAACACGGCGAGAATCAACGGCCGCAATTAGCCATCCGTGATATCCAGCGTCGGCAATCTCTGATACATGTGCCTTTGATGGAGCCTTAAGGGTCGGCCTTCTCGCCCAGTACTTCAGCCAAGACTCTATCACCGAGCCACGAAGCTTCAATTGATCGGGGGCTTCACATAGCCGCTTGGGGATGGTTTGTTTGCGGCCCATTTGTCGCCACACAGGCTCCGGGAAGTAGAAAGTCATGTGTTTCAAGCCGGTGATACACACATAGGCGTTGCGATAATCGCTTGTCACATATTCAGGAATGTGCCACCACTCGATCCACCATGTGATATGACGAGGTTCCTAGTGTTTATTGTATTACCCATTGTTAAAAAAAAAAAAAGAAAAAAATCAAATTGGTTCCAATTCGGTCCAGTTGTACGTAAGTCGGTTTCAGTGTGTCTCACGTCGAGTAAATTTGGTTTGGGCCATTTTCGGATCCGTGTTTACTCAAGTTTAGTATGACCCGGTTTCGGTTCGAGCGATTTGGATTATTTCAAATGTTCTTCTTGTTCGGTGAACTTTCGGCTACAACCCGAGTCCACACATTCAGGTGTTGTTCGTGTTCGGATGAATCTGATCGGGTGAAGTTTTGATAGGTGTCGCACGGTGCTCCAGCACCAACGTTTTCACGTAGATAGAATGTCAATGAGTTTGAAAGATGGTAAATTAGGTTCTTGATGAATACGTACAGAGATTTTTTATGAAATTTCCATGGAAGTTTCCTTCTCAAAAAAATTTGGGGGGGGGGGGGAATAATTAAGAAAAGAAGAAATTCAAGAGAAGTGGGCCATTCAGTACCTATACATACATCTGGAGATGCCCTGATCTTTTCCCCATGCAAGTTAGAAAGATCAGACTCACACCTGGCGTTAGTTTTTGTATGACCGGAAACTACGAGACGAATCCTCATTATACTCCACATATTTCATTTTTCTCCGACCATTAAATTATGATATTTAATTTCTAAATCACAAGAGGGGACAAGAAATATTAAAATACAATTCTATCAGATTGATGATAGCTAGATGATAAAAAATATTTATAAAGGGTTGTCGAGAAAGAGACGAGTTCTTCTATGATTGGATAAATATTTTGGTAACATGGTAAGCTTTTTATGATATTTTTTTTTTCTTAAAAAAAATCTAACTTTTGGTATTAATATTAACTGGTACGTATGATAACAATTAGTATTCATTTAAAACGAATAAATAAATGTATGTATGATGCAATGCACTGCGGAGGGGTCCAATGAGGAAATGAAGAGGGAAAACATGACCTGATTAAAGCTGAAGCGGTGCTGCGGTGGGCTAAAAACAATGCACCCGCGAATCCGAAAATATGTTTTGATACGGCATCTCAGGACTAACATATGTATATATTTTTTTATTCTTCTCGATTTACTCTTTTATATGAGTTCGAAGACTACATACATGTATGCAACTTGGTTAAACTTTGACCTTAGACTAAAGCTGCTTATTTTGTGCCACGCAAATATCTGTTCGTTCTGCTGGTTGGAAAAAGTAAATTAAAAAGATTTACTTAAATTGTATAAATTTATTAAAAGTTAATTAATAATATTTAAAGTTATCAAAATATAATTCAATAATATTTCTGATGAACCAATATTTAAAATGAAGAAATGAATTACAAATTATTTTTATAAATGATATATTTATTATAATAGTAAAAAAAAATCACTTGATATTCTTTCTATTCTATATTGGGTGCACCACTAGGGTATATCCGGTAAATGTTGGAAAATTTGTACTTTTTCAATTTACTAGCCGAATGGTGCGCATGTTGCGCTCAGTGGTCCCGAAGTTAAAATTAACAAAGTATATTCACAAAGTTGAGCGAGCAAGTATTACAATGGCCAAGTACAAGCTAACTTGCTGGTCTTAACAACATAATTGGTTGACAACTTTTTTCAACAAACACCATTGTTCTCAAAGCAAACTCAATGGGTCATTGGAGTATTCGAAGTTGGTGGAGAAGTACCAATTTGATGAGATTTCCATGCTAGTTGTTGATGATGAATTCAGTTGGGGTTTCCCATTGGGGTTTTCCCATTGAACTTTTGCGGCGTCGAAAGTGGAAAATTTTATGCAAAAGAAATGCACAACACGTGTTTTACAAAATAGATCTTGAATGAAACTCAATGGATCATTGGGATTCTTCAAAGTCATTGATTGTAACCTTGCAATATTGAGGGCTTTGGAAACAATCAATGACTTGGATGAGATGTTTAGACCATGGAAGGAGAGGCTGAGCAACAAAGAGAGCAGTTGGGAGAAAACAAGAGAAATAATTGGAATCGTGGAAGAGTGAGAAGGGAGGAACAAGGAGAACAATCAATTGTAGTAGGTTGTCAACACCAACTCAAATCTCATAAAACTACTACATATGTTTTTTTGGAGAGAACTAATGCTTTAGAAAAAATACAACCAAGACTTGACACATGACTTCTCAAAAGTAGAAAACAACTACAAACAGAGAGACCCTGACTTCATATGATGCACTAGCTACAACATTTGTCCGCACAAATTTTTTTCAACATTTTAAGTTTCAATGGAGCTAAAAAAACTTCAAACGCCTTGTTATTCAAGTATTTTGCTCAGTGTCACGGCTTAGGCTCATAAAAAAATAGTCTCTTGTGGTGGCAGTTTCGCATTACAACATCTTGTCGCATTCGTCGAAATTCTCGTATCTTGTCACGTTCGTCAAAAAATACTACTGAGCCGCCTGCCCCAAAACCCGCCAATAAAAAACAAGTGGAAATTGAAATTTCCAAAATAGACATCATGTTAACATCAACCAATAAATATTATCCAATGAGCGATTAAGCAAAACGGAGAAGCAAAATCCGTAAGCACGAAAAATTGAGAAGAATTACCGATTGAGACTTCTTATCTGGTATGAAGCAGAGACTTAGAGTGTAGCAATGAGGTTCACCATTGTAGCTGATTCTGTTTATGGATCAAAGATAAGACAGAGTTATAGCATATATCCATCCACCAATCTACCCATATAAACATTAACTAAAGTCAGGAAAGTGCGTGAACCAAACTTCTTAATTTGGATACCACGTGATGAAGACAAGGATAATATGGGATGGAGGACAACTCTGGGACAAATCATGTACCATCAATGAAAACATGTAATGAACATCCATAATGAGCAAAAATTAAAAGTAGCAGTTGAGCTATGATTCTCGGTGTCCTAGTATAGATGTTTGTTACTTGGGTTCATAGCTAAGAGATTTTTCATTATTGCTGAAGATTTATTAAAAGAGGTGCTTGAATGAATTGAATTGTGTTTTTTTTTTTTTCCATGTAATTGTTTGTTCCTAAAATTAATTCAAGAGTGGACCAGAGGAGAGGTTAAAGTATTGACTGAGAACAGTATCTATGTTCCCTGCATACCCACGAGTAGAATATTGTTTTTCTGACTTATCAGGTTTACAAATATATCATAATAATATTTGTTTATAATGCTTCAAAAAGTACCTAGTAAACTAATGGAGGCACATCTACCTCCAGCTTGCGCTTCTTTATTGCACCCTCATTAGGAAAATATAATATTTGAAAAGAGAAAGCGACAATCAACTAATGTAGGGAAAATCTTTTCCATAACAGAACAGCTTGTCTTGTTTACTAACTATGTTGCATATTCAGTAAGTGCATTCATTTCTGCTATTTAAGGTCCTGGAGAGTACCTACTTCCCACTATCCTAATGCCATGTAGATGATTGACTTGGCCCTATTCTTTTGTACGATATGGTACCACAACTCATCATACCGCACATAATTTATATTTGCAAATATGTATATAAACAAACCTATTAGTTAGTTGTCGCTGGAAGACATCATAATAAGATAAGGAGGATAAAGAAACAATAAATAATCAATTACAACTAAACAAAAAGAAACACGCAGGAAAAAAAATCAGTACATCTTTAGAAAACCAATATGTGCTGATTTATGTTTATATCCATGATAACGGAGAAGCTAGAGTCTGGCTTGCTAATTTCAGATGATAACCTCAAGAATTGCAGATGATTCTTAAAAGAAATGCTAAAGAAGGCATGTAAAATAGAAGCATGAGGTAAACATAAACTGACCTAAGACAGAACATGGAGGGAAAACTTGTTGGAGAATACATCATTGTCTCGGGAATTGAGTGTCCTACTTTTAATTCAGTCGAGCTTCATGCCATTATTTGAAGAATTGCCATCATTTGTTTACTCTAAGTCTCTAAATAAGAACCAACAGATGGAATTCACAAGCAATAATGGAAAATCACAAAATTTTTGCAAACCTACCTGAAAGTTCACCAAAATACACTCTTTTGTTGCCAAGTTCTACCCAGAGAACACGGTTTCAGGCAACAATGTCAAGAAAATGGTAAAGTGAAGACGACATTGTTTTGCAGCTTAATAAGTCACAACTTAATAGAAACTTCCCTCTCTCTTTCTCTCCCTGTAAAGGTACTGTCCCGAATTTACAAATCTCTCTATGGTTTTTTGCTCAGTTTGCTAAACAAATGCACAGAATTTACAAATTTCTCTCCCTGTAAATGTACTGTCCAGAATTTACACACAAAGTGTATGGTCATTTGCATGTCCTAAACCCCAAACCCAAAGATATAGAGACAGTATTAGTTGAATATGTATATCTGGGAATACCAAGTTTCATAAAACTAAAAATAATCTCAAATGGTCATAAAAAAAATGAATGAGTAATGAGAAACTGCTTGAGTTACAGTAATGTGGAAATCATCCATCACTCAGATTTTCAGATGAATCATCTACCCAGAATTGGTTGTTGCTTTCCAGGGATCACAGACAAGTAGCATGGCAATGGTTTTCTTTGGCTTTTTCACTCGGGGTCTAGTTCATGCAAGTTTGAATCAGTATCCATTTTAATTTTTTTGTTCAAGATCAATTGGGAGTGGAAGAAAAAGTATGAAATAATTGAGAAACTGTAAAGGGGTTGGAAAAGGAAAAAAAATGGATGAAGATCAGTGAGACAGGAACAAAGTAGAAAGACGGTGTTAGGGCGCAGCCAAATTGAAAATCAAAGATGAGGAATGGAATTCCTACCACGAATTCAGAAATCGAAAAGAAAGAATACCTACAATCGAGCGTCGGGACACTAGAGGCCGCTTTTGCCGAGGTAATGTTGGACCAATTCGTCAGGAATCTACGCAGAAATTGAATCAAAGATGAGGAATCGAATTCATACAAATTGAAAATCGAAGGTATAGAATTAGAGTTTTATCTATGGAATCCAAAAATGTGAATTCCCCAAGGACACGCGTGCCCTAGTCCGAGTAGCATAGGTTTGCGAATTCCCCAAGGATCAATAGTAGTCCTAGATGACTAACAAACTACATGTAACACTGCAAGACAATTCCCCTTTCTGAGATAGGACTATTGTTTCACAATATGTATAGCCCCCAAATGGGCAGGCTCAGAAAGCTTCAAGTTCAGCATATTGCTGGAGTGTTGTGTGGAGGTGAGTTTAAAAGAAATTTAAGCATGGAAAATAGCATCTATAGGCAGCTTTACGCTGCTGCAACTCATATATAATTGTGTTGTTGGATGAATGAGTTGAAAATAATATGCACAAGAAAAAAAATTCTGAATAAGCTAATGTCTACTGCTTGGCAAACAGCTAATGTCTACAGCTTGGCAAACATTGAACTTAACTTAGAAATGATCATTACAAAACAAAGTAGAACTAAGTGAATAAAAACAATTGTGTAAGTTAAGCAAATATCAAATCCACATTGTCATTCTGACCCAAATAATTATATCTTATTTCCTAATTTCCCAATTTCACCCAATACTAATCACCAATACATCTTAAAAGCATATTACAATCATGAATCAACAGTTGGCTTTCACCTTCCTATTATCTACTACTCAAATCCTCGAACAGCATACATTCGGGTGAATTGAATTGCAAAAAAACTACTTAGCTTCTGCATCATAATGGTTTAAATCAAACACCTAGTGAACTTACTCCACTCCTTAGTTGCTACAACAACAAATGAATCAATCACCAGGGTTTGACAACATAAATTGCAGATAAAATGACAAAATTCTTTTCTTCACAATTAACTCCAATACCACTTAAGTACAGCAGGACAATATTACTATAGATATCATTTCATTCCTTTGCATTTGCAACAACAAGCATTTCAGAAAATCATCAAAAACCGCAAAAGCAATTAAAAAGAAACCATTGCAAAATCCACCGCATAATTCACATTTATCAAGCACATAATAACAATGTAGGAAGAGCTAAGAACAAGCAAACTCCTAATTCAATCAAAAAGTACTAATACAAAGGTTTTATAGCACTCATCCATGCTATATTGTATCAATTTCCATTAAGATACAATCAATTTTATAAAAGAATTGAGATTTTAGATCAAAAAATACGAACTACCATGATGAATTCTCAACAAAAAGAATCTACAATTATTATGGAATTTCAAATAAAGCCAATAAAATTCTGCAAAAAGGCGTGTAGTCAATCAAGTGTAATTGCAATTAACGAAACTTGTGCAAGTACAAAGAAATAAGCATTGAAAGCGAAGGACATCCAACAAATTAAAAAAAAAATAAGACCAAATTACTCACACTGCCAATTGAATTCTACCCATCTTGAACCTTGTCCAGTAAACGCGCAGGATGAGCCTCACCCTTCTGAGGAATTCTTCCAATTCCATCCACAACACGTCAAGCTCCCTAAAGGATCTACATCTTCAAATAGATATGAGTAGCAAATCCTTTGGATCTACTTAATGGAAGACCAAATTACTCAGAATTGTCAAAGGCCAAAGTTGATAATGGGTTTAGTTCAATTAGGGACCAGTCAGATGAATACCTTGATAGCTTCCACTTTTTCCACGATTTGGACGACATTAAGAGGCAATCCTTATCCAAGATTGGTGGGCTTCTGTGGGAATCACAATGTAACTCTGTGTGGACATCCGAAAAATCAAAAAAAATAAGACCATATTCATATGCTCTGAACCAATTTGGATTTTATGAATCACTCTGAACCAGTTTGGAAGTTGAAGAAGATGGAAGCAATCAGTAAAATTCAAAGGTGAATATGTGTGTGTTTGTGTGTGTGTGTGTGTGTGAGAGAGAGAGAGAGAGAGACTGAATATCGATGATTAAATTGTGAAGGGCTCGAGGAAGACAGTGGAAATGAGAGACAATGGAAAGGAGGGGGCAGTGTGCTGTCAGCCACAAAGGAAAAGGCGGACAAATTTACTGAAGTGAGCAAAATCAAGTGGGAAATGAGTTACAACGGAAAGTCATTAAATTTTTGCAAACCTGCTTGGAAGTTCACCAAAATACACTCTTTTGCTGCGAAGTTGTACCGAGAAAACACGGTTTTATGCTGCAATGTCAAGAAAATGGTCAAGTGGAGACGATATTTTTCTTGCAGCTCAATAAAGCACAACTTAACAGAAAAGTCGTAACTATCACAAGAAAAAAAATATGCACATTTCACAAACATCCTTACTCCTGGAAGAAAGCCTCAATTTAGTTATAAGTGGTACTTTAAATTGACATTCTTTATAGAAAGTTCAATTTATGAATCATCGTTGCTATATAGTCAAGAACTAAAGCTTCAATTTAGTTTCACTTGTACTGTTAGAACATAAATCACTAGGGAAACCTTATGCTACATGGTAACAGATGAAAATAAAAAACAAAGTCCAAGTTGAGAATCATAGAAACTGAAAAGATATATTTCAAGAACTAAAGCTCGTGGAATTTACAATTAGATACCTCAGGAGATTCATCAACTTCAATATAGCTCCATGTCATCACCACTACCATCAATCACCTCCATCTTCAATCTTAGCTACCCACATTTGCCACATACTAACTGTAAATTTTTTTAAAAAAGGGAGATCATTTTCATTAGACTTTGTAGGAAAGAAATTAATTATAGAGGCACAATAAAGTATGATCTAGTCTATGATCTAGTCTATGACTTTGTAGGAAAGAAATTACATATATAGATGAAAAACAGTAGTCAAACCAAAACACCAATACTCATTTAAAACACCAAAAATAAATCTCAAGCCATTTGCTCCATTTCCGTACAAAAGCAAAAAAAAAAAAAAGTAGAAATGTGGGTCGTAAGCATAGATATGTATGAGAACAAACCTGGACAAAGTTGATTTCTACACTCCACAGTTTTGGATGCTTTTGCTCACCAGAAACTATTGTACTCCCCCGTCTCCCCAAATCCACAAACTAAGAAAATAGCATGCCTATTAAACAAGAAAATACTATATAATTGACGTAATCACCCCATCATCAACAAGGATTAGATGTTAAAGTTGCTAGGAATCAATATTAGATACTTTTTAAAAAAATCCAATCTTAGATCCAAAATAATATGATTTCTCCAAACTTGTAAGATGAATTCATTTCTATATTTTCCTAATCTCTACAATCAATCTCAAAATACGATCATAACCCAACCATTCCAATCAACCTCGCTGAAATTTTAAATCTAGTAACCATAAAAATTTAAATAAACTACTCACAAAAATAAGAATCAAATTTTAAATAAACTCACCTTTGGATGTCTTTCTTCTGAGCAAAAAAAAAAAAATAAATTCGAGGAGTCATTCTTTGTTAAAGAGGTGACCTTTAGGTCAAGATTGACGATCCAACAAGTGTTTGACGCCAAGACTAAAAAACACATTGTAGCTTCTATAAAATAAGGATTATGAAGTACGTACAACCAAACTCACTCAAATCCCGAATAGCTTAAACAATTCAAAAGTGGAACTATACAATCGAATTTAATAATCCAAGTCGACTTTCTTTAACTTAGAAATTGAAATCTCTACAATCAACCTCAAAATACGATCAGAACCCAACCATTCCAATCAACCTCGGTGAAATTTTAAATATAGTAACCATAAACTTTTAAATAAACTACTCACAAAAATAAGAATCAAATTTTAAATAAACTCAACTTTGGATGGCTTTCTTCTGAGCAAGCAAACCATTCGAGGAATCATTCTTTACCCAAATCCGCAAACAAAGAAAATAACATACCTATTAAACAGCAAAATACTATATAATTGACGTAATCACCCTATCATCAACAAGGATTAGACGCTAAAGTTGTTGGGAATCGATATTAGATACTTTTTTAAAAAATCCAATCTTTGATCCAAAATAATATAATTTCTCCAAACTTGTAAGCTGAATTCATTTATGTATTTTCCTAATCTCTACAATCAATCTCAAAATACGATCAGAATCCAACCATTCCAATCAATCTCGCTGAAATTTTAAATCTAGTAACCATAAAATTTTAAATAAACTACTCATAAAAATAAGAATCAAATTTTAAATAAACTCACCTTTGGATGTCTTTCTTCTGAGCAAAAAAAACATTCGAGGAATCATTCTTTGCTAAAGAGGTGACCTTTAGGTCAAGATTGACGATCCAACAGGTGTTTGACGCCAAGACCAAAAAAAAATACACTGTGGCTTCTGTAAAACAAGGATTATGAAGTACGTACAGCCAAACTCACTCAAATCGCCAAGAGAAGTTGACAAATAAATGCAGATGAAAGACCACCATTTTTGAAATTATTTAGGTTAAAGTCTCCCTACAAGTAACAGAAGTACAAAATTGTAATATAATCAATTGAGCTTATGTCTATCTCCAATCAACCAAGAATACAAACCAATACTAATGATAGGGAAGCCCACCATACAGTCAAATACTTGTATCCATGATTTAGGCCTTGTTCTTTACGGGTGTAGGGAGGTAAGGTAAGGTAGGATATAAGAAAAGAATGGGTAAGTTGTAGGTAAGGTAGTGTAGAAAATAATATATTAAAATATTAAAGTTGTGGTGTATGGAATTTATAGTTTTAATTTTTAAAGTTAGGCAGGATTGAATTTTTTAAGGTTGAGGTAAGGTATGGTAAAACTAAACCTACGAACAAAAAGAACAGGGCCTTAACTAACTAATTTTTTTTTTATCTGACCTTAAATAACTAATAATCTAATGATCATTCATTAGAAATCAAATAGGATTACATCAAGGAATTACATGTATAGACTTAGCACTCAGAGAAGTAGCAATAGCTTCAGAGAAAGCATTGAATATATAAAATCATCAAACTTAGAGCACTCCACTTCATAAAGAACATGTAAATAAATCCCAGTTACCAACAAGGGATGAGATAACCCCTCAAATATAATCAGCTCAAAACCAGGCACGCATGAGGCTTTCACAAAATCTCTAAATATCATGCTGATGACATTCACAATTGAGCCAGACTGATGCCCACCAATCCACTTTGGATAAATTAAACAAAAATCTAGGAGAGACATGGAATTCGGCACACACTTATACTCACAAACAAATAGAAAAGTAGACAAATATCAGTGAAAGAGCAGAGGACTTATATTGAACCAGCTACATGAGTGAGAAGAGTCGTAATTCGCTTAGTTAGAACCCATAGAAATCATTTGAATGATCATCCATATTTCCAGATGAATTGTTTCTGCATTCCCTATATATTTATATAAAGTATATATTACAGCAAAAACACACAAAAAGGGCAATCCCTACAGAGTTGGGCAATTGCATATCTCTCCATGATGCACCATCATTGATCAATTTAATTCACTGGTCGACTTGAAAGAAGCACCCATATCCAGGACTCTGATTTGTACCACCTTTACCACCTTTCATCTTACCCCAAAATTCCATTTCTAGATTCCAACCTGATATGACTTTAAAAATCAATCATTTTACTAACCTAACCATTACCTTAGCCAAACTCAACCATGATATTTTCAATTGGCTTCTACTACTAAAACAAAGGGTCCTTGCATATAGTTAAATACCAAAATTGATTAATTGAGCCCCAATTACTTCCATTTTTTCGATAATTTGGGCGGTAGCCCACTTTATGCAAAAACAGGGAACCCATTAAGCAAGTTCCCACCCATACAAATTGGATCAGTCCAAAACCACAAATCAAAATTGTGTTGGGCCAGCTCATATCCAGCCCACACTCAATGCCAAACAAAACAACCACAACACAAATAATTGAAATTGAAATAGTTGACCCTAATTGCTCCTCAAATGGTTTGCTACATACTGATTCCTTTTACTGCTTCTTCTGCAATATGTCTCTCACCCATCTTCAAGCCCCAATTACTTCCATACAAAATAGATTACACATTCTAATAAGGTTGACACTGAAAAGCCCCCCCTATGTTAAATCAAAACAGTAAAATTGTTTTTCCAGATCTCAATCTGAGTTCCATATTTACATTCACATTTAAAAAATTATTTATAACAGTAAATTCACCAAAACTCACCATAAAGATGAGAAATTTAGGGGAAATGACGGAAGTAATAAGAAATAAAATGAAAGAGTATTATATGCATAATTATCACTGTAATTGATTATACCGTAAAGGCGTAAAGTCAGGCAAGATGAAGAGCGCCATTTTTGGAGAAGCTGGTGGCAATCCGAGTAACATTAGCCTGAAATTGATCATCTGAAAAGCCACGAATGGTGTCATCGGCTCTATTGGTGGTTGTTCGGCTAACATCGTAGCCCTATCCTTTGTCAACGACGTTATGTCCGTCGTCACGAGTCTGGGACTCTTGGACCTTGAATTGATGCTCAAATCCTTCGACCAAACCCATCTAAAAAAATTAAGCAGCCACAATTGAATCAACCTTGCCAATTTAGAAACCAAAAATCAAAAGGATAAGGGGGATAGGAGTTACGTTGAATTGATGCCAAATTACCCTTTTGAAGGCCAAATTTCTCCTTCATTGATCTCCAACATACAAACTGACAAATGGATTGATAGGGAAAAACACCCAGTTAGAGAAAAAGAGATGAGGAGAAGTTATTATTTGTGAATTGTGGGGAAGAAGGAGAGAGACAGCAATTGACAGTAATGCGCTTCAGATACTGTAGATTGCTACAATATTCCCATCCTTGCTTTTATAAGGTTATAGATTATGAATTATATCGACTTCATATTCTTTCTATTCTATATTGGGTGCACCAACAGGGTATATCCGATAAATGTTGAAAAATTTGTATTATGAAATTTTAATATAATCAATATTTAAAATATAAAATTAATATCATTAGAATATTTATAAAACAATTATATATATGTATATATATATTTTTTGTTAATATATTAATATTTCAAAAGAAAAATGAAACGGCTGTATCCACGTACAAATAATGTATTGTTCTTTAAATATTGTAAGCTATTGATTTATTAAGAATTTATCTTTACCAACCCCCGCCAAAAAAAATATTTGATTTGTTGTGGAATTTCTAATTAAACAATTGTGCACCCTCTCGCAACTAATATATTTTGAAGATTTTAAAAAAACTGTTGTCACTCGTATAATTTTTTTTTGTTTTGAAACTAAAAACCAGAACTCTATTATGAAGGTAAATCTTTTACAATTGCCTCATGGATACATGCTAGGGGCTGCTAAAAAAGATAGTAGATATCTGGTTGGTCTATGCACCATTGGGCCATCAAGTGGGCCGGTTGATTCACTTCTCTCCAAGTCCACAAAATTCTTTAATATTGCTATTTTTCCATGCCTCAGCTACTTCCTTAGTTATCATTGATGATTCACTTCTTCCCCATTTTCCTGCCCTAATTGCTTTCACAACTGACAGATTCTTGACAGGGCCGCAAGCGCACGGTGTTTGTAGGAGCACGTTAAGGTCGATCCCACAGAGACTCAATTAGCAACACAGAAAAACTAATTCTATCGCGATTGCTAAGCTAATCAGATTTTAGGTTTTGGAAAAGGTTTTAGAAAACTAATTAAGCTAAAGCAGGGAAAAATAAATAAATGGTTCTATCAAGGGAGAAAGACTTCTAGGGAAATGCTAACCTAACAACGAGTTTGATTAGTAAAACCTGGCCTGCATAATCATTCATTCAAGAAGAATCAAGAATCGACAACCTCTGAATCTTATCGCCCTTTCATTGCTAAATAGAATTATTCTAAACAACTTAATCAACAACTTTCATATGCCTTTTAGGTTAAACAGAATTGAAGGTCTTACAAGTCAGGTTATCTAATGATTCCCTAGTTCACTACTTTCTCAACTTTTGCAAACGTAGGTAGACAGATTTGTAGATAGATTCCCCTAATTCACCTTTCAGTACTTCTCACGTCAATCTTAAACTTACAAATATTCAAGGCCTTAAGAATATTCATAAACATGGAAAACACAACCTTCTATTGATTCTAATCAAGAATTCATGCACAAACTATTAATATTAAATCAAACTACATTGTTTCGGGTTGCAAATCCCTAGAATTCAAAAGAACTACTCACTCATGTTCAAGAAAAGCACGAAACTAGTTCCAAAAATTATGATTAATTCTCAAAACGAAGAAGGAATCGAAAACAATTATAATTACGAAAAAAATACAACTGTCGAGTCTTTCGATCTCAGGGTGAGTCTTCCTCGCAAGTAATGACGGTTTCTTTCCGAATCTCGAACTTCGCTCCTCTTCGAATCGATCTCAATCTTAAATCTTGATGGAGTAATTGTTGAGTGGAAGGATTATTTGATTGGGGTCTTTCTCTTGTTTTCTCTCTTGAAAAGGGGTGCATCAATGATAGAATGTCTGAGTCAATTCTCAATCCAGGGTGAATAATAATATCCAACCGTCACTTGTGCTCCCTTTCTTGCGCATCACAACCAAGCCACGCCCAGCCACACTGCAACGGACCATGGGCAATGCCACGGGCTGGCCGTGACTCACGCTGCCCCTTTCTTTCCTTCTTTTCTTTTGCTTTGTTTCCTAGGCGAATGAAATGGTTGGAAGAATGGGCCTCCACCTCTCTTTGCCATTGGGCCACATGAAGGAGGAATTAAATGAAGGGATCCACTTCTCTCCCTTGTTCATTGGACCGTGTGAGTGAATGAACGAATGATATAAATTTTCCTCCACTTCTTTACTTTATTATTGGGCCGTAATGAAGGCTTGATGGATGAGCCCATTGAATTAAGTCCTCACTTTTCTCCTTGCTTTGATTGGGCCGAATAGAATGGTGGAGTGAATGGAAGTCATTGGCCTCCATTCTTCTCTTCTTTCACTTGGGCCGAATGTTAGTGTTGACCAAATGAAGTCAATGGGCTTCATTTCCCTCTTTTATCATTGGGCCAATGAAGGAAGGATGATGGCCCACAGTCCAAAATGCTGCTTCTCTTTTGATAGAGACCATCCAGCAAGTCTAGCAGCAACCCAAGTGTCACCAGCAAGTTCAGACCAGGAGGAGGAGGATGATCCAACAACACCAACAACTCAAGCAACCTATACATAATCTTCATCACCCAAGGAGGTTCAAGCAGCAGCTTCAGCACCAGCATTGTCAGCAGCAAGCCTTGCTAAGACAAACTCAGCAGCTGTTGGAGCATTTCCAGCAGAAATGGCAGGCTTCCATTCTCACCAGCAGTTCAAGGAGTCCACAGCAGCCACCAACCCAACAACTTCATCCATCCAGACTTGCTACACCTTGGTAAGGCAAGCTCGCCAAAGACACCACTCATCCCACCAAAGATTGGCCATCCAGTCAAAATCGGGCCTCAAAGACAAGCAGTCCAAGCAAGCATCTTTCTCAATTCTATATCTCTGAATTGAGTGAGATTCAGCAAAGGGCCCTCAGGAGTTTTTTGTTCCTTGCCATACATTTTCTAAGGGCAAGTCAAGTCTGAGCACGTTCGAGCAAGAAAGCATTAAGTTACAAGCATCAGAACAGGCAATCCCAAAAGGGTTGTTTATTATCAGTTTTTCTAGAGCCTCAATTCTGAGGCTAAGTTATTTTGTTAAGCTACAATGAGGGTTATCTAAGTCTTTTCCAGCCTTCCTTAAGCTATTGAGATTATATCTAGCTGAAGAAAAGCCCGAGAAAGTTACTGAGGTAACTTAGAGTTACCCTACCAGCTAGGAAAGGTCCTGATTGGCTGAAATTGCCAACCTTTGGGATTTTGGTCCAATCAGAAGCTAGCTTTGTTTTTCCTTTCATTTTCAATTGTATTCGGGTTGTATTAGCTAGAATAGGATGTAATGTAATGTATTTGATTTAGTTCAGTAGCTAGATTAGAAGGGCGATTAGCAGGTTACTCTAATTAAGTGCCTCTAATCAAACTGTTTAGGATTAGTTATATATAGTGATGTATTCAGCAGCTTAAGAATCAATCAGTGATATTTTCAAATAGCATTCTAAGTGCCATAGTTGAGCCTCTCATTTGAGATTGTCAGCAAACTCTCATTTGGTTGAATCTACTTCAGTATCCAGGAGTTGGCAACCCTGGTGGTGTGTGTAGAGCTTGCTTGCTTCAGTGGCGGTGTGCCTGTATCTGCTGAGGTAACTAAGTCCTTGCCCTTATGTTTATCCTGTGGTGTGCCTGTATCAGAGTGAACACAAGTCTATCCTTTTAATTCTTTGTTGGGTTGTCATCTGTTCCAGCTAATTGCATCTAGTTAGATTAGTTTGAAGTCATCAGCAGTGAGTGTGTTTATGTGTGGTGTAATGTAAGTTCAATACTCTGATCTTTGTGAGCTTGCATACATCATCTTGGTATTAGAGCTTTGTGTTCTATCTTGGAGTGTGTTGCTTGTTATAGTAGAAATGGTCGGAACTAGTAAGACACCCCAGGAAGTCTTAGAACAGACCTTAAAAGAAAAAGAAGAAGTGGAGCAGAAAATGAAATTCTTGAGTGAGCAATTGCAGTAAATGGCCGGAATTAGTAAGACACCCCAGGAAGTCTTAGAACAGACCTTAAAAGAAAAAGAAGAAGTGGAGCAGAAAATGAAATTCTTGAGTGAGCAATTGCAGTATTACATGAGATTGCATAGAAATGAGTTAAATAGGGAGACTGATGAAGAGATGGAGGAAGGAGAAGGTGAGAATCCTTTTAATAGGACAGGGAGAGGAGGTCGAGGTCCTAGGCCTACACACAGAAGAAGGAGAAGAGTTAGGAGATCAGCTAGGATCAATGAACCTGAGGAGAACAGTGAGAGTGAAAGAGAAGTAAGGAGGGAAGACAAGAGGGTTGAGAAGCTAGATTTCAAGATTGATATACCTGAGTATGTAGGGGAGTTAGATCCTGATGTCTTCTTAGATTGGTTACAGACAGTAGAAAGGGTTTTTGACTTGACGGAGGTTTCAGAAGGAAATAAAGTGAAGTTAGTAGCCTTGAAATTGAAAAAGTATGCTTCTACTTGGTGGACTAATCTGCAGAGGAGAAGAATGGATATTGGAGAGGACAGGGTGAGCACCTGGGTAGAGATGAGGCAGAAGTTGAAAGAGAAGTTCCTTCCAGATAACTATATGAAGGAAAATTACTTCAAGTTACAACATTTTGTGTAGGGAAGCAACTTTGAGGAAGACTATACTAAGGAGTTTGACCACTTGCTTTGGAAGTGTAATATGCAAGAGAATCAAGTGCAAACTTATATCAGATATCTTACAGGTTTGAATGAAAGTATCAAGAATGTTGTTGAGCTGCAGGTTTATGATTCCCTTGATGAGCTGAGCTCTTTGGCTCACAAAGTGGAGTAGCAGAAGAAAGCTAGAGTGAAGGACTACAGCAGCAAATATCCAGCCAAGCCTTACACCCAAACCAAGCCAAATCCCTACAGCAAGATATCCAGCCCCAAGACCCCCACAAAATCAGCCACAAAATGCCCACAAAGAACCCCAACCCCTGTTAGCAAAGCCTTCCCAGAAAGAAGATGCTTCAGGTGCCAAGGACTTGGGGACATAGCATCTGAATGTCCAAACAGGAGAGCAGTCACCTTGGCTGAGTTTCAAGCAACTCTTTTGCTTGATCCCGAGCCTTTTCATAAGGAAGAACAGTATGAAGAGCCCCATGGAGACCTTGTGTATAATGAAGAAGAGGTTGAAGTAGGTCCTGATGAAGGAGAAATGCTAGTGATCAAGAGGATCTTGAGTAGTTCAGTAGTAGATGAAGCAGCAGAACAAAGGGAGAATATTTTCCACACCAGATGCATAGTTGGTGGGAAAATTTTCTCCTTGATCATTGATGGAGGCAGTTGCACCAATGCAGCCTCTGAAACTATGGTGAAGAAGCTCAATTTGGCTACCAGCACCCATCCAGCCCCCTATACCATGCAGTGGTTGAACCAGACTAAAGGTATCGAGATTTCTTCTAGATGTCTTGTCAACTTCTCAACTGGTTCAGCTTATAGAGATGAAGTTTGGTGTGATGAGATTCTTATAGATGCCTCTCACCTACTGTTAGGAAGACCTTGGATGTATGACAGGTCTGTTAGCCATAATGGGAGAGCAAACACATATTCCCTTTGCCTAAGCAGCAAAAAGATTACACTTACCCCTCTTAGACCATCCCAACTCACAAAAGATCCAAAAACCTTATTGTTGAGCCTACTCTTGATGTCCTTTTTCCTGCTGAATAGCATGAGTTCAATGAGCAAAGTGGGATCATTTTGCTTGACATTGAGGAAGACCGACCCCCACAAAATGACCACCCCCTCTTTCAGCCTACCCTAAACCAGTATCTACATGTCTTTCCTGAAGAAATGCCCCCAAGCATACCCCTTAAGAGAGACATACAGCATAAGATAGATCTTGTTCCAAGATCCATTTTGCCCAACAAACCTGCCTACAGAATGACCCCTGCTGAGACAAATGAGATTCAAAGACAGGTTGATGATTTACTGGAGAAGGGTATGATAAGGGAGAGTCTGAGCCCCTCTGCAGTACCAGCCTTATTGGTGCCTAAAAAGGATGGCAGTCAAAGAATGTGTATTGACTGTAGAGTTATTAACAAGATAACTGTTAAGTACATGTATCCAATCCCAAGGCTTGAAGATATGCTTGATGAACTGCATGGCTCAGTGGTGTTTTCCAAGATTGACCTGAGAAGTGGCTACTACCAGATCAGGATATGTGAAGGGGATGAATGGACGACAACTTTCAAGACAAAAGGAGGGTTATTTGAGTGGTTAGTCATGCCTTTTGGCCTGACAAATGCACCGTCCACATTTATGAGGCTAATGAACCAAGTTCTGAAGCCATTGATTGGTAAGTGTGTTGTTGTCTATTTGGATGACATACTTATTTACAGTCAATCTGAGTTAGAGCATATTAACCACTTAAAGAGTGTGATGGAGATATTGAGCAGGGAGCAGTTGTATGGGAATTTAAAGAAGTGTCAATTCTTTGCAAGCAAAGTCTCTTTTTTTGGCTATATTGTGAAAGCAGCAGGAATTCAAGTGGATGAGGAAAAGGTCAAAGCAATCAGGGAGTGGCCTATTCCCTGTTTAATTCAGCAAATTAGAAGTTTTCATGGTTTAGCTTCATTTTACAGGATGTTTGTGAGGACTTTTAGCACCATCCTAGCCTCTATGACAGAGCTAGTGAAGGACAAAAGTTTCTCTTGGACACCAGCAGCACAGAGAGCATTTAAAGAAGTTAAGAGGCAACTTACTTCAGCACCAGTCCTAGCTTTACCAAGCTTCTCTAAGGTTTTTGAAGTGGAGTGTGATGCTTCAGGTGTTGGCATAGGAGTAGTCCTGACTCAGGAAGGCAAACCTGTTGCCTACTTCAATTAAAAATTGAATGATGCCAAGAGGAGATACAACACCTATGATAAAGAGTTCTATGCTATCATCAGAGCTCATCAACACTGGAGGCACTACCTAATTAGAGCTGAGTTCATATTGCATAGTGATCATGAAGCCTTGAAGTTCATTCAAGGACAGCATAAACTTAATACCAGGGATGCTGCTTGGGTAGAGTTCATGCAGCAGTTTCATTTCATGAACCATCACAAGTCAGGGAAGCTGAATAAGGGAGCTGATGTTCTATCAAGGAGATATTTGTTGTTGCAGGTCTTAGATGCAAGGGTACTTGGCTTTAAGCAATTGAAAGCCTTGTATAAAGAGGATGAAGATTTTGGCGAGATTTTCTAGAAGTGCCAAGAGCACCCTCAGAGTCTATATCATATAGACCAAGGGTTTCTTTTCAAGGGAGCAAGATTGTGCATACCCAAGAGTAGTTTCAGGGAGCTACTGCTTTCAGAAGTCCATAGAGGATGTCTAGCAGGCCACTTTGGCATTGAGAAAACCCTTCTCATGCTGAAGGAGCATTACTGTTGGCCTAGAATGAGAAAAAATGTGGAGCACTAGGTTAAAAGATGTGCAGTTTGTCAAGTAGCAAAGAGCAACAACCTACCTCAAGGGTTGTACACTCCATTGCTAGTCTCTACAAGCCCATGGGAATATATAAGTTTGGATTTCATTGTTGGTCTGCCGAGATCACAAAGAGGAAGAGACTCAGTGATGGTGGTGGTAGACAGATTCAGCAAAATGGAACATTTTCCTCCATGCCATACCACCAATGATGTAGTGAAAGTAGCAGAGCTATACTTCCAGGAAGTGGTGAGACTTCATGGAGTCCCTAAGAGCATGGTATCTAATAGGGATGCCAAATTTTTGATTCATTTCTGGGTGACTCTATGGAAGAAGCTAGGGACAAAGCTTAAGTACAGCACAGCATGCCATCCACAGACTGATGGACAGACAGACGTGACCAACAGGACACTAGGAACTCTATTGAGATCACTGATAAACACAAATAAAATAGGATGGGACACTCTTTTGCCCCATGCTGAGTTTGCATTCAATAAAGCCCCTTCAAAGGCAACTGGCCTTTCACCATTTCAGGTGGTATATGGAAGAAATCCTATCACTCCTTTGGATTTATCTCCACTAACCAATTCTGTAAAGTTCAGTTATGAAGCAGGTACACATGCAGAGAGGATCAAGAAGCTTTATCAGCAGGTCAGAGAGAAAATCATCAAGTACTCTGAGCAAGCAGCTACTTCAGCCAACAAGCACAGGAGGAAAGTGGTTTTCCAGCCAGGAGACCTAGTGTGGATACACCTAAGGAAGGACAGGTTCCCAGCAAAGAGAAAAGGCAAGTTAGTTCCAAAAGCAGATGGCCCATTTGAAGTCTTGGAGAAAATAGGAGATAATGCCTACAAGTTGGATCTTTTAGAAGACTATGGAGGAAGTGCTACTTTCAACATAGCAGACTTAAGGCCCTATTTCCCAACACATGAAGACCTTCCAAGTTTGAGGACAAAATTTCCTCAACCTGGGGAGGATGATGGAGACCATCGAGCAAGTCCAGCAGCAACCCAAGTGTTACCAATAAGTTCAGACCAGGAGAAGGAGGATGATCCAGCAACAGCAACAACGCAACCAACCTATACATCATCTTCATCACCCAAGGAGGTTCAAGTAGCAGCTTCAGCACCAACATTGTCAGCAGCAAGTCTTGCCAAGCCAAACTCAGCAGCTGTTGGAGCATTTCCAGTAGAAATGGCAGGCTTCCATTCTCAACAACAGTTCAAGGAGTCCACAGCAGCCACCAGCCCAGCAACGTCATCCATCCAGACTTGCTATACACCATGGTAAGGCAAGTCCTGGCCAGCACAACCACTCATCCCACCAGCATTGGCCATCTAGGTCAAAATCAGTTCCCAGCACAAGCAGTCCAAGCAGACATCTTTCTCAATTCTGTATCTCTGAATTGAGTGAGATTCAGCAAAGGGTCCCCAGGAGTTTTTTGTTCCTTGACATGCATTTTCCGAGAGCAAGTCAAGTCCCAGCATGTTCGAGCAAGAAAGCATCAAGTTACAAGCATCAAAACAGACAATCCCAAAAGGGTTGTTTGTTATCATATTTTCCAGAGCCTCAGTTCTGAGGCTAAGTTATTTTGTTAAGCTACAATGAGGGTTATCTAAGTCTTTTCCATCCTTCCTTAAGCTATTGAGATTATATCTATCTTAAGAAAAGCCCGGGAAAGTTACTGAGGTAACTTAGAGTTACCCTCCCAGCTAGGAAAGGCCCTGATTGGCAGAAATTGCCAACCTTTGGGATTTTGGTCCAATCAGAAGCTAGCTTTGTTTTTTCTTTCATTTTCAATTGTATCCGGGTTGTATTAGCTATAATAGGATGTAATGTAATGTATTTGATTTAGTTCAGTAGCTAGATTAGAAGGGAGATTAGCAGGTTACTCTAATTAAGTGCCTCTAATCAAAATATGTAGGATTAGTTATATATAATGATGTATTCAGCAGCTTAAGAATCAATCAGTGATATTTTCAATAGCATTCTGAGTGCCATAGTTGAGCCACTTGTTTGTGACTGTCAGCAAACTCTCATTTGGTTGAATCTACTTCAGTATCCAGGAGTTGGCAACCCTGGTGGTGTGTGTAGAGCTTGCTTGCTTCAGTGGTGTTGTGCCTGTATCTGCTAAGGTAACTAAGTCCTTGCCCTTGTGTTTATCCTGTTGTGTGCCTGTATCAGAGTGAACACAAGTCTAACCTTTTAATTCCTTGTTGGGTTGTCATCTATTCCAGCTAATTGCATCTAGTTAGCTTAGTTTGAAGTCATTAGTAGTGAGTGTGTTTATGTGTGGTGTAACGTAAGTTCAATACTCTGATCTTTGTGAGCTTGCATACATCATCTTTTGCTCGCCCAAACACCCAGCACATGTGAAGAGCGTCAGCCACGGATCGTGAGGTCCACCACGGTCAAACCGTGGTGGCGTCTGGCCAGGCTTTCCTTGGTTCTTTCCGCCCCAATTTTGTACAACGGTCTAAGTTCGTAATGTGGAGGACCGCGGTGTATTCATTCTTACCAAAAGTGGTGGAATTGTTGGTGTTTTGGCCTCAAAACCTACAAATTTACTTCACAAACAACAACACCAAGTGTAGTAGGGAAATTGGAATAAAATTCAAGGTTCACACATAAAGTTATCCTTAATTTCCTGTCGAAAACCCCCAAAAACATAGTCATGAAACGGAGTTATCAAATCCCCCCATGCTTACTCCTTGCTTGTCCCCAAGCAAGTACAAGACTCAAAACTAGATGAAAGGACTAAAAAAGAACAAACTAAACGCACACCTCCTCCAATAAAAGGGCAATGTAAGAATACCAAAACAAGCATACACTCAAGGACACCCTAGCGAGAGTAAGATTCAAATTGAAACAAAAATTGTTGTTCGAAATAGAATCACAAGCCAGGAAGCAACACAACTAGTCTATCACAACTCAAATGTAATCTAAACTCATTCAAATGTTTGGCGAACTAGTTGGGATCGGTAGAACCTCACTTTAGGGTATATGAATCAATCCCTTCATGTGTTTTAAATAGATATGGTGGTTCACTCAAAACCTTCAACCAATGTAAACAAGCTAGCTACCGTAAGCTTGACAAGACTCTCAATTCTTTACCGCTATAGACAATATGACAAATGTTAATTATGAGGACTTTTCAAGGGTTGTAATGGGGCTTATGTGTAGGGTAAGGAGGAAATTCGTTTGCGAAATGTGGAGCTGAAGAGCCAAGGACCTAAAGAGAAACATTCCCAATACATATAGCGCAACACCTCTTACATCACACCGCAATGAAGAATAGATACCTTCCCGCCGAAAGAAAAGTAAGGGAAGAGCCAATATAAGCAAGAAAACCACCTTGCTATTCACCTTATTCCTCAAAGCTTCTCTATTTTTTTTTATCTTTTTTTTCCTTTTCAATACTTTTCTTTTTTTTTTCTCGGTGCATAGCATTGACACATAAAGAATGACTCATTTCCCATAAAATCAATTTCAACCTCGAAGAATAAGAGGGGATAAATAACGATTGCGAACAATGCTTTCCTCATCAAGCAAACTAACCAACGAGGTCATCAAACCAATAGACTACAAAACTGTCCCCCAACTAAATTGTTGCTCCAATAACTTGGCTGAAAGGGTACGGAATTAAGAACAGGCCAAGGGTGAACAATATGTGTGTGTTCGGTTGTAATTTTTATGGTTTTTAGAAGGGTTGTCGGTCCATGAGGATGGGTGTTTAGGCTTGATTTGGGAAATCGGTTTGTGTTTGGGTTTTTCTCAATGCGGAAAACGGTAAATTATGTCAAGGGAAGCAATTAAATCTAACCTAGACATGAATCAAGAAAGCAATTAAAAGCATGAAATCAAATAAGCATGAAATTAAGAAAGCACTTAAAAGCTTGAATGAAGAACTAGCATGAACAATGAAATTGGGATAGAATTTATACCTTTGATGACCAAAATCTTCTAATCATCAATCTACACTTGTAATTTCCCCCGAACAAACAAGAAATCGTGGATTGGATTACCAAGGATCCCCCAAATTCTCACTAGTAAGTAGAATTGGTAACCCTTGACCCTCCTCCCCACTAAAAGTGGATTTGATTGTAGTTATCACTAGAAAGCTTTGAAATCCACATCAATGGAGAATAGATAGATAGAGAGAGAGAGAGAGAGAGAGAGAGAGAGAGAGAGAGAGAGAGAGAAATCTTGTAAAACTTCAATGGAAACTTGCTTGAATTGAGAAAGCTTAAGAAAGTTGAATACAAATGCAAGAAATCAAAGAAAGCTTGAATAACAATTGAAAACTTGAAAAACAATTAAAGGAAAATTAAAGAAAAGCAATTAAATCTAATCTAACCTAATTCTACTCCTAAACTACCTAGGCTACTTGATAAAAGTGCTGAATACAAGTTGGTATTTATAGAAGAAGGAAATTACAACCTGTAAACCCTAAGATTTAATCGCAGCACGCACAGCAATTTTCCGCAGCTCCGACAGTCGCGGTCGAGTCGTTTTAGGTCGCGGGTGAGTCGGTCGTCTGTCCGCAGCCCATCCGTCGCTGATTAGCATAGGTAGCCCGGGTGGACGAGGTAGGTCTGGTGAGAGATTATAGCAACTATACCCACAAAAGCCCAAGAAAAGGAGAGAGAGAAAGTGAAAAACAAAACAAGATTGAAAGAAAGAAAAGAAAAGATGCTTGATTCAAGAATCATGCTATCGCAATCAAGAAAACGATACTAATCCTCCAAAAGGAACCGTTATGAGCATCTCCAATACACCTAACCCAAGCAATTGTCAATCTTAAGGATTTTCGATTCCCGACACCTTATGCAAAGCTAAATCCCATGTGCGTATGTGCTTAGTGGGTTCTAACTGATTTCGATTGACCCCAAAAACTCACACCCGAGCTTACTTCGTCAAAGCAAACAAGATTAGCAAAGAGTCGCCCTCCCCCGCATTGGGTCGCCCTTGGCTTGGTGAGGGCCGCAGGTGATGCAATGTACGACTCCTCACTTTATTAGCACTTAACTTTCTTTCTTTTTGGGTTGGGTTTTCCAACATTTTCGATTTACCTTAATTATAGTCGGGTTAGCTTTGCGGGAGTTGAACGGCCCATAAACGGGGTTTACCCTCCCAACACAAGCTTTTCCATACACCTCTTCGTCGCAAACGATATAGAAGGAGGTTTAAGGGGTATTAGCGCCGTACCGCTAATACCGGTCCCATGTAGGTCGACTAACTTTATGTTGGTTAATGTCGTTCGACCGACACGAACCAATTAATTCATTTATTAGAGAAATAACTTCTTTTTATTTTTCTTTTTCTTTTGCTGTTTTCTTCTTTTTGTAGAAAACAAGCTCGAATGTGAGTACCCAGAATCTCCCAGTTTCAGCCAGAACGTGAAAAGAATCAGGGACCTCGCTAGACACTCAATAAAGGGAATCTAATTAAATGAGTCATGACAATCGCCTAAGGTAGGGTCGAAAATGCTCAAATTGGTTTCTTTTAAAGAAGATTAAGAACGACTTCTCAATTTTGACAACAAAATCCAAGAAACGAAGCAAAAACAAAAACAAAACGAAAATGAAAACTTTTAAGGTTTCTCTCTCCCTTTTTTCTCCTTTTCACACAAAAATTTTAGAAATTTTTAGACACAAACTACGAAAAATGAAAACAAAGACTCAAAAACTAGGTGATCTACCCATGACAAATGGAAGAAGCATCCCCCCCCCCACTCCAACACAAAACTTCACAATGTCTCCATCGTGAGAAGGGTGTCACAAGTAAGGTGGAAAACCAAGAAAAACATATATACGAAACACTTATCACATAAAAAGCGAACACTTGGATGCAAACAATGATTCAATCTCAATTTCCATGCAATTTTCATCAAACACAGATTCCAAATCACAACTTTCATCCAAATACTCGTCATAATCATCAATGGGTGATAAGGAAAAAGCAGGGTTAGACCACATCATAACACTCCCAACATCACAAACAGGCACAACTTCATCTTCATGAATATCAGACTCACTAGAAGAACTATCAACATCAAAAGACAAAGGTGCATCATTCAAAACAACATCAAAAGTGAAAGTGGAAGGCTCTGGGTCATAACTCATCGTGAATGACTCATAAAGCATGTCCTCATCAAAAGCATCATTTTCACAAACCAAGTTCAAACAATCATGATCAATCCCCAAAGAATTATGCTCATCATCACAAAAATGCACATCAATGGACTCACATGCAAGGGCAACTAATGCCTCTCTAATGCAATGATCCTCAATGAAAGTGAATAACTCAGCATCAAGCACACATTCAATCACAACAGATTCAATTTCACTCTCAACAGCATCATGCTCAATTACATCACAAGCATCATGACATTCATCAAACTCTACCTTTTCTTCACACAAAAGCATGGACAATGGTGTGGACAATGGTTCATCATCAAACAAGCGTTCATCAAGTTCCTCATCATTACACACAGAATCATCTTGTTCCTCCTGCTCACTAAGTGGGGCTAGAGCTAAGGAATCACTAAGTAGTCCAAGGCATGGTCGGTCATAGTAATCATCATCCTTATCATATACAGAAGAATTAACTTGCATTTCAAGACTAAAAAAATGACGAATGATCTACTTCAACATTCAAATCAACCATTTGTGAACAAGGAGTTTCTACCCTATGATTCATCTCATGGAAAAATCCACGCATACACTCAGTCATTGTCGCGCATAATTTTTCCACTTCAGCAACGGTAGTTTCCATTTTATCTTTCAAACAAGAACCAGAACTATGGTACGGCGAATCACAAAAGAAACACACGAGATGAGACTCAACATCGGCACATTGGGTAAGATCATAACAGTTTTCCACATAATCCCCACCATAAGATTGATCATCAACATACATGGGGTATTCACATGATTGTTCAGTTTCGGTCCCGGAGGGTGGTGCATAAGAAGGTTGGAAGCTAGGACTAACACTTTGTTGCTCAAATTCGTAGGAATCCCGAGACAACCATTCAAGCAACTCCCATGCTTGTTCTTCACCTAAACTAGAAAACCCGTAATAATCTAAAAGGTTTCGGGTCTCATAATTCACACCCTCTCTAACAATTCCCATAAGAGATAATGTATCATAAAAGACATCATATAATTCACATTAAGCACAGTAATCATGCAATCTAGCAAAATACATCCAAGATATTTCATGCTCAAATTGGGGGAATTGGGGACTATCCATAACTTTTTTCTATTTTTCTAATTTTCTATTTTTGTCTATTTTTTTCTTTTTGGTATTCAATTTTTTCACTACATTTTTCTAGCATAATTAAGAAAGCAATAAACTATATACACACAAACCAATAGCCTAATCTACCAAATAACACGATCCTAGGCAACGGCGCCATTGTTCGGTTGTAACTTTTGTGGTTTTTAGTAGGGTTGTCGGTCCACGAGGATGGGTGTTTAGGCTTGATTTGGGCAATTGGTTTGGGTTTGGGTTTTTCTCAATGCGGAAAGCAGTAAATTATGTAAAGGGAAGCAATTAAATCTAACCTAGACATGAATTAAGAAAGCAATTAAAAGCATGAAATCAAATAAGCATGAAATTAAGAAAGCACTTAAAAGCTTGAATGAAGAACTAGCATGAACAATGAAATTGGGATATAATTTATACCTTTGATGACCAAAATCTTCTAATCTTCAATCTACACTTGTAATTTCCCCCGAACAAACAGGAAATTGTGGATTGGATTACCAAGGATCCCCCATATTCTCACTAGTAAGTAGAATTGATAACCCATGACCCTCCTCCCCACTAAAAGTGGATTTGATTGTGGCTATCACTAGAAAGCTTTGAAATCAACATAAATGGAGAATAGAGAGAGAGAGAGAGAGAGAGAGAGAGAGAGAGAGAGAGAGAGAGAGAGAGAGCTTGTAAAACTTCAATGGAAACTTGCTTGAATTGAGAAAGCTTGAGAAAGTTGAATACAAATGCAAGAAATCAAAGAAAGCTTGAATAACAATTGAAAACTTGAAAAACAATTAAAGGAAGATTAAAGAAAAGCAATTAAATCTAATCTAACCTAATTCTACTCCTAAACTACCTAGGCTACTTGATAAAAGTGCTGAATACAAGTGGGTATTTATACAAGAAATAAAATTACAACCTGTAAACCCTAAGATTTAATCGCAGCACGCGCAACAATTTTCCGCAGCTCCGACAGTCGCGAGCGAGTCGTTTTAGGTCGCGGGCGAGTCGGCCGTCTGTCCGCAGCCCATCCGTCGCTGATTAGCATAGGTCGTGGGCGTTACCCTATTGGTCGCGGGCGTGACCCTGACTTGAATCGGGCGAGTCACCAAATCACTCGAGCATGACATGTTTCTGTCTGCACGCAGCTTCTTCCCTCCGCAGATGGTCGCGGGCGCGACGGCTGGGGTCGCGGGCGTGACCTCCAACTGTTCCGTCCCTTGAACTTGTTGTGTTGGCGTGACAAAGAGCAGTCACGGGTGCGACCTCTTCTGACTAGAGCGCGATCTTTATCTGCCCAACATAGAAATGGAGTTCTCGGTTCGGGTCTGCCTCGGTTCTCGGCTCAGGATGACTTGGGTTGACTCGGGAAATCGCTCGGAATTCCCTAAAAACCCTCAATTGAGCCCAAAATCCTTCTACTCCTTATTTTCCAACAAAACACAAAATCACTATATCATATATATATACAAGGGCTAAAATAAAATCAAACACCATATAAAAGAGATAAAATTCGGCTCGGAACGAGACCGAACAGTGTGAAACAATCAAGACAGGAAAAAAGGTTTGTAAAGGCTAGCAAAAAGAAGTCGTATTGTTCGGTGACTTTTTGTCTTTGTGGCTACAAGATGGGCCTCCATCATATTAACATAATGCACAAGTCAAATGCAGTTTCAAGGAGAGTCAAATCAAGTTCTAGAGATGCAAACATGGTAAGGCCACACTCAAAAGAAAATGAGACTATAAAAGTGATAATCTTTTAGGCTCAAGAAGTCTCACGGGTTAACCTACCACAATCACTACAACTAGTTCATTTGGGGTACCAAGCACACGAATTTCACTATCATGCTTAAGAATTGATCAAGACTAGATGAATCACAAACAAGAAAAGCAACCAAGTCTCTCTTATCATCCACATCAAGCCAAAAAAAATCATGAGTACACACTTGCAATGACAATCCAAACACACCCCTCATAAAGAATTCAACAAAGGAGGGTTTTCGCAACCAAAACAAAATAAAACAAAATAGAACCTAATAAAGTAATTAAATGCTTGGGTTGCCTCTCAGGAAGCGCTAGTTTAACGTCTTAAGCTAGATAAAACTCACCTCCGATGCAGTCAAAGTCCTTAGAAGCTTGTCAAACTCCATGGCATGCGGTTCACTAGCCTGCAGATAAGAGAGCAACAAAATACTCATGGCGAAGAATGTTAGTTTCACTCTCTCAAATGAGCCAGAAGTACTAGAAAAATCAAAAGAATCAAAATACGTTGTCCACAAGAATCAAAAGAGTCCTATAGGCATTTACAATATGGATCGAATCAATCAAGATAGGGATGAAACCCTCCTAAAGTGCCTAAGGACAAATCAAGAACATTGTTGGTCCCTTCAATCACAGTCACATCACAAGAGTTAACCACACATTCCACATCAACATGATCATCAATGGTCTTTTCATAGGGAATGGGATCCTTAAGGTTCTTAGGGCCAAAGGAAGGTGGTGAACAAAGTGTAGAAGAATGGGGTACATCATAAAATTCTTTGCTTGAAGGATCTTATCAACCCACATACCCCTCATAAGGCTCCTCATCAATAACATCAATTGACTCATGACAAACATCATCATCATACTTAGCATCAAACCTATGGGAATCACTCACCTCAAACCCCGTCGACTGAGAAAAAGGTAAGGATGCATTAGGAAAAGTCAAGACACCATCAGTAGTGTCTCTAGGTAAGCTATGATGAGATGGAGTAATAGTTGGCAAAGATGACTTAGAAGGCTCAAATGTTTCCTCTAGACTAGCCTCTAATGGGACGGTAGACTCAACCTCATCACATAATCCAACATTCAAATTGAAAGAACTAGAGCTATAGTCAGAATTAGGTAATAGGCCGAACCTTCGCATCATGTCAATGGTCCTATCTTGTTGCCCTTGCACTGCCCTCATCAAAATATCAAGTCTAGCTAAACTAGGACATATAGAATCATCATGGTCAAGAGAATTATACAAACGAAAAGGATGCACACAATGGGGTTGAGTATATAATCTAGCATGAGATGCGCAAAGATTGGAGTAAGAGTAACTAGATGCACAATAATAATTATCAAAATCAAGTGTATCATGTTCAAGCCACTCAAGCAAAGTCTAAGCTTCATCGACAGTTTTAGCATAGAATCCAAAATACTCTAATAGAGTACTAGTCTCTCTATTCACCCCATCAGTAACAATGTCAATAATATCTGATTTCCCAGGCACAACACTACGTAGAATAGGATATGCACGTAATCGCTCAAAATAGTGCCAAAATAATTCCTGCTCAAATTGGGGAAAATCAAGAATTACCATTTTTTTTGTTTTTGAAAAGATAAAGACAAAAAGAAAAGAAAAAGAAAACAGCTTAGTCAACCTAAGAGGGTTCGTTTACCGGCTGCTAGGGATAGAGTCCCCGACAATGGTGCGAAAAACTTGACAGGGCCGCAAGCGCACAGTGTACGTAGGAGCACGTCAAGGTCGATCTCATAAGGACTCAATTAGCAGCACAAAAAAACTAATCTCTATCGCGATTGCTAAGCTAATTAGATTTTAGGTTTTCGAAAAGGTTTTAGAAAACTAATTAAGCTAATAAAGCAGGGAAAAATAAATCAATGGTTCTATCAAGGGAGAAAGACTTCAAGGGAAATGCTAACCTACCAACAAGTTCGATTACTAAAACCTAGCCTGCACAATCATACATTCAAGAACGAATCAAGAATCAACAACCTCTGAATCCAATCGCCCTTTTGATGCGAAATAGCATTATTCTAAACA
Organism: Portulaca oleracea; assembly: GCA_029582165.1. Taxonomy (NCBI): domain Eukaryota; kingdom Viridiplantae; phylum Streptophyta; class Magnoliopsida; order Caryophyllales; family Portulacaceae; genus Portulaca; species Portulaca oleracea. The sequence continues at coordinate 36,018,481 of CM055877.1, read as the reverse complement.
ACCTAATCAACAACTTTCGTATGCCTTTTAGGTTAAACAGAATTTAAGGTCTTACAAGTCAGGTTATCTAATGATTCCCTAGTTCACTACTACTTTCTCCACTTTCGCAAACCTAGTTAGACAGGTTGGTAGTCAGATTCCCCTAATTCATCTTTCAGTACTTCTCAGTTTAATCTCAAACTTACAAATATTCAAGGCATTAAGAATATTCATAAACATGGAAAACACAACCTTCTATTGATTCTAATCAAGAATTCATGCACAAACTAATAATATTAAATCAAACTACAATGTTTCGGGATGCAAAACCCTAGAATTCAAAAGAACTACTCACTCATGTTCAAGAAAAGCACGAAACAAGTTCCAAAAATTATGATTAATTCTCAAAACGAAGAAGGATTCGAAAAGAAATATAATTACGAAAAAAATACAACTGTCAAGTCTTTCGATCTCGGGGTGAGTCTTCCTCGCAAGTAATGACGGTTTCTTTCCGAATCTCGAACTTCGCTCCTCTTCGAATCGATCTCAATCTTGAATCTTGATGGAGTAATTGTTGAGTGGATGGATTATTATATTGGGGTCTTTCTCTTGTTTTCTCTCTTGAGAAGGGGTGCATTAATGATAGAATGCTTGAGTCAATTCTCCATCTAGGGTGAATAATAATATCTAACCGTCACTTATGCTCCCTTTCTTGCGCATCACGACCAAGCCACGCCCAGCCACACTGTGACGGGCCGTGGGCAGTGCCACGGGCTGGTCGTGACACACGCTGCCTCATTCTTTCCTGCTTTTCTTTTGCTTTGTGTCCTAGGCGAATGAAATGGCTGGGCGAATGGGCCTCCACCCCTCTTTGCCATTGGGCCGCATGAAGGATCGGAGGAATAAAATGAAGGGATCCACTTCTCTCCCTTGTTCATTGGACCGTGTGAGGGAATGAATGAATGATATAAATTTTCCTCAACTTCTTTCCTTTATGATTGGGCCGTAATGAAGGCTTGATGGCTGAGCCCATTGAATTAAGTCCTCACTTTTCTCCTTGCTTTGATTGGGCCGAATATAATGGTGGAATGAATGGAAGTCAATGGCCTCCATTCTTCTCTTCTTTCACTTGGGCCGAATGTGAGTGTTGACCAAATGAAGTCAATGGGATTCACTTCCCTCTTTTATCATTCGGCCAATGAAGGAATGATGATGGCTCACAGTCCAAAATGGTGTTGCGCTTTTGCTCGCCCGAATAGCCAGCACACGTGAAGAGCGTCAGCCACGGACCGTGAGGTCCACTACAGTCAAATCATGGTGGCGTCTGGCCAGGCTTTCCTTGGTTCTTTCTGTCCCAATTTTGTACCAGTGTCTAGTTTCGTCATGTGGAGGACCGTGGTGTATTCATTTTTACCAAAGGCGGAGGAATTATTGGTGTTTTGGCCTCAAAACCTACAAATTTACATCACAAACAACAACACCAAGTGTAGTAGAGAAATTGGAATAAAATTCAAGGATCACATATAAAATTATCCCAAATTCCCTATCGAAAATCCTCAAAAACATAGTCATGAAACGCAGTTATCAATTATCACTCTCCACGACCCCATCCTCCCCACCTCTTTGCCGACTGGTTTCAATCGCAAGCTTAATCGCTTTCAGCTCTACTACTTCCACTTCCTAGTTTGCTTCCCACATTCTCCCACCGCCCAAAGGATGGTGCCTCTACTGTTTGGGCCACACATCCAGCCGACACCATTACCCTTCCGCATCATAAGCTGCATTACAGTTAATTTTAATACCCTTTTCCTATGGCTTCCACCTTCGATTTTTCGATTCCTCGATCTTATCTAGTTCCACTTGTGTTGTGATCTGAAAGTCCTGGTACGCTTTAGCTGCCCTTTCCGCCACCCCTGCTCCATCTGGGCGTCAATCGTGATTGACGAATCGTTCCGAGCCCACCATAAGCTCCATATCCCATAACAACATCTCAAGAACTCCTCACTGTTAAGGTTTTATACCATGCTCATGAACCACTCATCCCCACTATCTCCCGGTAACTACTTCACTGCCCTCAAATCCAGGAGATCCCAGACCTCTATTGTCTAAGAGCATTCATAAAAGACATGTCTTCCATAATTGGTTCCCCACAAATGCCACACCAAGGTGATTCAACAACTTTTTTCTGGGTCACATTTGACTTTGTTGGGGGGATATTTTAGTGAACCTCCATATTATGTTCCTTACCCTTGGGTGAACTTGCAGATTCCACACGATCTTCCATAATTGGTTCACCTGGCTAGTTGATGAGGACGCAATATAGGTTCTGGAAGATAGGTGGTATCCGCTCTTCACCGAGTATTCTCCATTTTTCGTATAGTTCCACCTTATTTGGTCCCTCTGTGGATTTGTCGCCAATGGGATCGATACTATGGCTTTGACTGTATCTTCCTCAAACATGGATCGTAGAAGCTCTATATCCCATTTCGTTTCTTCTCCGTGCTTGATTAGCCGAGCCACCCTCCATTCCTCTTTTTCACTTGGTGTTGGTCCCAGAAAGTAGGATCCTTCTACATTTTCCCATCTGTCTCCCTAGATTCTAATGGCTTCCCCATCCCCGACCGTCCATCCCGGTCCTCTATTTAATAGATCTCACCCCTCCAGCAAACTCCTCCATACAAACATAGTCCGTATCTTACTTTTGCCGACTGGATGTAACACCTTCGGAAATATCGTGCCTTCAGTGTCCTTACATCTAGTGTTTCTGGTTACGTTATTATTCGCCAGCACTGTTTACCGAGCATAGCCAGATTAAACTTCTCCATATCTCTAAATCCTATTCGCCCGACAGACTTACTGTGGCACATTTTCTCCCAACTTATCCAATGAATCCCATCAGAAGTTACTATTACTATGGAAAGATTGGGGTAGTTTAAAAATACTCATCGCATACGTCAGTATAGCTTGGATGATCGCTTTCAATAACACTTCCCTCCCAGCTTGTGATAGTAACTTCTCCTTCCACCCCTGCATTTTACGCCATACCTTTTGCTTCAACTCTTCAAATATAATTTTGTTTGACCTACCGATCACAAGAGGTTGGCCCATATATTTTTTCTGTTCAGACAATTCCTTCATATCTAGAATACTCATCAGCTCCTTTCTCCGTCGATCTACAACATTCCGACTGAAGAATATTTCCGATTTTTCGAAATTTACCTGTTGTCCCGACAAAGCTTCATACTCCTTTAACACTGATTTTTGGGTGGTTAACTCCTCTTTGTTTGCCTTAATGAAGAAAATATAACCATCAGCGAAGAGAAGGTGCGAAATCGCTAGCGCTGGTCTACATATTTTCACTTCACTCTATTTGCCTTCCACCACTGCTCTATCAATTATTGCATTTAGTCCTTCAGCCACAACGAAAAAGAAGTAGGGTGAGATGGGATCTCCTTGCCTCAGGCCTCTTTCTGGTCGAATGAATCCTCCTTGTTGTCCATTGATACAAAAGGTATACGAGACAGTCTCCATGCATTCCATAATTAGCTTCACCCACTCAATTAGAAAACCCATCTCCTTCAGCACAAGCTACAGGAAGCCCCATTGTGCCTTGTCATAGGCTTTGCTCATGTCTACCTTCACCGCTATCTAGCCCTTCCGTCCTGCTCTTTTTTTCTTCAAAAAGTGAAATATCTCAAACGCAACAACAGTGTTATCTGTGATTAGTCGCCCTAGAATAAAAGTCGATTGCCTTTCATCTATAATGAAGTCCAACAATGGTTTCAATCGATTTGCCATGACTTTTGATATCAATTTGTACACTGCGTTGCTATGTGCAATAGGCCTTAGATCCTTCATCTGTTTTGGATTCTTTATTTTCGGGATCAAGGATACCAAAGTATGGTTCAGACCGTGAGGCATCTCCCCACCCTGTTGAGTACGTCTGTAGACACAAGATTTTGTATTGGGACATGTGGAATCAGGAGCAACAAGAGAGGCTAGAAGGAAAGCGAAACCATTGTGCCTCCATCAATCACAAGCCATCCGACCAACCCACCACAAAAGTCTTCATTTTCCTCCCTTTCAACATACATATGCCCACCATTTCGAATCCCATTTTTCCACAAGTCTTGTTCCCCCAATTTGCTTTGGTAAGAGTAAAGTACACAGCATAAGCTTTCCAACGCATTTTGAATTGCCTCAATCGGAGTCAAGATGAAAGAGTTATGGCATTTCAAAGTTGCCCTTTGCCAGTTTGAAAAGCCCTGTGGGTTTTATTAATTCCCAGGCCCTGAAAGCAGGCCCAAGACGCGCCTCCGGCCCAAAAAATTGACAAAACCCACAGGGGTTTTGATTTCAACAAGCGTCCCGCCAACTTTCGCCACGTCATCGATCCGTGCCATGCGATATAATAACCCTCGGGGGTCTTAACATTTTCTCTGATTTTTACGCCTGAAATCTCCCCCATGCAATCCCCATGGTTTTAGTTTACGTGTTTGACCTCCTTGACTAGCCATAACCCGCAAGGGTTTTGAGATTGCATGGGAGGGCATGATTGTAGGGATGTGTCCCCCTCCATTTCCCTCCAAAAAATCCATCCCTTCACCTATAAATACCCCTTCCATTCAACCCTCATTTCATCAACTATCATCATCCACACTACCAAAACTATCTCAAAATCCTCTAATACCTATGTCCATATTTCTTAAACCCTTTTCTCTAATCATTCATCCACTATCATTATCCATTCACTTCATCCAAAAATTCTCTTATCCAAGTCCTATCCTACCATACCCAGATTTGCACTTCGTTCAGGTGTCTCTTCAAGGATTTGTCAAGAGATGTTCGGTCCATCCATCGACATTCCAACATTTTAAGTGATGTTTGATCACCTTTTATTTCAATCATGTAATTGTATTCGTTTGTCGCTTTACATGTACAATATTTTGTAAAACATTACTTTCTTTTCTACCTTTGCATGTCCGGAATATAATTTTGTGAAATATATTAAACTTTTCCTCGCTCTTTTTCTTTTCAAGTTCGATTTTAGTAGATTCTATTTTTCTAACAAGCGGATCCGAGAGTTCTTATAATTCTCGGATTCGTAACTTTACCCCCGAACTTAGAAATCGAGTTTCGTCGATCGGAGTTATTTATTTGATTTTATGGTTTGTCGATTTCCTTAAATCTGTTGGCGACTCTTTAATTCTTTTTGCAACCCGTTTAATTATTTAAAATACACTAATTTGCATCAAAAAATTAAAAATGATTCAATACATTCTTCTCACCAATCCAAGGCTAAACCCGACAAAATGGGCCGGAAATTAATAAAACCCCCGCGGGTTTTATCAATTTCTACCCAAATATCTCTTGGCCGAGGAAATACACGGCCCAGTCCAGGGACTGCCAAAACCCTTGCAGGTTTTGACAATTTCTGGCCGGCCGTTTGCTTCTTCTCGTGCCTGGATCTGGTGTTTAGGCCGGTATCGAGTCATTGTTAAAATATTTCGGTGCAATTTCGGTATTTAAATAATAAAAACGGATTTGTAAATAAATAAAATTTGATCACCCCGAAAACGAATTTCATAAAATAAAAATATCCTTATTTAAGGATTAAGCAATATTAGTCGGCTCCTGATCACTTAAGTAGCACATCCGAAAACAATTTCCCGGAACGGGAATTTTTCGGTTCCTACAGATTGGCGACTCCACTGGGGACTTAAAAATAAAAAGAGGGTAAGACTTGAACAAGTTGATTTGTTTTGCAATTTTATTATTCTTTTTAGGCATCCTTTGCATACCGGGCATCTTTTCGGGTCTTTTGACACGTTAGCACAAAGGCGACGGTTTAAGTAGTAATTAGGATTCTTCACATCACCAAGCATTTGGCCTCTCCTCTACCCATGTTATACTCAAAAGGCTTCCTTGAAGCCCGATGAGCAACACCTCACACTCCTTACCCACAATTTTAGGGGTAAGGTGAATCGAGGCGAGAACGTGCGGTAGGCGATGTTAACCCAACCATAATAATCCATGAATATAGAGCCTTTAGGGTATCCCTTCATGTTGTATGCTATGTTATATGTGTTTCCCTTCCCCTTTTCCTTTTTGTAAAGAGTCGACCTTAGTTTGGAGGATTCGTTCTAGTCTATATAAAATTCATCGGGTTGAGAAAATGATTGTTTATTAATTAGTATAATTAACTCAAAGGCATTATGGTTAGCTCAAGTGGAAGGGCCCATTTATGTTTGAAAGCTAATTATCTTAATTAAGGAATAAATATTGACTCAACTTTGATGATATTATATAGCCCTTTACGAAATTCTCTTAACAAAGGGCCAAAAAAAATTAATTAAAAGTCCAACAAAGTTGATGGATAACGTTTTAGACTGTATAATAGTCACTAGGCCTGAGTATATTAATTTATCGATTTAATTAATAAATTCATCACATTTATGGCCGACTCGTTGTTAGGCCCAACCATATGGGATTTGTGAATTAAGCCCATAAATTAATTATAACTCGCTTCTTGTTGACTTTATTCAATCCTTTACAATATCTATTTTCCTTGAGTAAATAAAAGGTAATAAACAAAAAAAAATGAAAAAAATGGGTCGCCAGTCTTGTCGAGCATAATAGTGAATATAGCTTGAGTTGTCTGAGTTGTTAGGTCAAGTTACGGATTCTCCTTAAAACGGCTGGCCTGTGGATTGAGCCCATCCGAATTGAGAAACACTGACTTGTGCCTTTCAATTTATGATCCACTCTCTATATTTGACTTTATTCGGCCCTTTATAATGCTCTTGTTGTAAAAAATGTTGTTGTTTGTCTTAGGATCGTATAGAGGTATTGACTCGCAAACCTGTTGTTTCTTGAGTCAGCATATAGGTATCTTACACGTTAGAAGGTGTTATATATGGTCTAGTAAACCCAGGTCATGGGTGAGTCTTTGTTTTAAAGTCAAGATATGAGTGTCTTTTTCTTTAGAAAGTATCATATAAAGTCCAGGATGAATCTTTGTGTTAGTGTTTGCATGTAAGTGTCCTGCATTCTTTAGAAAGTATCATATAAGGTCTAGGATGAGTCTTTGTGTTAGTGTCTGCATATAAGTGTCTTGCATTCTTTAGGAGATCTCATACAGGTTCATAGGGCATGGGTGAGTCCTTTTCCAGAGTCAACATATGAATGTCATGCAAACCCATGTCATGGGTGAGTCGTTAAGTCGTTTTCTTGAGTTAGCATGTAAGTGTGTGTCATTCTTTAGAAAGTCTCATATAGGTTCATAGGTCATGAAAACCCATGTCGTGGGTAAGTATGTGTCTAGAGTGATCATGTATATATATGTCTTTTTATTAAGTCTAGCATAAACCCATGACATGGGTGAGTCTTTTGTCGTGTTGGCATATCATGTGAGTGTCTGTCTTTTTTGGAAGTCTAATGTAAACCAATGTCGTAGGTTAGTCTTTCCAGGTTGGCATATAGGCATTTATACTTTAGGAAATCCCATATAGAATTTAGGACATGTAGACCTATGTCGTAAGTAAGTATTTTCCTTAAGTCAGCATGTAGAGATCTTGCATCCTAGGAAGTCTCATGTAGATCAGTTAGCATGTTCAAACCTATGTCCTGGGTGACTCTCTCCCAAGTCAGCATATAGGCGTGTTTTGGTTTTAGGAAGTCCATATAGGTCATTTAGGTTATGCATGCATTGGGATGGTTTGTTTTCATTATTTGTCTAGTGTCAAGGTCAAGGCCTGAGCTAACCATAAAGGGAATATTGTCATGACGGGAAATTCTGTAACTACCATAGATACCGAGGTAATAACATGGACAATTGTTAGACTTTGGAGCACAAAATCCAGCCAGGGAAACTGCGCCTACCGAAAGCAGCACAGATCATCAGATATAAGATGGATTCCCCATATGAGGACAAGAACGGCACATCATCAAAGGAGCTTTAGAAGTAGCTACAGTCCTGGTTGTCAAGCATTTCATGCTCAGAGTCTGTTATAGTCAGTTCTTCATTCATTTCTTGAATTCGATTGCTCTTGTTGCTATTTGATCAAACAGAATTTCGTGCTTGTGTTTTTTACTTGAGTTGAAATGTTCTCTCATCGATCCATCATCCGTACAAACCAAGTCTGAAAAATTTCCCTTTTTCTTATCCTTCCATCTTTACCGTATACCTCGTTCCCATCTTTTATTTTATTGTGTAACACTCACAGGTTACTAACCACTAGATTAAGCTAAAGATACACCTACCCCAATGATTAGCAGCAGATAAACACCTGGGAGTATTACCGCCGTCCACCGAGGTGGACAAGGCTAAGATTAAAACCCGACAAAACAAATAGAACATAAACTAACTTCGCACATACATCACTAAGGCATAAATTAAACCGCCTCAAAACAACCTAACTCAACCCATATAAAACTTATACAAGCCAAAATATCACAAATTTCTCTTAAATCTTTCATAAAGAGTCTTTAACCACCTTCAACCTCCTTAAGAAGTTCTATGGTTTCGTCCTACCGAGGCTTTTCCCTTCTCCTTTGCCAAGATTCCTAAAACGAAAACATAAAACTTCACAAAGTGAGTTAAACTCAGTACGTATACCCCTAATAATGTAAAAATGTTTTCATAAACCATTTTAGTTATTTAGCGTGGTTCCAAAACATAAAAGAAAAGAAATACTCTAAATAACAAACAGACATTAAAAGGTGACATAACTTACATAGCTTGTCCATACTTAACCTATACATGGGAAATATAACTTAACCTGTACTTAAATCACAACTTAAATGAAAAATACTTTTGAGTTTTTCCTTGTAAAAACAACATACATAGTCATAACATTATTTGAAAGCAATTTAAATCATGCATGACCTGACATGAACACACACACACGAACCATTCCATAAACATGTCTTTAAACTTCTAGAAAACGAAACTTAAAACCCTTGAAAAGTCACTTATAAAATCTTACTTTCTTTCCCTTTCTCTCTATTAGAACTTAGAGTACACAAAACTTAGTTGTCATATTATTATCTTGAAGGTCCCCTACTTGTGATCATCGGCTAAGCCTCCGTATGCGCATACCCGGACCGATTAAAGTGTGGAACTATCGTAAAAGTTTCTCACATAGAGGGTACGTAACCTAAATACTTACTTGAGGATTTAATTCAATAAATGATTAATTCATAATATTACGCATATAATGATTAATTCACATAGAGGGTACGTAACCTAAGTATTGACTCATACAGAAAGTTAATTCATGAAATGATTAATTCAAAATATTACGCATAAAAAGGTTAGGCAATATACGTACCTAAAGATTTAAAAACACGTGCGAAATGAGCAAGGACTTGAGCGGTGGTGCAACGATCTCTTGGAGGGAATTTAAAAGAAAGGAAATCATGAATTAGGTCCTAACCTAGGAGGAATAATAATAATAACTCGGTTTCTAAGGCGTACTCATAAGATCATAACTTCTCGTACAATCATCGGATCTTGACATAAGAAGACTTTTGGGAAAGCTCAGATTACATATTCAAACTTTGGAGTTGACCATGAAAGCTAGAAATGTGGCTAAGAGGTCAAAACTCTTGTTCCCCTAATCTGCCCAGAAAAATAAATATGTCGACCAAGATTTTTTCGAGAGGCCATAACTTAGGTATACTAATTGGTTTGGGGCCCATAAGCTGTACATGGAAAGTTCGTGATTCATACTCCAAGTTTTATTTTCACTACTACTTGATCTATGTATGGGAAAGGGTCGAAAATCAGCCTAGAACAAAGGCAATTCCAAAAATATAACTTCTGGAAAAACTCAGATTTTTGTCATTCCATTAGAAGCTCATAACTCTCTCTCCCGATATCCTATGAATGCACACCATACCATTCTGGAAAGCTCAGAATGTGCTCTACAATGTTTATGTTTAGCCGTTAAACAATAATAATCGTTAACTATCTGAAAAATACTCATCTTTAAACTGACATTAGAATTTCTCAGATTCCCGTAGCTTTACGATTTCGGCCATAAAATCTAATATACTTATCGAAACGAAAAACCGTAAAAAACGGGTGTTAGCTAACACTTTACACTACCTAATCATCCCAAAATCACATCTTAGATTTCCTGGAAAAATCAAAACTGAACCAGATTGCAATAACACCTCATATACCCACTTGCATGCATAACTAATCTCATGATTTACCTTAAACACTTATAAAATCCTATCCTTCCATCACTAATACAAATTTCCAGAATTAAAACACCCAGAAACTTATCAATTGAATACATTTTTGAGACATGCAAGGCCAACACTTCACATTTTTCGTGAATCACATACATAAATTAACATACACCACTTAAAACCCTCACTTTAATTTATCTAATACCAATTTATACACATGCATTTCACCTTAATCAGTTTTCCATTTCTTCACAGTGAATTTAACTAATAAAAATAAATGCATGTACATAATCCATCATCATCCATACTCATTTAACCATAACAACACAAGATTAGCTCAACTTACGCAATATTTCTCATCATCAAGAGCAAGATTAGAGAAATCTCTAATCACACTCTAGATGACCTCTATCCAACATCCAAAGCTCATCCTCATGACGATGTTCCAGTCTGCCAGGGACGCCGCTGACACCACCATCAACATCGGCAAAATTCGATCCACCTCGGGAAAATCTGTTGGGCACCACCATCAACATCGAGAAAATCCAATCTGCCTCGGGAAAAGCCTTTGAGCATCTTCAACATCGGGAAAATCCGATCTGCCACGGGAAAATCCGTTGGGCACCATCAATTGCCTCGGCGAAATCCATTGGGCATCATCTTCTGCATCGGGAAAATCTGATCTATTTCGGGAAAATCCGATGGGCATTATCGACATCAGGAAAGACTGAGACATCGAAAAAAACAAAGGAGAAAGGGAGGTCAGCTGCGATAAATCTGCCAGACAAGGGAGCTATCAGTAACACCAGGTCGCCAATAAAAGACGCTATCATCATCCATCTTCCGGTTGCCACGTGAAAGGGCACTGACATCATCCATCATCCGGCTGCCACATAAAAGAGCGCCGACAACATCTACCTTCCAGTCGCCACATAAAAGAGTACCGACAACACGATCCAAAATTGCCGGCCCAAAGCTTGCGGCCCAAGGGCTTCCGAAGCTCAGGTAAAAATCTGAACACTGCTCACATTTCCGACAAAACTAATACTTGGTTCTCTTGTGATTTCCAGGTCACCGTTAAAAGGGATCTTGCACCATGCAGTTGCCACACAAAAGAGCATCAGCAACAGTCCTCTAACGGATGCCACTTAAAAGGTCTCCGACGACATCATCATCATTAGTCGTCTAACGGATGCCAGTTAAAGGTCTCCGACGACATCATCAGCAACAGTCGTCCAACAGATGCCACTTAAAGGTTTCCGACGACAACATCATCAGCAATCGTCCAACGGATGCCACTTAAAAGTCTCCGACGACATCATCAGTAGTAGTCGTCCAACGGATGCCATTTAAAGGTCTCTGACGACATCATCAGCAGCAGTCGTCCAACAGATGCCACCTAAAGGTCTCCGACGACATCGTCGTCGTCAGCGGTCGTCCAACGGATGCCACCTAAAGGTCTCCGACGACATCGTCATCGTCAGCAGTCGTCCAACGGATGCTATTTAAAGGTCTCCGATGACATTATCAGCAACAGTCGTCCAACGGAAGGCACTTAAAGGTTTCCGACGACATCATCGTCATCATCAGCATCAATCGTCCAACGGTTTCCGTGTAAAGGCCTCTGACGACATCACCAACATCATCTGGTCGCCATATAAAAGAGCACCGACAACACCCTTTTTTCAAGCCAGACATCAAGCAGACAACATCTCAGGCTACTTTGACCTTCGTCCTATTTGGACGTGATCAAAGTGGGGACTCTCTGTAGACACCGGGATTTGCACCGACATAATCCCGACCCGTCAAAATCCGATTAAATCAGTTGGGCTGGATACCAAAATGGGTTATTTGGCCCATTTGATTGGCGAAGCAAGCACAACAGCGTAAAACAGCCCACTATCTGGAATAAAACCCGCATGGGTTTTAATAAATAAAGTCGGCCCAGAACAATGGTGGCCCAGAAGCATATCCGGCCCAGCGACTACAAAACCCGCGGGGGTTTTCTACTGCCCAGAGCGTATCGTTTTGTGCTCGCCACGTCAGCAATCCCTGTGATATATTTTAAACCCGCGGGGGTTTTCTATTTCAACACTGGCGCCAAAATCCTGATCATCATCCCTTGATATTAGCCCCATGTGCTTTGACTTTTGCCATGACTTTCGAAACCTGCATAGGTTTTGTGATTGCATGGAATAATCTCTGGGGTATGTTCCCCCATTTTCCCTCCTAAAACATCACCTTACTCAGCTATAAATACCCCCTCCATTATACTCATTTCATGAACAACCATCCTCTACCACCCTTACTCTACCAAATTTCCATCAACCAATATCATTACCCTATCCAAATTATCACCAACTATCATCATCATACTACCAAAACTCTCTCAAAATCCTCTCCCCACCTATGTCTATACTCTCTTAAACCCACTTCTCTAATCACTCATAGACCATTATAATCCATCCATTTCATCATAATCCAAGTCTTATCCTACCATACTCAAGTCTCCATTTCATCCAAGCGCCTCTCCAAGTGTTCGTCAAGAGAAGTTCGGTCTATCCATCGCCATACCAATACTTTAAGTGAGGTTTAAGCATCTTTCATTTCAATCATGTAATTACATTTGTTTATCGCTTTACTTGTACATTATTATGTAAATTATTTCTTTCACATTTGCATGATTCAGAATATAATTTTGTGAAATTAATTAAACTTTTCCCCGCTCTATTTTATTTCAATGTCGATTTTAGTAGAATCTGTTTTCTAACAGGAGAATTCGAGAGTTCCTATAATTCTCGGATTCGTAACCTTACCCCCAAACTTAGTATCGGGTTTCGTAGACCGGAGTTATTTTATTTATGGTTTGTCGATTTCCTTAAATCGATTGCCGACTCTTAATTCTCTTATAACCCGTTTAATTATTTAAAATGCATGAATTTACACCAAAATAGTTAAAAAATGGTTTAATATTTTCCCCCACTAATCCAAGGCAAAAAAAGAAATGCCGAGAGAAAATGGGTTAGAAGTTGATAAAACCCCCGCGGGTTTTATCAGTTTCAGTCCATCTTCTCTGGCCCATGGAGGAGCACGGTGCAGCCCATGGACTAATAAAACCCCTGCGGGTTTTAATCGTCTATGGCGGCCCCTTTGCCTTCTGTTGGGCCTGGTTCTGTGTTTGGGCTAATATTAAATCATTTCTTAAAGTATTTTGGTGTAATTTCGAGTGTTTAAATAAATAAAAATGGATTTATAAATAAATAAAGTTTCATCACCCCGAAAAATGAATTTCGAAAGTGAAAATATCCTTATTTAAGGATTAAACAACCTTAGTCGACTCTCGATCATTAAGTAGCACATCCGAAAACCGACACTCCTAAATGGGGATAATTTTCCGGGTCCTACACTACCTAATCATCCCATAAAATAACCCAAAAAAGCACATCTTAGGTTTTCTGGAAAAATCAAAACTGAACCAGATTGCAATTGCACCACATAAACCCACTTGCATGCATAACTAATCTCATGATTTACCTTAAACACTTATAAAATCCTCTCCTTCCATCACTAATACAAATTTCCAGAATTAAAACACCCAGAAACTTATCAATTGAATACATTTTTGAGACATGCAAGGCCAACACTTCACATTTTCCGTGAATCACATACATAAATCAACATACACCACTTAAAACCCTCACTTTAATTAATCTAATACCAATTTATACACATGCATTTCACCTTAATCGGTTTTCCATTTCTTCACAGTGAATTTAACTAATAAAAATACATGCATGTACGTGATCCATCATCATCCATACTCATTTAACTATAACAACACAAGATTAGCTCAACTTACCCAATTTTTCTCTCTTTGATGCTTGAATTTCTTCCCTTTTTGCTTGATGAACGTAGAAACACTTGTTTTTACCTATGAAGTCACATAAAAGGTCTACAAAACTCATAATTTATCTAAGATTTTTCATTAAAATGAGAGAAAATGGGAGGTGACATTACACTTGAAAAAGGAGGGAAGAATGAAGAACAAAGATGATGGTGGTGCAAGGGTGCGACAGTGGCCGGAAAATGGCCGGAAAGCCCGTCGACGACGACTGGTGGTAGCCGGAAAACAGGCGGCGGTGGTTGGCAGTGAGTGAGGGAGATGGATGGTTTTAGGAGAGAGAGAGAGAGAGAGCAAGGTGAGAGATGAGGGTTTGAATTATCATTAAGTGAATAACATTAACCTATTATCATCTTATTTATAACCACACTTAGGCCAATCATATAAGCCCCCTCCTCTCTTCTTTCTTCTTGGGTCAGCGAACCATAGGTGACAAACACACAAAATTTACCCATTTTAATTTTCCCCTCTCATACTTATATCTCCCTAATTTCCCAGATTACCGAAATTTCTTAAACCGAAAAAATATTATCGGTATCCCAAATGAATATATCCAACACCTCCAAAACAATTTCATAATTATAACCTTAATTTTTTTCGAATAAAGAAGGACTGATACATCGGTCTCGGTAAAAGAATTCATATACGATCAGAATCACTATAAAAATTTATCGGTAGAGATTTCTCAAGAAAAGAAAATTAAACTAAATCATGGACGATCGTTGCATTGCTCAAGTCCTGCAAAACATACACTAGGTTAGAAAAATGGAACACGCGCTTTAAATTATTCATGATTTAGTTTTAACCTTAATTATTTAAACTAATTAATACGTATTAAGGGGGGATTTTCCCCGGGTTGTTACATCTTACTCCCCTTAAAAGAAGTTTCATCCCCAAAACTTAAAAATACTACCCTCTTATCTTCGGTGTCTTGCCTTAAAATAGATGGGGGTACTTGTTTCGCATGTCCTCTTTGTTTTCCCCTGTAGCTTCCGGCGTGGAGTACTTCTTTCGCATGTCCTCTTTGATTTCTCAAGAAAAGGACATTTACTAGGGGAATATCTTAGGAGCGTAAAAGTTTGACTCTCCGGTCTATAATCTGAACTGGTATTCCATCATAAGATAGATTCCTCGCGATAGACATTGGCTCAGGTTCAGTGTTTGGGTCTGGTATATATTTGTGCAACTGAGAGACATGGAACACATCATGAATATGCTCTAATTATGTAGGCAATTCAAGCTTATATACGACCGAGTTAATTTTTCTCAATAATCTCATAAGGTCCAATATACTAAAGACTTAGCTTTCCCTTTAACATTGAATCTACGCGCTCCTTGAGTGGGTGACACCTAGAGAAATGCTTTTTCCCCCGGCTCAAACTCTAGGGGTTTCTTTCTTCTATTTGCGTAGCTCTTCGGTCGGCTCTGGCCGTCCGGATAAGCCGCTGAATGACTCGAACTTTATCCATCATGTCTTGTATCAACTCAAAACCTATCAATAGGGTTTCCTACAACGCACTCCAACATAAAGGAGTCATGCATGTCCTACCCTAAAGGCTTCAAACAGTGCCATTTGAATTGTAACTTGGTAACTGTTATTGTAGGAAAACTTTACTAACGTCAAAAAGTCTTCCCAGCTTCCTTGAAAGTTTAAAACACAAGCTCTAAGCAGGTTTTCCACTATCTGATTTACCTTTTCTGTTTGGCCATCGATTTCCGGGTGATACGACCTACTGAAGCTCAGCTTGGTGCCAAACTCTCTTTGCAAAGCTGCCCAAAATCGTGACTGGAACTTGGTATCTCGGTCAGAGACTATGTCTATTGGAATGTCGTGTCGCCTCAGTACTTTTTCATTTCACATAAGTACTTGCTAACTTGTCTATTTTCCAACTCTCATGTTTCCCTTTGATATACCATCTCTATTTTCATGTTCTGCACAATTGGTGCCATTGAGGTCTAAATATTAGGCGTGCACTTGAACTATGTATATCTTCCTACTTGATCCTTGTCTGATGTTACCCTAACCTCAAATTAACTTTGGAACCATTCCAACTCCGAGTAACTGATTATACGGGTCGTCAACGCGAGGATAATCTTGTTCAATCCTCTATAATTTATGCATACTCTTAAACGGCCATCTCCCTTCTTTATAAAAAGTACAGGTGCCCCCCAAGGGAACATACTAAAGGTTGTATGAACTTTCCTTATATCAGTTCACAACTAGGTTTTCGACCCCTTAAATTCCACATGCGCCATTCTATCTGGCGGTTTTGAA
The DNA here is from genome assembly GCA_029582165.1 of Portulaca oleracea. Taxonomy (NCBI): domain Eukaryota; kingdom Viridiplantae; phylum Streptophyta; class Magnoliopsida; order Caryophyllales; family Portulacaceae; genus Portulaca; species Portulaca oleracea. The sequence goes on along the minus strand of CM055877.1, from coordinate 36,002,126 downwards.
GTTAGGTTGCGTTTTTGGAACTTACAGAAGATAGTTACAACCAAGAATGACTTCACACCCTTTTAGGTACGATATCTCAACTTTATGATCTTTAAACAGGTCATAAATTTTCATACATTATCTGTCCTGCACTAGGGACATTACAGAGTCGCTAGTTTCCTTTATGATTCACTTTTTGAGACTTGATAAATGTATTTATCCAGCGCAAATATCTGGCTTGCTCCTTCGTTCGGCTTATTTCCATAATCTTGTCGATTATCACATCTAACCCTAAGGTCGTCATTCGTGAATAAATAACTAAGCCGGTTATTCCTAGGACTATGGATTCCTATTTCGCATACTTCCCAAATAAGCCTTCGCTAGTGAACGCAGATGTTTGCTACTTGCCCCAAAACACTTGGTTTTACATCCTTTAACTATCTGAACCTTTTCATTTCCTTTTAAAACGATAAGGTAACGACATGTAACTCCCTTTTGAAAATTTATTCATATGACTTTCATTCTTCTGTAAAACTAGCTACTCCTTCTTTAAGTATCATATATCCTTACATTAATACCCATCCTACTCTCAAGCAACCTGGACTCAAAGGTCCTGTATATCTTTCTTTAGAAACTGTTTCCAATATTTTTCAACTTTATCCCATAAACCATAATAGCACCATTTAAACTAATACCAGGCGCTTTACTCCCCTTTTATTTCCTATCAAAGAAATAGGTAAGTACAGAGGGGAAAACATGGTAATGGAAAGATACGATTGTCAAGGGGTATAATTATGAACCTCCCGACTAATCATGAAACGGAGATTTACACAATGGCTTTACTATCTCATGGTGAGATGTGGATAGTTCATAAGTTTAACAACACGCAGATCTATTGGGTATGAATGATGGTTAGTAAGAACTAGTTGGTAATTAAAGTGAGTACCATGATTCCATGAAAAAGGAGACTTATAAGAATAATTAAAGGAGCTTGGCTTGGAGAGAAAGATATTAGGATCAACTTTGATTCCTGAATGAATTATGACTCTTTTTGGAGATGAACTTTGAAGATAATATATATATTCATTTTGGAAAATAATAATTACTTATAAAAAAAATAGGCCAAATGAAGGGCTTTATGAAATAAGTGAAGTCCATCACTAATGGAATGATGAGTTGATAGCAATTTAAAAGAAAGGCAGTGGCCATAAGGAAATTGAACATGAATTGGTAACAAGTCAGTAATGACATATCATTAAAGAGCTACAATGATTGTCCCATAACAATGATAGAATCTCATAAGAATTCTTGAAGATGAGCACTAACAAAAAAAGATAAACTTGGATATTGCGGTGATAAGGGAAAGATTGTTATGAGGATGCATAATACGACTGTGAGATAAGGGTGTGGTTCAAGTAATGAATTTGAAGTATGATAGTCATGCAAAAGTGGTTTGAACCTCACAATAGTTGTTCGTTAATCATGGTTAGGTGGATTTCGGTGTATGAACATTGGCAAAGGGGGCAGAGGCTTCTAAATTCCTAAAATCATGCCGAATATGTCTCCATGTAGTTCACCCATGCATACACATTTAAGTATATTCACCTGATCTTACGACTCCCTTTTTCCCATTCTTTATAATTAGTATCACCTCGATGAATGTTAGAATCTCTGCGTTCGTGCCATTGCCCCCTATCATGGATACTATATTCATCAAAACCTCTATTCACCTTGTTGACCATCATTAGTAAGCTGTGAAACCAAAATTAAATAACTGAGAACTCGTAAACACTTTTCTTCCCTACCACTTTGTAGTAATTTCAGTAGAGTTCCCTGAAATACAGCTACTTAAACTTGAAAGTACTTATGATAACCCGACACACAACAAATTAAACGTGATCGGGTACACTATGATTACACGCACATTTGTCATGCCCTTCATGATTTCATAGACATCTTTTACTGCATAAAATCTTGTCATACGATGGTTCCCTTAGCAAAAATCGAGGGAGCATACTGAAATACCCCGACCCAAAAAAAAGGTCCTATTAGTATTATTACTTATTTCTTTTAGCCAATTTTTAATTTTAATTTTTAGGGGAGTCACATACTAAACCCTAGCCTCCTTAATTATTTATACCTACCTCCTCAGAAAATAATACCGTGCGTCAGATCGTCGGTCGTACAGAGTGAGAAAATTGAGAACTGAAGGATTTCTAACGAAAAGCCCTAAAGTTTAGTATCTTAAATTCCGTTTTTTTTAGTTTGTTGTTTGGATCATAGGCAGTGAATCGATGGACTTTCCGCAACCTATAATCATGTAGAGGTGGCTTTGATGAGATAATTGGGTTATAGAAATAGTTTTAGTTATTTTAGCATTAGATAATATAGTCGTCCTATGATAACGATGATGATTTCAGTGATGATTTGATAAGGCGACGCTTAGCATTAGGGAAAGAAACAAGGAAATTAAGAGTAGCGTTTGCGGCAACAAGATTTTTTTTTCCCAAAAGATTTATTTAAAATTATTTGACTAACCCACAGTAATTATAGGCAAATTATTTGTGGATTCTTAGTAATGGTATCTTCCTTCGTAGTCCTCCTACTAGACTATTCTAGCTTTTGCGATCGAGATTTGCATGATCAATATACGTCAAAATTGATACGAATACATAATTGCGTTAATTAATAAGTCTCGGTTGTATTTTAGGTGATCGTTTTGGTTGGAGTAGAATCTCTATTTTTGCGGTTGAGGTAAGTGGTGTGATACTTCTTTAATCCTTTTCGTGCCAAAAATATTATTTTGTAACCTCCCTTTTTCCATAAGTAAATTTTTGTTAAATCGGGTTGGCATGCTATTGTTTAAGCATAATATATCTGACGCTATTTATGTCTGAAACATTTGTTTGACTCCATATTTACTTATAAGTTTATAAAGGGAACCTCCATTTTCAATTTGATATGTTATGTTCCTATTTTGTTACATATTTCATATTTGAACCCTTGGTAATAATTTTAATTAATGTATTTGCAAGTATATTTTTATTAAGTTGTTTCCGTACTTTTGACCTATTGATTTATGTATTTACAAAGCACTCCCTTTAATGTTAATTTTATAAACTGTATTTATATTTTACCTTTATATACCGAGTGATGTGTTGTGACGCTTTACTAAACTATTTATAAAGTAGCCGTTTACATAATATATTGGTATTTGAATTATTTTGAACCTTCCGTTGTATTAGTGACTTTATGGCTCCGATTTATTTCTTATTCTAAATTACTTGACTGGGTATTGTTTGTACGTTTTGATTATGAAGTTACTGGTTTTGTTTTTGGGCTATGTCTTCTGCCTTAGCAAGTTAAGGTATGCACTGGACCTGTCGATCGGCTTGTATGCGCGCTATTGTGTATTCTGATCTGTGTATGTACGTGTTCTGTTGGGCCTAATTTTTCGTTGCCTCACCACTGCGTCACTAATGGTCTCTGTTGCCCATGCCACTGGGCTAGTAGCGGCTGTCTGTTGCCCATGCCACTGGGCTAGTAGTGGCCTCAGCCCCAAAGTGCATTTTGTAATTCCGACTGCTAAGTTTGGTTATGTACTGTGCTATTCAACGGTAAATTAATATTCTTCTGTATTTCGGGATGTTTAGAGCTAAGTAAAGTGTTTTGAAAACCCATTCATGTTTTATTGATGTATTTATTAACTCTGACCCAGCCTATGTTTTACTCGCATGCCAAACCCAGCTAAGGGGGTGTTATGCCACTTATTGGGTTTTCGAGATCATCCTTTCATCTTTCTATTTTTTTCAGGTTGTGACTCTTGACTTCTTGGTAGTGTTCGAGTTCTTTGTGGTACCAGAGTAAGGCACTGAAGCGTAGTGCGCCAAATGATATTGTGGAAAAAGGCTTATGTTATTAATTTGGTTGTTTAAGTTTGGAGGAATGTTTCAATAACTTCCGTTGTAGCATCCGCTGTGTAATTAAACATCCTCCCTAGTTGACTATTCAATCAAGTTCTCCTTTTAAGTTAAGTCTACTTTTGTATCTTGGATCTATTTCTATCTTTCGAGCCTTGCATGCTTGTGGGACCGTGTCCTACAGGTGAGTAGCATCTGTTACCCCTTGGTTCGGGGCGTGACACATACACTCAGGTATATGTTTGCTTCCCATTTTAGAAACCACCATGCGTGCTTACACATCCGCTGAAGATCCCTAGAGTCATACCTACTTGACCTAGTCCCAAAATTTTGCTTAGGCATGCGCAGCATTTAAATATAGTTTGGTTGGTGATATAGTCATTTTTTATAATCACATCACAATTTCCGATTACATCTGAAGTGACTATACAAACATAATAAATAAACATCATTATTCTCTTACCCTCATATAACCATCTTTGTCTCTTCCAACCGTCCTAGGTGGAGGTGTAGACTTTATCGTCTGGGCCATTGCTTTCTTTACATCTTGGTTCACTTTGGGCCCACTTCTACCGTTACTTTCTACTTCTTGGTTCAAACTAATTTTTGATGACCTTAGGACCCAATGCTACTTATACCACACTTGTATCATTAGAATCATACGATGTAGCGAGAGAAAAGATTGAGGTCTCGAGAGGTCGCTACACTAATACGATACCTCCTATATGAAATACCCTTGAAGTCCACATACTCTTGACGTAGCAACTTGAAGGTCATAGTGGTCTATGCTCCTAATATTTGACACCTTTCCTCGCGTATGTCCTGGTTATGCGTACAGAGGAAATCATGATACATGGTTTGGAAGTTCCATACATGAATAACTAGATGAGAGCGTCGTCAGCAGGCGGTGAACTCTCCTCACTCAATTATGGTATTTAAACTATGGATTCTTGTCTTAACTTACTAAGGACTTCCAACGTTTTAGAAACGTGTGCGGAGACTAGTTCCCCTGGTTCCGTACGAATACCGTGAGGTTTTCGGTGATTCCGAATCCGTTAACTATTATAAAATGAAATAACATTCACATAGGTAAATATGCTAGCCCAATCGAACTCCTGGTTTTCGATCATAATAGGACCTCCATTATAAGTACCCATACCTTAAAAACTAGGTCAAGAATCAATACCTCATTACGAACTCCAGGTTCTTAGTTCAGTTGCCACATAGATCATTAAATACCCCTTAAACTATAACTCATTCCCGTAAGGATGTTTAGACCAAATTTTGTGTCAAAATACCGCCTAAATCCTTAGGCTTTTAACTCGTTTCGTGGTTTAATTTCATAGTTTTTAATGCCTTTTTGGTTATTTTGCAAATTTTGGAGTTTTTACTCAAAACGTAGCAAAACGGGCCTTTTTAAAGCATTTTTGGTGATTTCCCGAGCCGAGCCGGACCGGAAGCGGAGGTAGAGTCGACCCGGGACCACTTTCCTCACCTTTGGTGTCAATTAGTGAAGTAACACCTGCTACGACCCTCGGATCGGGCGTTACATGCTTCGGAAAGAAGGAAGAAACAAAGGGAAGAAAAGTCAAGGTGTAGCCCCTGCCACGATTGGCGTAGCGCCCGCTACGCCCAGAGCACATTTGAAGCCGAGCTGGACCGTACCCACAGTCCTGGTGAACGTAGCCACGGTGGGCATATGCAGAGGGTGAAGTGGCCGAGCAAGACGTACCCACGGTCTTGGGATACCGTACCCATGGCGCCGCGAAGCTCGAAATCGCCCTGCATTTTTCTCTCGTGTCACCCACGACAAGGGTGGGCGCGCTCGCTAACCCCCTGTTGCTGTGCGTTGTCTTCGGGCTTTGTACGCTGCGTTTTGGGCAATTTTTATCCCTTGTATAAATAGACTCCTTAGCTGCGAATTCAGGAGATTCGACTTTGATTAGACTCTAGTTACTTAGACTCTATTTCAGCTTTGTATTAGTGACTTTGAGAGAGAGATTAGTGAGAAATTAATCTAGGGTTTTGGAGATTTGTGTTTATTATTGAAGATTTGGGTATTCAAACAATTGAGAGATTGTTGGATTATCTTTTTATTGCTTTACTTTGTTCATCTACAGTATTTTGATAAGTATTCTCTTCCCTTAACTCTTTTATTTATTGCTTTCCTAATTACTTTCTTGTTATTTCATTGTTCTTGCTTGTTTATGGTTATTTGATGTTAGAAAGCATGTTTAGGTTTGGTTTGGATGTTGTTTGCATAGTTTTTAGCATGATTAGTGGCTAGAAACCCTATGGGGTAATTAAGGGTGTGAATGGGTGATTAGGTTTGGCTTAGCAATATTAGTGAGTAATTAGTTGGGAAATCAATTTCCCACTCCTATCCTTGCCTCAAGTAGGATGTATTTGGGTTTGAAAGCTCCCGAATACATCCAACACTTGTGTTGGAAGGTGGGAATTGGGATAGTTAGTATTCTATTCACGAAAGCGAATAGAAGCTAACTAGGAAATTCCGTTTCATTAACCCTCGAGGTCTCTCGATGGACTTTGGGAAAGTTAATCCGGTCTATCCTCGGAAGAGGAAGCTCGGTTGGTATTTTCTAACGGAATTGCCACTTGATTCTCCCTTCTTGTTACTCCCTTGTTGCAAAACCCATTTCCTCATCCCCGTTCGCATTCCGAAAAGCCTCTGAAGCCCATTTTCCATTCCTTGATCGACCTTAGTTTTATTTGTTGCTTTGTGACCGCCTCTTTCAACCCATTGCCTTACCTTAGCAATCTCGACCCGACCATTGACCTAGTTTGTATGACCAAGGTCGCCAGCTCCTTCAGAAAGAACGATAAAAACCGAGGTCCACAAAACCACTGTTACACAAAATGACGCAATTGCCGGGGAGCCAGCGCCCCTAGTTTAAGTTTCTTTGTTTTTGGTTATTCGAGATTGCTTTCACGCTAAAAATTAGTTAGCGCTAATCCCGATGAATTTGATGCTTCTATTGGTTCTTGTTGCGGCATGTAGGTACGCCCTAATGTTCTACCGAGCATCATAGGAGGTTTCAAGTCCTAATGGGTGAAGTCCAAGCTGATTCACCTCGTACTCTTCTATCATATGCTGTTCCATCTTCGAGTACGGAAGGCAACCCGATCATGTTACTACCATTACCACCCGACGCGGTATTTGACTTCAAGCCGTGTCTTCTTGAAGTTTTGGAAAGCAACCCAGTCCATAGAGATATTTCCGAGAGTCCTATTGCTCATATGGAGAGATTCGAGAAGCGCATTAGTTTCATGCATATACCTCGGATATCTTCGGAGTATCTAAAGTTGAAGTTCTTTCCTCTGACTTTGAAAGGGAAAGCTGAGATGTGGCTTGATATATGCCCACCTGGATTTTATTCTTCATGGGAGGCTCTCAAGAGACATTTTCTTCAAAGATTCTTCCCGGCTGATAAAACATGTAAACTCCGGCAAGATATTATGAGCTTCAAGCAAGAACCCGGAGAGACACTTTTTGAAGCATGGAGAAGATTCAAAGGTCTCCAACGTCAGTGCCTGCACCATAACCTACCCAACTGGATGTTTTTGAAGAAAACTGCGGAGGAGGCCGACAAATTCCTTCATGAGCTCGTTCAATATGCTCCCGATTTGGGAGGTTACAAATCAAGGGGAGGAGATTCATCTCTAGAGAAAGATTCCATTATCACACTTCTTTTAGCTTCTATTTACGAATTGCAAAATGAGAAGGCAAATGAGGAGACCTCTAAGCATTTGAGAGTGACCCAAGGTGTGCAAACCCTTACATCTACTTCTGTTCCTAATATGCATACTTGTAAGCTGTGTTTGGGTCCACATCCCGAGCATCAATGTGGGGAGTTTAATCAAGTAGAGCGTGTGAACGCTATCTATCCATCTTATTTCAACCCACTTTTCTCCCATTCTTTTGGAGAGCATACTTATGACTATACCACGTTTATCAATCCTACATTCAACCCCATTTCTCAACCTTATGACCACCACTCATTTATCCAAGAAGAATCCTCCCATTCAACTCAACAAGACATTGTACCTCCCCAAATTTCTCAAGCCACCCAACCTTTACCAACTCTAATGGTACAAGTAAATTCTGTCTATTTAGGGAGTGGGGACGAGGTTGATGAGTTTTCTTGGGTTAAGGATATTGTTTTGGAGGAAAAAGTAGAGAATGAGATGGAGATGAACGTTGAGGAGAGAGTTGTGGTTGAGGAAGCTAAGGTTGAAGAAGAGAGGGTGTTGGATGAGGAAAAGGAGGAAGAACAACAAAGAGAAGAGATTTTGGGAGGAAATATCCATGAATGCTCCGAAGAGTGAATTGATTCCACCAAATGCAAATTCCTCTCCCAAATTGGTTAATTCAACACTTGATTGATGAAGGACATATTGAATCAAAGTTTAATGTTCCTACTAAGACACCCTTTTTCATACCACCTTGTGTTGAAGTTAATTCAGTGACCATGGTTGTTCATGAGCATAAAGAAGAAGTTTATATTCTTGAAGTGGAACCTGACAATGGGCATGAAAACGATCATTCCAAGGCCTTATGTTCTGAACCCGAGGTTATTGAAGATACATCTCGTGATGATTCTCTCAAGATTGTTCCATTAAAGAGGGAGATCTCATTGGATGAAGTTTATATTGAGGACATAGAGATTGAGAAGATTGTTCCCATGTGTCTAAAACTTAGAGAACCACTTGAAGAAGAACCTAAGTTACTTCTTCATCCCCATCACCAAATCAAACCACCGGAGGAGACCCTTGTTCTATTTGTGGAGGTGATGAGGAGGTGTTGGAAAAGGAGGAGGAAGCAACATTGGAAGAAATCGAAGACATAATCACCTCTTCCCCGCTCGTGGTCAACCAAACGACCGGAGGGATGACTCAATTTGACGTTGTCCAAAGATGGTAGGAGTTGGAGAGGAAGGAAGAAGAAGTGATCATGGTGGAAGAAGCTGAATATGTCCCTTTCATGTGCACCACGTCTCTCTAGAATTAAACGGGTATTTAGGTCGAGCTAGGGACCTAAAACAAGTGCTCTATGGGAGGCACCCCATAATTTTTGAATCTCTCATTTCAAGTTTTTAGTTTTTGCATTTTTCTAATTCTATTTCTTTTTCTGCTCTTTAATTTTTCTTTTTAGCTTTCTTTAGGTTTTTCTATTTTTTTTTCTAGTCTTTTTAGTTTTTCTATATTTCTTTCTCTTGTAATTGAGGTATTAGTTCCAGGTTTAAAAGAAAAAGTTTGAAGAAAGAAAAAAAAAGAGGAAAAATGATGTGAAAAATAGAAAAAGTTGGAGTGGAAAAATAAAAAAAAAATTGAAGTTTGAGTGAAAGTAGTAGTGTGAGTGAGTGAAGTTTTGAAAAGAATATGAGTGTGGAGGGAGTTTGAGAGTTGAAAAATTTTAGATTGAATGTGAGGAAGTATGAAAAATTGATTGTCAGGTATGATAGTTTTTAGGAGTTGGATTTTATGTGGGAAGTGTTGGAATTTTTGTTGGCATTCTCAGCAGGGGTAGCAGGCGCTACCTTAGTCGTAGCACCCGCTACACCAAGCGTACAACAGCAGCAGTCATCACGTCCTGAATCTCACCCCAGCTGTGGTAGAAAGCACCGTGCCTACGGTCACACGAGCAACGCCCAGCAGCCCTCCAACAGGCGTCGCGCCTGTAACAGAATCGGTCGCGCCCGCGACCTGATTCTGTCTGCGAATTAATCCAGCCCTAAATTCTCAACTTCTTTCTCGCTGTTCTCATTTCTTTTCTCTCAATCACTCGGCCCTCTCTATCTACAGCCCCAAGCGACTGCGAATAGCTCTCACCCACACCCTTCAATCCTTCCTCCCAATCATCAATTCGACTCTCACTTCCCTCCATTTTCGAACCTAACCCTAATTCTTCTCCATTTGTGCGAATATGCTGCTGGGACTTGAATTTCTGCCCAGACTTAGCCCTGACGCGCGCCATTGTTCAAGCATTTGGTCTACACAGCTAAGTGAGGTACTCTCGTGTCAATTGTGCGAAGCCCTCTCCCTTTTTCTTACATTTGGTCCGTTTGTCATGCTCTGCTGAGTTAGGATTAGGTTTTGTCAATTTTTACACAAGTTCACTTCACTGTGTCGTTGAGTTGGATGCCATGACTTTGTATTGATGCTTTGTGAGATTGGTTTTGAGAAATTCTTTCCTTTTTCACCTGATTTTGGTTCGTTGTCCATTCATGTTGAGTAAGGGATTGATTTTGTCAATTTTCTGTGCATAATCTTGCTTTGTTGTGGGCTGAGTGTGAGTTCTATGTTCTTGCACTAGTGTCTTGAGTTTTTGGTTTTGTTTTTCATCTGTTGAACACACATACACTTATTGCACTAAGAGTTTATCGATTGTCACGCACACTTGCACGGGTCCCCACTTGCACTATCAGTAGGCTGTTTTTTTGTGCTTCCTATGTTTTGTTTGTGTGTGCTGAGTTCGAGTGTTTTATTCTTGCATTAGTGTGTTGCGTGATTAGCTGTTGTTTTTCACGAGCAAGATCTGATCCTCCTGGCTGAATTCGTGTTCAACTGCATTCATTGCATCATCTTTGGTTAGGCCGGTTATGAGAGTTGTTTCATACTCAATTCCCGCCTCAAACTAGTGAGATTCGGGGTTGAGGTTAGTTAGTGTCAATGTACATGTTGTGAATAGTTTGTCTTTTCTTTAGTTTTTAATCTTTAGTGTCTTGTTTATTATTCTGTTTTTGTTCTTTTTATGCATGCGACATTCACACTTACTATGTTTTTCTTGTTTATTCCTAACACAAGTGTGATGTTTTCCTGGATCGTGGGTTGGTTCGGTAATAAATTGAAGACCTCGAGGTAACCTCTTTCCGCACTCTTTGTTGTGTATATATTTTGATCCATGCTGCATGCTTGATTATTCTTCTGGGTGGCGAACCCCTTTGAGTGTTTGTGTTGGGATATATTGCTGTTAGAGTCGTGTGGGCTCGGGTCGCCACCATTTTTACTTGCTAGTTGTTTTTGTTTGTTTGTTTTTGTAGGTTCTCTACCCTTTTCATGCGACACCTTCCCACTATGAGGACATTGTGGCATTTTAAGTGTTGGGGGGGGGGGAGATATTCTGTTTCAAGGGTAGATCACCTAGCTGTTTTGGTTTTTGTTTTCTTAGTTTTTGCCTAAAATTTGAAACTTTTTCGTGTGAAAAAGGAGAAAAAGGGAGTGAAAGCCTTAAAAGCTTTTTCTTTCAGTTTTGTTTTTGCTTTGTTTTGCTTTGTTTCTTGGATCTTGTTGTCGAAATTGAGAAGTCGTTCTTAATCTTCTTTAAAAGTGACCGGTCTGAGCATTTCGACCCTGTCTCTAGTTCTAGTCAAGACTTACCTAAATAGACTCCCTTCATTGGGTGTCTAGTGAGACCACCGATTCCTTTCACGTCCCGATTGGAACCGGGAGATTCTAGGGGTTTGTGTCCGAGCTTGTGTTTGTTTTCCTGTTCAGCAAAAGCAAAAGCAAAAAGTTCAAAAAGAAAGAAAAAGAATTCATAAGATACAATAACCTGATTAAGTGGAGCGTGTCGCTGAATGACATTAACTACCATACACTTAGCCAACCTACACGGGCCCGGTATCAGTGGAACGACACGGATACCCCTTAACCCTCCTCCTATATCGCTTTGCGATGGAGAGGCGAATGGAAAAGAGTGTGTTGGGAGGGTAAACCCCATATTTGGGCCGTCCAATTCCCGAAAGTAAGGCTAATACCAACCTTTAAAAAGAAAAAAAAAAGAGAAAAAGAAAAAGCAATTTCGTTGGTAAAACCAACCCAAAAAGAAAACAAAGTTTTTGCTTCTAAAAGAGTGGGGCCTCTCCTTGCATCACCTACGGCCCTCACCAAGTCAAGGGCGACCAAATGCGAGGAAGGGCAATGCGTCTCTTGGTTGTTTCGGTGTTTTTAAGTTCGGACTCGAGTCTTTGGAGTCTTTTGGTTTCGGTTAGAACCCACTTGCACATATTGCACATGGGGTTTTGCTCGGCACAAGGTGTAGGGGGTTGAAAATCTTCAAGATTGACTTTTATTTGAGATGGGTGTTTGTGAGATGCTCCTAACGGTTGCTTTTAGAGGCTTAATAACGTTTTCATTGTTTAGGTTGCGAGATCTTTTGATTCGAAGCCTTTTGTTTCTCTTTCCTTTTGTTTTCTTCGGTTTTGTTTTCACTTTCCCTCTTTCCTTTTTCTTTGGCTTTTGTGGGCACAACCGCTACAAACCCTCACGAGTCCATCTCGTCCACCCGGGCTGCCGGGGGGTTCAAAGGGCTTGGTGCATACGCTTAATGCACTCGTTTTCTCCCACGACAGAGGAGTTGGTGTTTAGTTTTCTTATTCGTTTTGTTTTGTTTTGTTTTGCTCGGGACGAGCAAAAGTTTAAGTGTGGGGGGGTGTTTATACCCAATTTTGTGTCTAAATACCACCTAAATCCTTAGGCTTTTAACTCGTTTCTTGGTTTAATTTCATAGTTTTTAATGTGTTTTTGAATATTTTGCAGACTTTGGAGTTTTTACTCAAAACGTAGCAAAACGGGCCTTTTTATAGCATTTTTGGTGATTTCCCGAGTCGAGCCGGACCGGAAGCTGAGGCGGAGTCGACCCGGGACCACTTTCCTCACCTTTGGTGTCAATTAGTGAAGTAACACCTGCTACAACCCTCAGATCGGGCGTTACATGCTTCGGAAAGAAGGAAGAAACAAAGGGAAGGAAAGTCAAGGCATAGCCCTTGCCACGATTGGCGTAGCGCCCGCTACACCCAGAGCACATTTGAAGCCGAGTTGGACCGTACCCACGGTCTTGGTGACTGTAGCCACGGTGGGCATATGCAGAGGGTGAAGTGGCCGAGCAAGACCCTACCCACAGTCTTGGGATACCGTACCCACGGCGCCGCGAAGCTCGAAATCGCCCTGCATTTTTCTCTGGTCGCGCCCGCGATGGGGGTGGTCGCGCCAGCGACCCCCCTGTTGAAAGCGTTGTCTTCGGGCTTTGTACGTTGCGTTTTAGGCAATTTTTATCCCTTGTATAAATAGACTCCTTAGCTGCGAATTCGAGGGATTTGACTTTGATTAGACTCTAGTTACTTAGACTCTATTTCAGCTTTGTATTAGTGACTTTGAGAGAGAGATTAGTGAGAAATTAATCTAGGGTTTTGGAGATTTATGTTTATTATTGAAGATTTGGGTATTCAAACAATTGAGAGATTGTTGAATTATCTTTTTATTGCTTTCCTTTGTTCATCTACAGCATTTTGATCAGTATTCTCTTCCCTTAACTCTTTTATTAATTGCTTTGCTAATTACTTTCTTGTTATTTCATTGTTCTTGCTTGTTTATGGTTATTTGATGTTAGAAAGAATGTTTAGGTTTGGTTTGAATGTTGTTAGCATAGTTTTTAACATGATTAGTGGCTAGAAACCCTATGGGTTAGGGGGTAATTAAGGGTGTGAATGGGTGCTTAGGTTTGGGTTACCAATATTAGTGAGTAATTAGTTGGGAAATCAATTTCCCACTCCTATCCTTCCCTCAAGTAGAATGTATATGGGTTCGAAAGCTCCCGAATACATCCAACACTTGTATTGGAAGGTGGGAATTGGGATAGTTAGTATTCTATTCACGAAAGCGAATAGAAGCTAACTAGGAAATTCCGTTTCATTAACCCTCCAGGTCTGTCGATGGACTTTGGGGAAGTTAATCCGGTCTATCCTCGGAAGAGGAAGCTCGGTTGGTATTTTTTAAAGGAATTGCCACTTGATTCTCCCTTCTTTTTATTCCCTTGTTTCAAAACCCATTTCCTAATCCCCGTTCGCATCCCGAAAAGCCTCCGAAGCCCATTTTCCATTCCTTGATCGACCTTAGTTTTATTTGTTGCTTCGTGACTGCCTCTTTCAACCCATTACCTTACCTTAGCAATCTCGACCCGACCATTGACCTAGTTTCTATGACCAAGGCCGCCAGCTCCATGAGAAAGAACGATAAAACCGAGGTCCACAAAACCACCTGTTACAAAGGGTTAACCTTTACTTGAAACTTTACGGTCAGTCGTCTATGATTAACATAAAAGAGATAAAATGAAAGTCATTCAACATCTTGAAGGCGATATTGAGAAAGTGGATTCTCCCTTAACGTATGGAAAAACTCCATAAACTTCAAAATATGCGAGGAAACGCAATCCTCCGATTTCATCAATATCGCGTAAGGTTTTGGCATTTTGGGATTAACCATCTAATATATCATATATCAATTTACGAATTAATAAAAGGAAATACACATTCTACTGGCATAAGCTTATATCATAAACTTGCCCGGACGAAACCGATACCTATATCAAATCTTAAAAAAATTCAAGTATCATAATCGATCTTAAACTTATAATATCACATCACTTTATATCTTAACATTTCTCATAAACATGCATAAGATCGTCATCACAAATCCTTTTCCGAATTACGAACTTATAGTAAATCTTGAACATAAACTTCAACCTATTCTCAACTCTTTTCCATATTCATGCATAAATCATTATTTCCTAGATCTGTTCACACCACTATGCATATACTTAGAATTTTCTCACACCCCGAATTTCCTTGTTCAACTTAGAACAAAACCTAAGCATTTCTTTAAGTACCTTATATACTTAAATTCTAATAAATCACATGCATATAAACTCTTCTTGTTTTCTTTATATTGCTTGATTACCCCTAATTTTATCATATACTTTTTCCTCGAAACATAAAGATATCCCAAAGGTGTTTCTCCAGGTTCGTTTTGCTCTAATACCACAACTGTAACACCCCCAGGTTACTAACCACTAGATTAAGCTAAAGATACACCTACCTCAACGATTAGCAGCGGATAAACACCTGGGAGTATTACCGCCGTCCACGGTGGTGGACGAGGCTAAGACCAAAACCCAACAAAACAAACAAAACATAAACTAACTTCGGACCTACATCACCAAGTCATAACGTAACATAAACCGCTTCAAAACAACCTAACACAACCCAAATAAAACTTATACAAGCCAAAATATAACAAATTTCTCTTAAATCTTTCATAAATAGTCTTTAACCACCTTCAACCTTCTTAAGAAGCTCTAGGATTTCGTTCTTCTGGGGCTTTTCCCTTCTCCTTTTCCAAGATTCCTAAAACGAAAACATAAAACTTCACAAAGTGAGTTAAACTCAGTATGTATACCCCTAATAATGTAAAAATATTTTCATAAATCGTTTTAGTTATTTAGCGCGATTCCAAAACATAAAAGAAAAGAAATACTATAAATAACAAACAGACATTAAAAGGTGACATAACTTACATAGCTTGTCCATACTTAACCTGTACATGGGAAATATAACTTAACCTGTACTTAAATCACAACTTAAATGAAAATACATTCGAGTTCTTCCTTGTAAAAACAACATATATAGTCATAACCTTGTTCGAAAGCAACTTAAATCATGCATGACCTGACATGAACACACACACGAACTACTCCATAAACATGTCTTTAAACTTCTAGAAAACGAGACTTAAAACCATTGAAAAGTCACTAATGAAATCTTACTTTCTTTCCCTTTCTCTCTCTTAGAACATAGAGTACACAAAAATTAGTTGTCATATTATTATCTTGAAGGTACCCAACTTGCGATCTTCGACTAAGCCTCCGTATACGCATACCCGGACCGATTGATCTGCACTTTAGGTGAGGTTTGAGCATGATCTGCACTTTAGGCACTATATTCATATGTTTTTGCTGGTGTGCACGAGGCATGGTTATCCTGGTGTGTACCACGACACGGTTAACATGGTGTGCTCCAAGGCACAGGTTCCCTGGTGTGCTATAAGGCACGATTAAACTTATACCGGGCCTTTATTAATTTTATAACACATGAAAAATTAAACCTTGATACCTTGACCTTGGATTCTTAATAGAACCGAATCCTAAGACCACCTATTTAGTCATAGGTTAAAATATAAACTTGTAATCTCCTTGAATAAGAATTGACTCATAAAGAAAGTAAATTCATGAAATGACTTAAACACCCAAAGTGTGGAACTATCATAAAAGTTTCTCACATAGAGGGTACGTAACCTAAATACTTTGGAATATCTGTAAAACTATCCTGATAAATCGACCTTAAATACTTAAAATCCATGAGAACTTGTATATAATTTTAAACATAACTCATGATACTTTACATATAAACATGAATAATACAATATAAATATAGAACTCAACACAAACGATTAATTCACAATATTACACATAAAAAGGTTAGGCAATATACGTACCTGAGATTTAAAAACACGTGCAAAATGAGTAGGGACTTGAACAGTGGTGCAGCGATCTCTTGGAGGGACTTTAAAAGAAAGGAAATCATGAATTAGGTCCTAACCTAGGAGGAATAATATTAATAACTCGGTTTCTAAGGCGTACTCATAAGATCATAACTTCTTGTACAAGCATCGGATCATGACATAAGAGGACTTTCCGAAAATCTCAGATTACACACTCAAACTTTGGAGTTTACCATGATAGCTAGAAACGTGGCTAAGAAGGCCAAAACTCTTGTTCCCCTAATCTGCCCAGAAAAATAAACATGCCGACCAAGCTTTTTCGAGAGGCCATGACTTGGGTTATACTAATCGGTTTGGGCCTATAAGTTGTCCATGGAAAGCTCGTGATTCATACTCCAAGTTTTATTTTCACTACTACTTCGTCTAAGTATGGGAAAGGGTCGAAAATCAGCCTAGAACAGAGGCAGTCCCAAAAATATAACTTCTGGAAAAACTCAGATTCTTCTCCTTCCATTAGAATCTCATAACTCTCTCTCCCGATATCCTATGAACGCATACCATACCATTCTGGAAAGCTCAAAATGTCCTCTACAACATTTATGTTTAGCCCTTAAACCATAGTGATCTCTTACTATACGAAAAATACTCATCTTTACACTGACGTCAGAATTTCACAAATTCGCGCGACTCTACGATTTTGGCCATAAAATCTAATATACTTACCGAAACGATGAACCGTAAAAACCGGGTGTTAGCTAACACTTTATTCTACCTGTAGACACTAGGATTTGCAGTGACATAATCCCAACCCGTCAAAATCTGATAAATCAGTTGGGCTGGATACAAAAAGGAGTTATTGGGCCCACGTGATTGGCGAAGCAAGCACAACAGTGCAAAATAGCCCACTATCTGGAATAAAACCCGCATGGGTTTTAATAAATAAGGTCGGCCCAGAAGCAGATCCAGCCCAGCGACTACAAAACCCGCGGGGGATTTCTACTGCCTAGAGCGCATCGTTTGTGCCTGCCACGTCAGCGATCCGTGTGATATATTTAAAACCCGCGGGGGTTTTCTATTTCAACATTGGCGTCGAAATATTGATCATCATCCCTTGATATTAGCCCCATATGCTTTGACTTCTGCCTTGACTTTCAAAACCCGCATACGTTTTGTGATTGCATGGCATATTCTTTGGGGTATGTTCCCCCATTTTCCCTCCTAAAACATCACCTTACTCACCTATAAATACCCCCCTCTGTTACACTCATTTCATGAACAATCATCCTCTACCACCCTTACTGTACCAAATTCCCATTAACCAATATCATTACTCTATCCAAATTATCACCAACTATCATCATTATACTACCAAAACTCTCTCAAAATCCTCCCCCACCTATGTCCATACTCTCTTAAACCCACTTCTATAATCACTCATACACCATTATTGTCCATCCATTTCATCCATAATCCTAGTCCTATCCTACCATACTCAAGTCTCCATTTCATCCAAGCGCCTCTCCAAGGGTCCGTCAAGAGAAGTTCGGTCTATCCATCGCCATACCAATACTTTAAGTGAGGTTTGAGCATCTTTCATTTCAATCATGTAATTACATTTGTTTATCGCTTTACATGTACAATATTATGTAAAACATTTCTTTCAGATTTGCATCATTCAGAATATAATTTCGTGAAATTAATTAAACTTCTCCCCGGTCTATTTCATTTCAATGTCGATTTTAGTACAGTGTATTTTCTGACAGACAAATTCGAGAGTTCATATAATTCTCGGATTCGTAACCTTACCTCCGAACTTAGAATCGGGTTTCGTAGACCGGAGTTATTTTATTTATGGTTTGTCGATTTTCTTAAATCGACTGACGACTCTTAATTCTTTTATAACCCGTTTAATTATTTAAAATGCACGGATTTACACCAAAATAGTTAAAAAATGGTTTAATATTTTTCCCAACTAATCTATGGAAGAGCACGGTCCAACCCATGGACTATTAAATATATGGCAGCCCGTTTGCCTTCTATTGGGCCTGGTTTTGTGTTTGGGCCAATATTGAATCATTACTTAAAGTATTTCGGTGTAATTTCGAGTGTTTAAATAAATAAAAATGGATTTATAAATAAATAAAGTTTCATCACCCCGAAAATGAATTTCGAAAGTAAAAATATCCTTATTTAAGGATTAAGCAACCTTAGTCGGCTCCCAATCATTAAGTAGCGCATCCAAAAATCGATACCCCTAAACGGGGACGATTTTCCGAGTCCTACAGATTGGCGACTCCACTGGTTAAATGTAAAAAGAGTGTAAAACTTGAACAATTTTAAGGGTAAGGTGAACCGAGGCGAGAACATTGATAAGACAATTTTATGTAGAGTTTTTAGGGCTCAAATCATGTCAGTTTCATGTTTTTTATACCCGAAATCTCGTATTTTTATATCAATTTCTGTGATTTATACGCTTGTTCGCGAGTTTGGTATGTTTTACTGGAATTGGTGGAATTATATCAAAAAGCATGAAGAATTGGGGAAGAAATAGCTAAAATCATGGAAAATATAAAAAGGGAATGAAGAAGGAAAGAAGAGGAAAGGAAGAACGGCCCAAACGACTCGGCCCAAGTCCAATTGAAGCGGAGAGGCAAGGCACAGGCAGCGTTTTTGGAAACGCAGGCCGCGCCTTGTCCAGAAAGTTTGGCAGCCGAGAAAAGACAAAACGCAGCCCGCATTTTGGAGGCGCGGCCAGCGCCCTCTCACGGAAAAATCCGCTACTTGGGCAATACGCAACCAGCGTTTCCAAAACGCAGGCCGCGTTTTGTTCCCTAATCCAGTCACTATAAAAGGGCTTCGATTTCCGTCGTTTCAAATATCAAGCAGCAGCGAGCGATTTTCTTCCGCTTACTCTAGTTTTCAGAGAGATTTTTAGGTAGCTTTTAGAGTAGATTTAGATCAATTTATTCACCGTTGATTCCAAAGATTGTTATTAGATTAGATTATTATTCGTGATCGAAGAACACGAAAGAGATCGATTCGGCTGACACGAAGAGGTCGATTCCGCCAATTCGAACACGGTTTATTTCTATTCTTCTTTAATGCTTTCTTGTTGTTGTTTAGATTTTGCGATGTCTACTTTTAGAATTATGAGTAGCTAATTTTCTTAGTTTAGGGGATAAACTCGATGTCAATTGAATGAATTTGAATACAGTTTCGGTGTTAGGTTATCTTTTCAATCGTTTAATCTGCGTGCTTTGTATGTCATGGTAATTTGACAATAGAACGACAGTTTGAGTCTGTATATGGTTTTAGATTCTGGACAATAGAACGACAGTTTGAGTCTCTCTCTCTAAAAGTCACTAATACAAAACTGGAAATAGAGTCTAATAAGAGTCGAATCCCCCCAAAATCGCAGCAAAAGAGTTATTTAAACCCCTCAAAACAGTTGGCCAAAACATGCCGTTTAAAGGCCGAAGACTCGCAACCCAGCAGGGGGGTCGCGGGCGCGGCTAGCGAAGACTCCCCTGGCGATTTTCTCCTTTGCGGCGCCGTGGCTACGGTATCCAAAGACCATGGGTACGGTCTTTCTCGGTCATCCTGACCCTCTGCATATGCCCACCGTGGCTACGGTCACCAGCACCGTGGGTACGGTGCAGCTCGGCTCCATATGTGCTCTGGGCGTAGCGGGTGCTACGCCATTTGTGGCGGGGGCTACGCCTTGACTTTCCTTCCCTTTGTTCTTCCTTTTTTCCAAAGCATGTAACGCCCGATCCGAGGGTCGTAGCATGCGTTACTTCACTAATTGGCACCAAAGGTGGGGAGTGTGGTCCCGGGTCGACTCCGCCTCGGTTTCCGGTCCGGCTCAGCTCAGGAAATCACCAAGAATGCTATAAAAAGGCCCGTTTTGCTACGTTTTGAGTGAAAACTCCAAAATCTACAAAATAACCAAAAACGCATTAAAAGTTATTAAATTAAACCACGAAACGAGTTAAAAGCCTAAGGATTTAGGCGATATTTAGACACAAAATTGGGTCTAAACACCTGTGTCTATAACTAACCGCGGATATTTGCATTTTTCTTGAGACTGTTGGCGGATTTGTTCTTCTGAAGTACTTGTTCTCTTTTTTTGGTTTCGAAAACTTCATCCTATCTATTTTGTTCTGTTTCTTTTTTTGTATTCTTCCAAATTAATCTTGATGTTTTCTTGTTGCACTGATGTGTTTAATTGGTTAGCCTGAGGGGGTGTTTAATTTTGTTCTTTTTAACGCTATCGAAAACTCATGTCGCTTGTTTTGATGCTTTGATGTAATCCTGATGGTTATACTAATTTTTTGAATCTTTTAGGATAGTAAGAACAAAGAACGCAAACTTTTCCGGTCCTCCATCCGGTGATGATGGTGGAAACAGAAGCCGGAAACGCAAGGCTTCTGCAGCAGAAAAGGGGAAGCAAAAAGTCACTCCTTCTTGAGACTCAAGAAGTAGAAACCCCTTCAATTTTGAAGGGGACATCAAAGCTAGGTATGATTCTCTTTCAAAATGAGGTGTAATACCTACTAGGTATTTACATGAGGATTTCTTGAGAAATTGTGGGATGCTCGATGATGTTCTGTGGTTGTTGGGACGTGGCCAAATGACCGACATTGCTGCGCTAGGTGAGCCGACCTATAGGGGGATTACTTTGGAATTTCTGAGTATTATTGAGGTGAACCTCCATGGGAGGGATGGCCTTATTCGTTTTCAACTTCTTGGTATGGTTAGGGAGATGGCTATTTCTGAATTTCCCCGTGCTTTTGGTCTCCCCGAGCGCAATGTAGAGACCCGCACCTTATTCCATTGAACTGGGACGGGGAGGGTTTCTTTCGATGGATAGCTGGAATCTGTAACTAGGACCCTAAGCTAGTAACTCCACTTCCACCCTTATAAGGAACCCTGCGTTGAGGTCTGCTCACCGCATGCTCTCTTGCGGCATTTTTGGGAGGCCCGGGAGTTCAAACAAGGCTACCAAATCCAACAGTTATATGGTGCATGATATGCTTGATGCTGACAACCGTGCTGACCCTGCAGCCCTGTTTACCTTGCACCTTTCACGCCTTGACGTTAAAAGAGCACCGACAGCATACACCTTCCGGTAGCTTTTAGAGTAGATTTAGATCAATTTATTCACCGTTGATTCCAAAGATTGTTATTAGATTAGATTATTATTCGTGATCGAAGAACACGAAAGAGATCGATTCGGCTGACACGAAGAGGTCGATTCCGCCAATTCGAACACGGTTTATTTCTATTCTTCTTTAATGCTTTCTTGTTGTTGTTTAGATTTTGCGATGTCTACTTTTAGAATTATGAGTAGCTAATTTTCTTAGTTTAGGGGATAAACTCGATGTCAATTGAATGAATTTGAATACAGTTTCGGTGTTAGGTTATCTTTTCAATCGTTTAATCTGCGTGCTTTGTATGTCATGGTAATTTGACAATAGAACGACAGTTTGAGTCTGTATATGGTTTTAGATTCTGGACAATAGAACGACAGTTTGAGTCTCTCTCTCTAAAAGTCACTAATACAAAACTGGAAATAGAGTCTAATAAGAGTCGAATCCCCCCAAAATCGCAGCAAAAGAGTTATTTAAACCCCTCAAAACAGTTGGCCAAAACATGCCGTTTAAAGGCCGAAGACTCGCAACCCAGCAGGGGGGTCGCGGGCGCGGCTAGCGAAGACTCCCCTGGCGATTTTCTCCTTTGCGGCTCCGTGGCTACGGTATCCGAAGACCAAGGGTACGGTCTTTCTCGGTCATCCTGACCCTCTGCATATGCCCACCGTGGCTACGGTCACCAAAGACCGTGCGGTGCGGCAAACTCCATATGTGCTCTGGGCGTAGCGGGTGCTACGCCATTTGTGGCGGGGGCTACGCCTTGACTTTCCTTCCCTTTGTTCTTCCTTTTTTCCAAAGCATGTAACGCCCGATCCGAGGGTCGTAGCATGCGTTACTTCACTAATTGGCACCAAAGGTGGGGAGTGTGGTCCCGGGTCGACTCCGCCTCGGTTTCCGGTCCGGCTCAGCTCAGGAAATCACCAAGAATGCTATAAAAAGGCCCGTTTTGCTACGTTTTGAGTGAAAACTCCAAAATCTACAAAATAACCAAAAACGCATTAAAAGTTATTAAATTAAACCACGAAACGAGTTAAAAGCCTAAGGATTTAGGCGATATTTAGACACAAAATTGGGTCTAAACACCTGCGTCTATAACTAACCGCGGATATTTGCATTTTTCTTGAGACTGTTGGCGGATTTGTTCTTCTGAAGTACTTGTTCTCTTTTTTTGGTTTCGAAAACTTCATCCTATCTATTTTGTTCTGTTTCTTTTTTTGTATTCTTCCAAATTAATCTTGATGTTTTCTTGTTGCACTGATGTGTTTAATTGGTTAGCCTGAGGGGGTGTTTAATTTTGTTCTTTTTAACGCTATCGAAAACTCATGTCGCTTGTTTTGATGCTTTGATATAATCCTGATGGTTATACTAATTTTTTGAATCTTTTAGGATAGTAAGAACAAAGAACGCAAACTTTTCCGGTCCTCCATCCGGTGATGATGGTGGAAACGCAAGGCTTCTGCAACAGAAAAGGGGAAGCAAAAAGTCACTCCTTCTTGAGACTCAAGAAGTAGAAACCCCTTCAATTTTGAAGGGGACATCAAAGCTAGGTATGATTCTCTTTCAAAATGAGGTTTAATACCTACTAGGTATTTACATGAGGATTTCTTGAGAAATTGTGGGATGCTCGATGATGTTCTGTGGTTGTTGGGACGTGGCCAAATGACCGACATTGCTGCGCTAGGTGAGCCGACCTATAGGGGGATTACTTTGGAATTTCTGAGTATTATTGAGGTGAACCTCCATGGGAGGGATGGCCTTATTCGTTTTCAACTTCTTGGTATGGTTAGGGAGATGGCTATTTCTGAATTTCCCCGTGCTTTTGGTCTCCCCGAGCGCAATGTAGAGACCCGCACCTTATTCCATTGAACTGGGACGGGGAGGGTTTCTTTCGATGGATAGCTGGAATCGGTAACTAGGACCCTAAGCTAGTAACTCCACTTCCACCCTTATAAGGAACCCTGCGTTGAGGTCTGCTCACCGCATGCTCTCTTGCGGCATTTTTGGGAGGCCCGGGAGTTCAAACAAGGCTACCAAATCCAACAGTTATATGGTGCATGATATGCTTGATGCTGACAACCGTGCTGACCCTGCAGCCCTGTTTACCTTGCACCTTTCACGCCTTGACGTTAAAAGAGCACCGACAGCATACACCTTCCGGTCGTCGTTAAAAGAGCATCGACAGCATTCACCTTCCAGTCGCCATTAAAAGAGCACCAACAACATACGTTTTCGAGTGAGACGTCAAGCAATCAGTATCTCAAGCTACTTTGACCTTCGTCTAATTCGAACTCAATCAATGTGGGGGCTGTCTCTAGACACCGAATTTTGTACTGATAAAATTCTCTCGAGAAAATTAGGCCGAAACAGCCAGACGTTGCCTAAAGAAGATAAGAAGACCATTGTGCCTTGCCCATTTCCAAGGCGAGCCCAGCAGCAATCTAAGCCCGTAGAAAAATAGGAAGGCTTGGAGGCCTTCCTCTTTTTCCAAAGCCTCTAGCCAGGCCGAGAACGCGCACCCTAGCCCATGGAAAATAGGAAGGCCCGGTGGCCTTCCTGAAATTCATGGACCGCGAATTCGATTTCCAGCGTGGCAATCCGAGTGAATGCAAATCGAACAGTCAACGACCTTGCTTTTCAATTTAGATCTTCGCGCCAACTTTTTCCCTCCTTCCTATCATCATCCCATGATCAGAGCTTGTGAATTTTGACCCATGATCATAACATGGCCGAGAGGCCTTCCTATTTGTCCATAAGGCATGATTTTTGGATCATATTTTCTCCATCCATATCCATCCATCCACCCTCCAACTATAAATACTCCCCTCATCCTCACTCATTTTTATCAACAACCATCATCAACATTTCTCTACTCTCTCATTCCATCATCATCCATACTCCTAAACTCTCTATATTATTCTACTCTGTCATCATTCATTCTCCATATTCTTCCTATCGATACCCTCATCCACCATCATAATAATTCTCTCTATTTTCTAATCTCTCATCATCTATCTCCACCGAATAGCGTCATCATTACCATATCATCATCATACCGATCATCCTCAAGCCTCCATTTCGATCGTGAAGCATTCATCCTAAAGGATCCATCTTGGAAGGCTTCAAGTGACGTTCTTACTTTTTTTATGTTTCATTGTGCAATTCATTTCTAAGTGTTCATTTCATTTGTACATTCATTTGTAAAGAAACTCTCATTCTTTTATTTGCATGTTCGTATATTAATTTCGTGAAATTTAATAAAAGTTCTCCCCGCTCAATTTCATTTCAAGTTTGATTTTAGTAGAGTATGTTTTCTATTAGGCGGATTCGAGAATTATTTTAATTCTCGAATTCGTAACCTTGCCCCTGGACTTAGAATTCGGGTTCCTAGACCGGAGTCATTTTTTATTACTTTATGGTTTGTCGGTTTCTTTAAAGCGGCTGGCGACTTTTTCTTTTTTATATAATATCTTTTTATTACCCAACATGAAGGTTATTTAGATCAAAATAATTTATATAAAATAATTTACATATGCCCATATTCCGATTCGAAGCCTATTCAAGAAAGAATGTGATTGAAATTATCGAAGGTCACATGGTCTTTGAATTTTCTAAATAATTCTTTGTTAGGCCATGGCCCGGATTTGAATCGGATTTTAAGTAAAATTATTTGTAAATTAATTTGATGTAATTTCAAACATATGAAGAATAAAAATTGATTCTTAAATAAATAAAATTCTCTTCTCAAAAACGATTTTCATAAAATAGAATTATCCTTATTTAAGGATTAAGCACTCTTAGTCAGCTCCCAATCATTACTTAAGTAGCGCTTAATGACTATTCCCTGAACGAGAATTTTTCATGTCCTACAGGCATATGTAAATTAATTTTATAAATTCTTTTGACGTAATAAACATGCATGTTGGATAATAAAAAGAGATTATATAAAAAAGAAAGAGTCACCAGCCGATTTAAGGAAACCGACATACCATAAATAATAAAAAATGATTACGATCAACGAACCTGAATTCTAAGTCCGGGGGCAAGGTTATGAATTCGAGAATTAAATAATTCTCGAATCTGCCTGTATGAAAACAGACTACTAAATTTGAACTTGAAATAAAATTGAGCCAGGAGAACTTTTTAATAAATTTCACGAAGTTAATATTCAAACATGCAAATGAAAGAATGAAGGTTTTTACAAATGAATGTACAAATGAAATAAATACTTAGGAACGAATTACATAATAAAATAATAAAGTGTAAACCTCACTTTAAGCCTTCCAAGATGGATCCTTTAGGAGGAATGCTTCAAGATTGTTGTGGTATGGATAATGGAATGGAAGCTTGAGGATGACTGGTATGATGATGATATGGTAATGCATGCAGATGCAAAGGAATGATGATAATCGTATTTGGTGGAGATGGATGATGAGGGATTATAGAATGGAGAGAATTATGATGGTAGTTGGTAAGAATTTTTGATGGTTTAGTTGGAGGGTGGATGGATGGAGATGGAAGAAGGGGGACAGGATTCCAAGGATCATGCTCCTTAGACAAATAGCAATGTCTCTCAGCCATCCTCAAGTCAAGGGTCAAAAAGTCATCATGGTATTGCATTGTAATAGAGGGAAAAAGTTAGCAGAAAAAATCCGAATTTAATAGGAAGGCCGCCTGGCCGTTGATTTAATTGCACAGAGAGCGCTAGGGTACGTGGCGATCAATTCCTGGTCCATGGAATTGAGGAAGGCCGCCGAGATGGGCTCGCTTTGTTCGGCCCTCCCGAATGCTTGAGGAAAATAGGAAGGTCGCCATTCCTTCCTATTTTTCTTGGGCTTCGGACGTTGCTGGGCCTAGCTTGAAACTGAACAAGGCCCAATGGCCTTCTTATTTTCCTTGGGTGATATCTGGTTTTGTTGGTCCAATTGTTTTGGGTGAAATTTACACTCACAGAATAAAACTCCAAAATTCATAACATTTACAAAAAACTGCCTAATAACATGAAGGACCTACAGTAATCATTTTGTTTATTTTGGATATGCCAATAATTTAGGAAAAATCAAACACTGGCTCTATTACAGTTTATACGAATTTTCTCACAATATTAATCATATAGTTTTTGTTTTCCAACCCTTAAAGGTCAAAAATCAATCATCATCTAATGCATCCAGACTCAGATTCACATCATAACCAATAAGTTTCATTCAACCCACCAAATCAAACAATCTAAAACATGCAATTTAGGGGTTGGTTTCTAAGTGCTCATATTAGAGTTTTCTACTCTTTTAAACCATAAAACAACTCAAATTCGTGTATTCAATTTTTACTTTCAACATGAAATAGAAAAATTAATCTTTCCTTACCAATTTTAATCAAAGAAAAGATAAGAATTACTCACATAATTGAACAATCAAAGTCATAATCCTCTTCTTCTTCTTCTTCTTCTTCTTCTTCTTCTTCTTCTTCTTCTTCTTCTTCTTCTTCTTCTTCTTCTTCTTCTTCTATCACTAAAAGTGTGTGTCTGTGAATGACATACTGAAAACACCCCCGCCCCTAATTGTGTTTTTTCTTTTGTTTACTCCTTTTTTTTCCTTTTCCTTTTTTTCTTTTATTCTTTCTTATTCATTATATTTTTTTATCTTCTAATTATTAACAAAGAACTAATTAATACTACAAGAAACTTACACAACTAAAATAACACATTAATATGTCACACAAATATAACTTCAAACACTTAAATAAACCATGTCATCAAAGTTAGTCAGTTAAAATAAAGCGAGGTGTTACATCCTTCCCTCCCCCCACCCCCTAAAATACGTTTCGTCCTTGAAACATTACTTACCTTTCTCCTTAATCGAACCACCTTAATTCTTGTTCGTTGGCTTCATGACATAAATCCTCCCTTTAGAACTTTGGCCTCTATCGTAATCCACCTTCTTGCTATGCGATTGAGGCACGCTTCCTTCTTCAACGTATGGTCTCTTGGATCCTCCAAGGGCTCACTTGTAGGGCTTAGGGCAGTCAGCCGTTAATTTATGACCTGGTTCTCCGCAATTAAAGCACTTTCCATTGGCTCGATAACATTCAAGTCCACCATGCACCTTCTTGCAATAATCACAATATTTCTTGTCATTAACCACGTCCCTTTGCGGGTCTAGGACGATGTTCTTTAGTTTTCCAAAGCTTGAATTTTCTCCACTAGACTTTTTTTGCTGTCGATCCACTTTTAGTCTTGCCTTCATTGTGAATCTTTTCAACCCGCATAGCTCTTTGATATATGTCTTGATACTTTGTGAATGTCTGTGATGCTAACCCTATACGTATGTTAAAGTTTAGACCATCTCCGAAGCGATCCACCTTCCTTTGCTCTGTATCCACCATATGCTTACCAAAGAGACTAAGTTCAATAAAATTGGCACCATACTCAATCACTGACATTTGACCATTATCTATATTAGTAAATTCTAACTCCTTAGCCCTTTGTATATCTCTACGATAGTATTGTTCGTTCATCTTCTCTTTCAATTCCAAGTTTCCTACAATTGAGTGGATTTGCTTGCTCTTTATTTGGGCTTTGCTTAATCGTGTCCCACCAATGATCTGCAAATCCAACAAACAAGTGTGTAGCCAAACGCACTTTGTACACCTGAGGACACATCATAGTCTTAAAGATCTTATCAATTTCTCTCATCAACTCATCCAACTCAGACGGATTCGTGATTCCCCTAAACTTTGATGGTTGCAACTTAAGGAATTTGTTAAGCAAGGTAATTCTTATCATAGGGTCAACTTTGCTTGTTTGTCCATCAGGTTCACCTCCTCCTCCTTTAGCAGACATCTTCAAAAATCGACTAAGGGTAGGTTAACACATTGAAAGATAGACCAAATCAACTTCACGTAATCCACACAAGTAGGAGGCACGTCAACATTTACATAAACACATCTATCCACATCATTACACATAATCAAGCAGATGCGCAGGTGTAGACACCGGAATTTGTACCGACATAATCCCGAGTCATCAAAATCAGCAAAACATTTGGGTCAAATGATAAATGGTTCATTGGGCCCAAAAAGGTCAATAACTTGAGCCCGAGAAGTCAACAGGCCGCCTACATTTGCTCAAAACCCCACTGGGTTTTAATTTGAAACCCCCCTGGGTTTTAATTTTCAGAAGACCAGCCCGCGCAGAAGCAGGCCCAGAAGCGCGTCCCGGCCCAGAAATTAAAACCTGCCTAGGGTTTAATTTCAGAAGCAATGCGGCGATGTTTTGCGCCACGTCACCGATCCGCGTGATGAGCAGCTATAACCCGCCTAGGTTTTAATCTGTCTGGCGCCAAAATCTGCATGCATGCAATTGAATCCCTTGATCTTTGCCCCACGTGTTTGACTTCCCCTTGACCACCCAAAACCCGCCTAGGTTTTGATCTCTGATGGCATGATTTGTGGGGTATGTTCCCCATGGTTTCCCTCCAAATCTCTCACCCCTTCACCTATAAATACCCCCTCCATTCTACCTTCATTGCCACCAACAACAATCATCTAATACACTTACTCTCACCTTCATCTCATCAACTTTCACCATCAACACCTATCACTATTACCATTTACTACTCTCTTCCACCATATTATACTTCCACTCTCTCAAATTCTCCTCATCTCCTATCATTATTCTATCCTCCTATCATCTCCATATTATACTTCCATCATCCACTTCTATCACAAAATCACTTTCCTACACCACATCCATATTATACTTCTTTTCATCTCCCATAATCCCTTTCTCAAATCATATTCTTCGCCACCATACAACCGTCCATATACCACTTTTTTCTACACCACCCACGTCATCTCATCCGGGTTTCAAGTCAAGGGGCAACTCAAGGGATCAAATCCATCATCGCTACATCTTAAGCAAGGTTCGATTCTTTTATTTAAATTATTGTATTTAATCATGTAATTCTTTATTTAAATCCGTACTTGTACATATTTTGTAGAATAAAAACCACATTGTTTTATATTGCATGTTTCGAATAATAATTTCGCGAAATTAATCAAACTTCTCCCCGCTCTCTTTCTTTTCAATGTTGATTTTAGTAGAGTCTGTTTTATAACAGGCGGATTCGAGAGTTCTTATAACTCTTGAATTCATAACCTTACCCCCGAATCTAGAAATCGGGTTCGTTGACCGATGTCTTTCTTTTTCTTATTTTATGGTTTGTCGATTTCCTTAAATCGGCTAGCGACTCTTTTACAATTTTATAAATTCGTTTAATTATTTAAAGTATTCAATTTCATACACAAAATTAATTTAAGAAAATAATTTAATTCATGTCCAATATTTATCCAATGAGGGTCCCGAGAGAAATGGGCCAGAAAATGATAAAACCTAGGCGGGTTTTATCATTTTCAACCCAATTTCTTTTTGGGCGAAGAGATCAGTGGCCCTACGTGGGATCTGCTAAAACCTAGGCGGGTTTTAGCTGATTCCAGTAGCCCATTGGTTCTCCTTTGGGCCTGGATTTATTAATTGGACCGGGATTAAATTATTGTTAAATTAATTTGTGTAATTATGGATAGTTTAAATAATAAAAGACGGGTTTGTAAATAAATAAAGTTTCATCACCTTGAAAACGAATTTCAAAAATTAAAAATATCCTTATTTAAGGATTAAGAAACCTTAGTCGGCTCCCGATCACAAATTTAGCGAATCCGAGAAAACATTTTCCCCGAACGGGAATTTTTCCGGGTCCTACAGCAGGTAAGTCCTACGGTCGCATGGTTATTGCCCTGATATCATTTCTATAATGCCCTAACTTAGGGTGTAAGGAATGTCACTATCGTTGGGTCCTACTTGGACACCCACAAGGCTATAAACCTTTTAAAACCATAACTATTCCCAAATATTATAGTGCAATGGAAGCTTTTATCCATAACAAAACTCAAACAAAAGGTCGATGGAGTCAGTCTAAAACATACATTCCCATACATACTTACATTCAAAAAAGTTTACATGTTGACTCACAAAATACATCCATATTATGAGATAATTACATTTACCCTACCTAACATATGTGGTAATAATTTTTGCACACCCGACTTTTGAGAAATAATTTTCACCATACCTGATATTTAAGTGGACGTAAATTTAAACCACCTAGGATATATTATAATGGTTTTTTTGTGGGATTTTCCGGCAAGTATTAAAAAATTGAATAGGAAGTGACATGTTTACCCTTGCTATTAATTCATAGTATTTTCAATTAAAAACGAAATTACCTATTTACCCTTATAGAAGACAACAGTGAGAAGAGTGGAGTAATATATTTCTTTTTTAGACCGACAGTCTTTCCCCCTTTTCCCACACAAAACAATTAAAGGGTCAGTATTGTCATTTCAATCGCAATCTTAAGGGCAGTTTGGTACTTTCACATAATTATAAAGGGGTATTATTGTATTTTCGTATCTCCGATGACAAGTTACTGGAATTCGACACAAAAAAACACTAAATATCAGGTAGGGTGAAAATTATTTCTCAAATGTGGGGTGTGCGAAAATTATTACCACATATGTCAAGTAGGGTAAATGTAATTATCTCTCCATATTATACTTAACAACATATTCGATATCAAACATATAACTTCAAGCTTCCTTCCTAGCCTTAACTCCAAAACACTTTTTGAGTTAGTCCTTAAGGTACTTTCCTACCTTTCCGCATTCAAAACCTGAAGAAGGTGAGGTCATAAGCTCCCCGATCCCAACAAATAATCCTTATCTCCCCTGTTGTTACACTTGGCGCGATAATAGGTTATCACATAAGCACATTATTATCTACATATCATTACTTTCTAAAAATGCAACAAACATAGGGAAGTGACAATGAAACCCTTGCCAAAGAATCATCATAAGCCCGTATAACTCAATCAGGCATTTGATAAAAGATTCAAAACATACATATATGAAATATGACAAGTGTTATAAGACGAGCTACGAGACTAACTCAGCCATACATGTCCCTTACCATGTACAGTTTAGGAGCTTTAGCTCTCAATAAAGTCCCTAAACAACTCTACTGTTTGTTTATTCGATAAATTAACCATGGTGTCCCATATCAACCATGTCGCTTGGGCTCGCAGTCCTCATTCAAGTCCAAAAGGAAGTAAAGCCTACTAAGCTGGACCAATAACTCGAACATAAACATAATTCATGCATACATATCACATAATTTACATAAACTATCACATTCTAATCAAAGTCACATCACATTTCATAATCAAAGTCACACATAATAACAATCTTCCAATTTATGAAAGCTTAACACAAATCACAACATAGCACAATTTTCTCAGTTAATTAAAGTAACTTATTGTAAGGGAACTCAACCTATAACTCACTTAATGGACTAACACCCATATATCACAAGGGTCACAAACACATCCTGGTGGACCAACAACGCCCACTCAAGGTACCCACCAGGGACCCATCGCTCTAGAACGCAGATATCCTCAAATCACAAACTATGGAATCATATTCACATCCTAGCGGACCAGGCAAAGCCCAATGAAGGTACCTACTAAGGACTCACATAGATCCAAAACAAACCGGCCTAAAATCACATCCTGGTGGACTAGGCAGTGGCCACTCAAGGTACCTACCAAGCGACCTGACACAAAGACACTACTAATATGGCCATTGTCCTAGAATGACCCATAAGTAATAGCCCAAAGCAACAAACAAATCTCATTCCGCAAACTTAGTTTATTTACACCATTAACAAGAACAAACTCAAAATATCCTTTCACTTAAAAGTATGTAAATCATAAAAGTCAACAAGATAAACATCCACCAAGGCATGAGTGCATTTTTCATCATCATACACTTTAAAAAAAAAAAAGGCTTTTGCCAACAGGGCTTATCCGTTGGTAAAAGTTCAATATCCGTTCGTAAATGGTTTTACCAACAGATAATTATCTGTCAATAGCCTGTTCGAAATAAACATGATTGTAAAAGTATTACCAATGTATATTTTGTTCTGTTGGTATTGCTAACTAATGCCAACAATTTTATTATATTGTTATTGGCAATTTTATACCAACATTTATCGTTTGTCGGAGATACTTCACCTTTACCAACAAATGTAATTGTCGGGGAATGTATTCTTGAGTGTTAAAAATATTCCCCACACATTAGATCTGTTGGTAATACATTTTCCGCCTAATTTGATAGACATTGGCTAACAAAATGTATCTTTTGGTGATACAATTGGAAATATTAAAAAATAAATATCTGTTGGAAATAGTGAAAATAGTTGTATGAAACTTAAATAGGATAATTGGATTCTAATAATCTCTACTCTCACCAATTGGACAATGGTGGACCGTACTTTCACTTTGTATTCTAGTGGTCCAAAAAAAATAAAATTGGATTGTAGTGGGATATTTTCAAGGGAATCATAGATTTTGTGTTGCATTTGATTCAAAACTTAGTATAACACTTTACAATGATTTTTAATGAATTTACACCGTTTCTCCCAATTTTTTTTACTATTTTTTACGATTTTTTCACTTTTATTATTTTTAAAAAATCATAATAATTATTCGGAGTCTCAAAAAAATAATTTAAAAAATGTATTAGAAACTACCATTCATTAACTTTCTAGGGACAGGAACGAAAAAAACAAAAACAATAGTGTGGGAATGAAAAAAATAAAAAGAATATAGAGGTGGATTTTGTACCACTACAATCCAATTTTTTTTTTTTTTTTGGACCACCAGAATACAAAGTGAAAGTACGGTCCACCATTGTCCAATTGGTGAAAGTAGGGATTCTTAGAATCCAATTATCCTATATAAATATGTCATTACAATATATTATACCTGTTGTACACAAGCAATTAATTTTAGCTACAATATCAGCAAAACCTCAAACTATATTCCTTGGATGTTTTGAATTATAAAATACATAGTGTCTAAATTGAAATTTCACTTAATTAAATGAAAAGTACCAAAATGAAACCAAATAGTTCGTCAAATCATATTTGACAATATTCAATAGTAATATTCTAAACAAAATAAAAAGGCTAAATCTAATATTCTTGGTCTACATTTTCTTCATCAGGATTTTGAATGTAACTATGATAAAGCTAATTTGCAAAATAAATTAGGAGCTCTCTTGTCACGTAATTGAGTTTTATTCTCCCCTTTTATCTGCATCATTTTCCTTTTTTCTTTCTCATTGTTATACCATAACAAATAAAATCAGTAGTAACAACAACAAAAGCAGTAGAAGCAACACTAGCACTAGTTGTATCAACTAGTGAGTTAGTTTAATAAGACTAGTAGAAGCACAACATAAGTCTATCACAAATACGCATAGATCAAGCATTAGTCCAACACCAAGTCTTGGAATCCCCCAAATAGATAATACCGCCAAATTCAACTTGGATACATCTTTGAGCGAACCAGGGTGGGTTAGTCTAGGATAGCAAGAAACAATCATGGAGAGAACATCCTAAAAGAAAGAATCAAATTTCAGTTTGTCTACTAAATGCTACTAGTTGCTGAAGCAAGGCCAGGCGCCACTAGTTGCAAGAAACAATCAAATTCAATTTGCCCTGTTTCAGTTTGCCATGATAATCTTATAATTATTATTTTTGGTCGACTATGACAATTTTAGTTTGTCTGGCCACCAGGTCAATCAACAACTCCTAAGTCTTAATTCACGGAAGTCAATCTTAAAAGAAGAATAGCCTATCTATCTGCCCTGATTTTTAACAAGTAGAGAACATCGTATATTCTTATGGGAAAGAAAGATTCGAATTTTACTACAATTATGAATCTATGATGCTGATTTATTTTTACTTTTTTTTTTTTGAAAAATAAGCCTTTCTTTTCATTGAATTAATATAGGATTTTTCATTCATAAAGTCAGAAGAAAAAAAATACAAAACTTTATCATTGGATGGGCTCTTTCTATTTACCTAAACCTTCTAATAACTAAAATCATACAATGATTCTTAACTAGCTAGTAATTTTTCGGCAGAAGATACAAGGGAAACATACAATAGCTGAGAAGCAAACAAGGCTTTTTTGCAATAGCTACTCTCAAGAAGCGACCATAAAGTCGTTGAGTAAAGGCAAAATTCACACTTAGTTTCACTAATGCTACTGTTCTAAAGACAATGTGGCATCCCTTAGTTTGCTCTCAAGGAAAACTATCAAAATTTGTAACCTTCCAAGCTTCATCAATGCAGAAATTGATGATCATTTACTTTCTACTCCACTATTCCTTAACTCATTTCCTCTATTTTCTCTATAGTTGGATCTCCGCTGATTTATAAGCTAGTAATATATGTCGTATGCTAATTTTGATAAACTAGTTGGAGAAATAAAGAAAGACAAAAGCAATCAACGAAGAACACCCACAAGTTAAAATGTAAATACCTGGCCAAATATGGAGGAAACATTTACAAAATTACTAACACTCTTAGGCCTGTTGCTTAACACTACAATACAGTAACCACAAAATCATCGATCAGAGAGTAACATTCTAACCAACGGAATATTATCAAGATCAAAATCAAGCTCAACTCTGATGTTATCTAACTGGTACCTCGTCGCAGGCTTGCACTTGTTGCTCCAAAGTTTTTCTGCAGATCAGCTTGTTGGGTTTTAGGTTATCTATTTCCTAAACAGATATAGATTAATTGGCGGAATATTCATAACGGTTATAAACAGTTAATAATAACAACTGCAGAGGCTTTAGTAATTATACCTAATTGCTAATTTTGGCTGAAGAAGAGGTTGACCTTCCAG
Organism: Portulaca oleracea; assembly: GCA_029582165.1. Taxonomy (NCBI): domain Eukaryota; kingdom Viridiplantae; phylum Streptophyta; class Magnoliopsida; order Caryophyllales; family Portulacaceae; genus Portulaca; species Portulaca oleracea. The sequence goes on along the minus strand of CM055877.1, from coordinate 35,966,909 downwards.
ATTCCAATGCTGAAATCCTCCACTGAAAAGTCCACACAGCACTCTGGGAACCCGATTGCTAGATTGACCCGATCGAGACGAATCTCAATCTAAGATGTATGTATGAGAATGTTTCAAGAAACAATAACTGCCCACTAAAAGAGAGAGGAACTCAATAAATCACCCAAGTATCTCTCTAAGAGTCTCAGGCAGTTGGTGTGGAATAATCTCTCCCAAAGACCCCTTTATATAGTGTTTAGAAAACCTAGGGAGAGGGTTCAAAAACCCAAAAGGGCCGACTTAACGCAACGACGCGCTTCTTAGGCCCAACACGGTCCGTGTTGGACTCTAGAAGGCCCATTAACTCGACCCATGGACACCATGGACCGTGGTATCCCAACACAAACCGTGTTGGGTCAACACGGTCCATGTTGAACCCAGTTCGGTCCGTGTTGGGCAGATTTCTCACAGAAATCAGTTCCCAACTTTTCTAAACGTAATACAATATCACTTAGGTTACATACATTCTTCCAGGGCACTGACTTGTGTGACCCAGTAGGACCAAATAATATAGTTGTAATTAAACATATTTAATTACTAATTATAGAGGTCTCTAGCAAGACATATAATCACTATATTACTTTGGTTTAATCTCCGTGTATATCGAACATTGTTGGGACATTTCCTTATGTAAGACCCGAACGTTCCTCGATCTCTGAGTTTAGACTTTGAAAAACAGACGATCAACTATCGATTCAACTAAGCTCAGCCAAGCATTTTCAGTCCAATCTCACCAAGTGGCCAACGAGACAACTGTCCCTAATAGGGAGGACAATGCCATCTTGTTCAGACGCACATTCTCACATGATCCAACTGTAACCCAGACACCGCCTTTATAGCCTACTGTTACGAAAGGCGTTTGACGCGCTCCAAAGTCACAACAGACCATGTAGTCTATGTACTAAACTCAGGATTTAGGAATTTTGAGTAATGAGAGCTCTTATGACATTCCTAACTTAAAGAGCTCCTACTGCGGGTCAGTTCGGAAGTTGTTCTCAACAATACCCATGTGATTGATTTATGATGTCATCACATCACTATGATCACGAAACTTGATCATCACCTCAATCCTACATGCTAATTGTGTTGATATTATCACTGTTCCTACATGATAATACAATTAGGAACCAGGTCGACTGTCGACCAAGACTAGCGTTATCAAGTTCACTAATGGGGTTTCAGAAATCGGACCTCATCCAATTTCCCATTTTGAATGCGCGAACCATTTTGGACATTTACATAATTATAAACCACAATTGATGTAAATTTTGGAACCTTATTCTTAATGATGAATCAACAAGTTCGTAATTCATGAACAATTCATGTAAATTTGACTTGTTGATATTCTCGAATATGTTTAATACTTATTGTCCATGCATGCCTATCATGCTATAACTACAACTGGGGTATAGTATATAATACTTGCAATGAACCTCGCACATATACCATCTCACTAATGACCTTACAGGAAGATATTTTCGGTACTCATGTTTGGATTCATAGTGACCTTCAGTTCCTTTGCTTGATTGATGACTCCTATCAACAAGGCTCCATTTCTCTCGCAAGGCTAGAAACATCACCCAGTTCAAAAATGAACTTCACAATCCTAACAGTTTCTGCCACAGCTTCTAAAGTCCTGCCATGCTTGTCTTATTTGTAGAATTAAACGCATGTCATGTTAGGAACATCTTCCAGCTCACCTCAATACCACTCAGACAGTTCATATAATTTCTTTGAGACAATCAAATTCCCTAAGGATATGACATGATTTATGGAAATTAATCCATTCTCGAAGTGGGTTGAACTTGTTCAACACTTAGTCAACTTTGATTCAAACAATCAAAATCTTTAATTTATCATTATAGATCTTGTCTCCAAGAAAATTCTTAGCCCTACCAATCCTTCACTTTGAAAGTTATTCCCAAGTTAATCTCAGTAGAAGCAACATGGGAATCTTCTTTTCAGTAGGCAGTATGTCAATCACATACAATATTAGAAAACGCATTGCTCCCACTGAACTTCTTGTAAACACAATATTTTCTTTGGCACTTCCTAGTATATCAAACCTTTGATATCCTGGTCAAGAAGGTCAATGATTCCAACTCCTAGATGCTTCCTTAAGACCAAAGATGGTCTCTTGAAGTTTACAAGTATTCCAAAAAAGACCATACAGTTGTGTCAAGTACACACCTTTCTTCCAAATCTAATTTTGAAGTCAGTCTTGATGTCTATCTTAATGAACCCATGTTTTGCGTTAAAACCCTCCTATGCCTGATGGCTCACACCTTCAAACAAATCAACCGAGTTCTAAACTTGGTTGAATACATTGAATCCATCTTAGACCTTATGTAATCTTGACTTGCTAAAGCTTCTTTATTGTAGGTAGAGTCATTACTTTCTAAAAGTAACATCTCACGCTCATCCATAGAAGATCGATATCTCTGTGGTTGACGGAGTTGTTTACCTGACCTTGTTTGGAGTAATGTTCATGACACCTCCTCGTCAACATTTTGAGGAACTTCAACTGCCTCTACCTTGTTTCAGGTGATGATTATAATGTTTTGTGTCTCTTGAACTTTGGTAAGTTCAAAAACTCTCTCACTCTTTCTTTTAGAGAGTAACATATTCTCTAAGAAGAAATTATTTTTGAGACACGAACACTATCCTCTACAATAGTTTGTAGAAGTTATACCCCTTTCTTTCAGAAAACAGTTCAAGAACCTCTTTTCTCCATATCATTTATGGTGTCTTCTCCAGTGTTTTAGATAATCTTTATTCAGTAATTAGAGCTATGGTTAACTGCATGTATCCCCAAAAGGTAATCGGTAATGTTGACTCAACCATCATTGATCGCACCATATCTAATAAGGTGTGATTTCTCTTTTAGAAACGTCATTGAGATGTCGTATTCCTAGAGGAGAGATTTATGAAACAATTCCACATTCTCTAGAATGGTCAGTGAAATCATGGCTCAAATACTCACCTCCTCAACCTTATTGAAGGCAATTAAGGGCAATTAACAAAGAAAAGAACGGCAAGACAAATCAACAATAATCTAAATGCATAAGATAGAAATAAACATACACTATTCTACCCAGTTGAGAAATTTAGGCAATCAAATTAATTTTGCTCATTAAGGACATAAATAGATCATATCTACAAAGTACAGCAAAGTCTTGAGGCCAGCCAGTGAAGTCTGATGCCTAGCTTATTCCTATTAATCAAATGTTTGTTAGAACTATGAAGGAACACTTGAAGCAGGAGTTATTAAGAGGAATTAGAAATAGATCAAATATGAACATAAGAAAATCGAAATTGAGATAAATTAAGAAGGGAGGGTGAAAATACCTTTGATTAGAACTCCATGAAAGTGAACATGCTCTGTATAGTCAATAATCTTGGCCTCTATGACATTTTTAGTATTCCCTGCCACCAAATCAAGAAATGTTAGCCCCACTCTTCCACCAAGGGAACCCTAACCCACTTCAACGCCCCATCACTAGCATTCAACATCAGGCCCTTAAATATTATAGCATTCAACTTCAGATATTATAACTACTGGAGTATGTATATTATTTTTGGAAGAAAAACATTTAAAATCACTTACTATTAGTTAATGAGTTGTAATTACATGAGCAGCCTAGAAGTAGGATATTTAACTTTTACGAACAGACCTAACACCTCAATTAAGTGTGTCTGACTAGCGGCTATGGCCACCTACACTATTGATTAATGAACAGACCTAACACCTACTGAATACTTGGCATACCAACTGCTTTCAAGACATATATATTCATATTATTTTCACAATTTATAACTTCACTTAGCACACAAACAAGCCCAATTTACCCCAATTAATCATATATATTCAAAACTCCATAACTTATAAAATAAACATCCTAAATTCTTGAAATCTGAAACACACATACTATATAACATCTAGATTCTACACTAAATTTTATTCACATGAAGTCCAAGTACATAATGCACAAAAAATCACACAATTTCATTGAATTTGAACTGAATGTTGAATCATCTCAACCAAAAGCTTAAGCTTATACTTGAATCCCCAGTAATGGTTTTTATATTCTAGCACTGAAAAGCAGGGCAATTTTAGTCTAAAATTTATATCTCAGCCAATACAAATCCAAAATTCGTAAACATGTACCAAAAGCTCCCTAATAACATGAACAACGTACAGTAAAAATGTCGTTTAATTTAGACATGCCAATAATTTATGAAAAATAAAACAGTGGCTTTGTTACTGTTCATACGAATTTTCTCACAATATTCTTCCTATAACTTTTGTTATCCAAACCCTAATAGTAAAGAATCAGGGGTTTTTTGCATTTTGGACCTCGGATTTTAGGAGTATTTACATTATGAACCCTTGGTTTTCAACTTTAACATTTTGGACCTTAAAGTTTGTGAGGTGAAAAAAAAGCTCGTTTCCCGTTTTTCTTTCTCTTTCCATGTTTTCTCTCCCGATTGCATCAAACTTCAAGACTAAGGTTAAAATTGATATTAAAGTTATAATAAACCTCTTTTATTCATGTAGAAGTTACTTAAAACCATGTACTCAAGGGTCTAAGTAGCCTCGACACGAATAAGAGAGGTGTATTATAGCTTCAATATTAGTTTTAACCATAGTCCTAAAATTTGACGTCAATCGGGAGATAAATTCAAATATGAGAGGAAAATAAAAAATGAGACAGGGACCTTTTTCTTCAGTCCACAAACTTTAAGGTCCTTTTTTTATTCAGCCTACAAACTTTAGGGTCCAAAATGTTAATGTTGAAAACCAAGGGTTTAGAATGTAAATACCCCTAAAATTCGGGGTCCAAAATGCAAAAAACCCAAAGAATGAGTCATCATCTAATGCATGCAAACTCAAATTCACATCATACCCAACAAATTTCATTCAACTCACAAAATCAAACAATATTTTTTTTATATATATAATTAGTGGTCCAAGGACTCTTTTATTGAAAAGACAAAAGTTGTCTTGAAAATAGTATACAGCGAAATATGAGTATTCTAAAAATTGTCTTGAAAATCAAACAACCAAATACATGCAATTTAGAGCTGGGTTTCTAAGTGCTCAAATTAGAGTATTCTATTATTTCAAATCCTAAAAACAACTGAAATTCATGTATTGGATCTTTAATTTCAATATGAAACAGAAAAATTAATCTTCTCCTACCAATTTCAAACCAAGAAAAGTTAAGAATTACTCATCTAATTGAACAATCAAAACCCTAATCTTCTTCTTCTTCTTCTTCTTCTTCTTCTTCTTCTTCTTCTTCTTCTTCTTCTTCTTCTTCTTTTCTCTACCCTTCTCTTTCTCTTACTAAAAGTGTGTGTCTGTGAATGACGTACTGAAAACACCCTTTCCCCTAATTGTGTTTTTCTTTTCTTTCCCTTTTCCTATTCCTTTTCCTTTTTTCCTTTTATTCTTTCTTATTCACTATATTTTTTATCATCTATTTACTAACAGAGAACTAATTAATAGTGCAAGAAACTAACACAATTTATATAACACATCAATATGTCACACAAATATAATTGTAAATACTTAAATAAACCACAACGTCAATGTTAGTCTCAAGATGGGTGATCTCACAGAAAGTTTTCTTAAGCAGCGTCTGAACAAGGACGAAGTACGTTGGAAGGACTCATAGTTATTTATGAGGCTAGAAGTCGATCCTTGAAGGATTGATCGGTAATGTTTCTAACCTCCTAAGGGTCGGGCCTTACAATATTGATGTGATAAAGGAGTTCGTGAGTGTGAAAGATAGATGGGTTGATTTTCAAGAACTTGTACATATTTTAATAGGGTGGGATTCTTACCGTCACATTGCTAAGGCATAAGACTTGCCAATGTATTGGGGTTGTTGTTGTTGATTATCTTAGTATTGCTAGAACCCATAGATTTAAGGGAAAATCATTTCAATAAGGAGATTATGATACATATTCGACAGGCCGAGACTCTAAGTCGTTGAGCATTCTGGCCAAAACCAAGGATAAAGTTCACGTCTAGGCCCTTGATATTGAAATTCTACTCATTTCTATGTACAAAGGCCAATTATGGGTAGGCCCTTAGAATGGATGTTCAATGTTGATCAAGTTCATTGTCATTGGAAATCAAGCTTAACATAATTTTAGAGCCAACCTTCGGTCACTAGAACCACCAATACTAGTCTGGTCAGCATGAGTCTTCAAGTTTAAATCTAGGGCATGAATTGTTCAAGTACCTTCACGAAAAGGGATCAAGGTCTGATTATTACAGATGGTTATTAATGATGTCCAACCCTACACAAGCAAAGGACAAGGAAAATCGAGTAGAGTTAAACTCACTAACAAGGTGTTTGACCATGGTAAGGTAGAAATTGAACCTGTCATGTTAGTTTCGGGAGATCTTTTATATTGCTTTCGAAGACACTGGACACGGTAAGGAAATTATTCGAGGGAGTCCAAGGGCATTTGATGAATAAATAGTCTAGCTTGGACTTGATGTATATTCAAATCCTTCTAACCACTAAGCTTTAGCTACTCTCCATTGTCCTAGGGAAGAATCCTTGGCAAAGTCCTACTTCCAAGATGTATTACTTATCTCCAAGTGTGGAGCTCACTTCTCGAGATAATTACATTTACCCTGCCTGACATATTTGGTAATAATTTTTGCATACCCGACATTTGAGAAATAATTTTTACTCTATCTGACATTTAAGTGGTCGTAAATTTAAACCACCTAGGATATATTATAATGGTTTTTTCTTAGATTTTCCGGCAAGTATTAAAAAAATGAATAGGAAGTGACATCTTTACCTTTGCTAATAATTCATAGTATTTTCAATTAAAAATAATTGAAGGGTCAGTATTGTCATTTCCATTGCAATCTTAAGGGCAGTTTGGTACTTTCACATAATTATATAGGGGCATTATTGTATTTTCACATCTCCGATGACAAGTTACCGGATTTTGACACAAAAAAACACTTTCACTAAATGTCAGGTAGGGTAAAAATCATTTCACAAATGTCGGCTGTGTGAAAATTATTACCACATATGTCAGGTAGGGTAAAATGTAATTATCTCTCACTTCTGCAACCTCAATCATGACGTTCCAAGGACTTTGGTGAGCTTTTCGAATAATCGTATGACCTAATCAAGGGTCTTTAGCTGTTTAATATCCTCGGCACAAATAAAGGACATGGGTTTAAACTTCTTTTCAAGTTCAAGACTTATTTCCAAGGTTTAGGCTTTATTACGATATTTTGGGTTAGTCAAGGATTACTAGCTATCATTAAGGGGAAAATGCATCTTTTACTGTTAAAAATCAAGATTAATCTAGCAAAATCTTGAAAAGATGTCTTAGAAAGTCCCTAGAAAATCCTAGATAATTTGATGAGCATGCTCTAGATTTTTCTTTTCTAGATTTCTCCTACCACCAGCTACTTTCTACAAGTATAAATATAGGTGGTGGGGCTTTCATTTGTAATCAATCAACAACAAAGAGTTGTAAGCAATTCTTTTTCCATCAATAAGAAAAAGCTTCTCCCTTATACAATTCTTCCTCCATTTCCACAAAATACTTTTACCTTCAAACACCCAAAAACCTAACAGTGGTATCAGAGCCACATTAACCCAAGTCCTCCTCTCAAACCTACATCTTTCAAAAAATATTCATCAACCTTCAAGTCATATCCCAACTCTCAAATAACTCATCCATCAAATCCAACTCCACAAAAATTAAACATGGCCTCTCTTCAAACCCCAACCACAACTTTCAACTATCTCCCAAATTTGAGGCCACCCATATTTGATGGGGAGAATTATCAAATGTGGAGTATTCAAATGAAAACATTCTTCATGGCGCAAGGTTTATGGGATGTGGTAGAAAAGGGATATGATAAACCACCTAAGAAGGAGGATAAGGATGCAAAAGAAAAGAAGGAGGATGGAGAAGAAAAGCTAGATGAAGAAGAAAAATCATCATGGGATGAAAGTAAGGAGGCACAATATCCAGAGAATTACAAGAGGGATATTACGACCCTTCATCACATCTATCAAGCAATCACTCCAACAATCTTCCCTCGGATTATGGCTGCTACAACAGCCAAGGAGGCTTGGACAATATTGAAGGAAGCATACCATGGCACTGACAAGGTAATATCCATTAAACTTCAAACTTTGTGGAAGGATTTCGATACCTTATTGATGAAGGAGGATGAAACAATTCAAGCATACTTCGATCGTGTCACTAGCATAGTAAATAAAATTAGAATATATGGCGACATGATCGAAGATAAGAAGGTGATACAAAAGGTGCTAAGGAGCCTTCCACCAAAGTTTGATCATATAGTGGCTGCAATAGAAGAATCTAAAGATTTATCTACGCTTACCCTCACCGAGTTAGCAGGGTTTCTCCAAGCACATGAGGACAGAATGCGTAGATTCACACACCAGCCACTAGAGCAGGCTTTTCAAGCCAAATTAAAATTCTCCAACCATGAGAATAAAAGGGAGAATAGCCATGGTAGGAAGACATCATCCAATAACCCTGGCGGGGGGAGAGGAAATTACAAGAATCAAGGAAGCCATGGAGATCGAAAACCAGGGCCATACTGCAAGATATGCAAGATGTCTAACCACGATACAACGGATTGCCGGTTCAAATGCAAGAAATGTACATGGCACATACATCATGTACGAGATTGTAGGAACCGACAACGGGATGAGGCCAACTTCACGGAGAAAGGCGACTCAAGTGAAAACGTATTCTACTCATGTCTGAATGCCACGCAAGAAGCACAAGACTCATGGTACGTGGATATCGGTTGTTCCAACCATATGACGGGAAATCGAGATTCCTTCGTGGAGCTGAATGAAGACATAAAATCCAACATCACGCTAGGTGACGGGAGAACACGTGAAGCCGCCGGCAAGGGAACAATCGCAGTAAAGGCAAAAAACGGCTCGACCAAGTATATTCAAGACGTCCTATACGTACTTGGGCTAGCTCATAATCTCCTAAGTGTGGGCCAACTCCTTCAAAAAGGCTATCAGGTGAACTTTGATGACGGTAGATGCATCATAATTGACAAAAAGATGCGCCAAGTGATAACATCTATCGCAATGGAGCCCGACAGGATTTTCCCTTTATCAATGCTAACGAAAGATAAGGTGGCCCTCAGCTCCATCACGGATGCCACAACCTTATGGCATCAAAGGTATGGCCATCTAAACCTTGACAGTCTTAAAGTCTTGAAGCGAAAGAACATGGTTATTGGTTGCCCACAATAGAAGACAAAAGGAATATATGTGAGGGCTGCATAATGGGAAAAATGCATAGATTAGCATTCACTAAAACCACGTGGAAAGCTAAAGCCCCCCTACAGCTGGTCCATGCCGATATTTGGGGTCCAGCACGTAATCCTAGCATGGGTGGAAAAAGATACTTCTTATTTTTCGTGGATGACTACACTCGCATGATGTGGGTGTACTTCCTCGAACAAAAGTCAGAAGCATTCTCATATTTCCAACAATTCAAGGCCTCACGGGAAAGCAAAGTGGGCACAATATCAAAACATTGAGGACAGACCGTGGGAGAGAATTCCATCAGAATGAGTTCGATGATTACTGTAAAAAATATGGCATCAAAAGGGAGCTCACAGTAAGACGCACTCCACAACAAAATGGGGCTGTAGAGAGGAAGAACAGAACTATAGTTCAGATGGCCCGCAGCATGTTGCAAAGCAAAAATGTTCCAAAGAACTTTTGGGCAGAAGCAGTAAACACAGCCGTCTACATTCTCAACCGGTCTCCCACAAAGGCAGTTCCAAACAGAACACCATATGAAGCATGGTTTAGGAGGAAGCCAAAGGTGGATAATCTCAAAGTATTCGGTTGCATAACATATTCACATATTCCAAAAGAGAATCGAGAAAAGTTAGATGACAAAGGAGAGAAGTGCATCTTCATTGGCTATAGCGCAGAGTCGAAGGGATACCGCCTCTATAATCCAGAAACAAAGAAGGTGATTATTTCAAGAGATGTCATATTTGATGAAGCATCCCAATGGAGATGGCCAGAAGACACATATCAAGAATCAGCACATGAAGACCATCACATTCAAGAAATCAGAGAAGGAAGACCCAATGACAACAGCCCATCTTCAACTCCATCTCCTCATGGAGCTAGCGCACCACCTCCTACTATGGAATCAAACGACTCTCCACAACCAACTCGGAGGTCCCAACGAGAAAGACGTCCACTTGCTTATCTACAAGATTACGAGTGTGGCCAAGCAATTACAGCATTCTTCGCCAGCGAGCCATCAACATTTCAAGAAGCATCACAAGATGAGAAATGGATCGAGGCTATGGACCAGGAAATCAAAATGATCGAGAAAAATGACACATGGCAGCTAGTGGAGAAGCCTCAAGATAAAGAAGTCATTGGGCTCAAGTGGGTCTACAAGATCAAATACAATGAGGATGGCTCAATCCATAAGTACAAGGCTCGATTGGTTGCTAAGGGGCACTCACAGCAACCAGGAATCGACTTCAACGAAACATTTGCTCAAGTAGTACGCATGGAGACAATAAGAATTGTGCTTGCCATTGCAGTACAACTAAAACTACAAGTATTTCAGCTTGATGTCAAGTCAGCATTTCTAAATGGCAAGCTTGAAGAAGAGGTATATGTGGAGCAACCCCAAGGGTACATGATTGAAGGAGAAGAAAACAAAGTATATCGACTCAAGAAAGCTCTCTACGGTCTCAAACAAACACCACGAGCTTGGAATAGTAAAATCGATTGGTATCTCCTTCATAGCGGATTCAAAAAGAGTCCAAGTGAGCCATCTCTATATGTCAAGACCCAAGGTAAAGATCTTCTAATTTTGTGTCTCTATGTTGATGATCTTATATACACGGGCAAAAATCAAAGGATGATTCAAGATTTCAAGAAGGATATGATGGTTGAATTTGAGATGACGGATTTGGGCCTCATGAAGTACTTTCTCGGGATGCAAGTAAAGCAAAGCCCAGGTGAGATCTTCATCTCTCAGGAGAAATATATTGAAGATCTTCTTAAAAAGTTTAATATGGTGGATTGCAAGCCAATATCAACACCTATGGCCACAAATGAGAAACTCTCCAAAAATGATGGCAAGGAAAGGGTGGATGGATCACTCTATAGAAGTCTGGTTGGCTCATTAATATATCTAACAAACACTCGACCAGACATTGTTCATGCGGTGAGCATCGTCTCCCGATTCATGAGTGAGCCAAGTAAACTCACTTCATAGTAGCTAAAAGAATTTTGAGATACATCAAAGGAACGAAGAGTTATGGTCTTCTGTACAAAACAGAGGAAGACCCCAAACTCACTGGGTACACAGATAGTGACTGGGCTGGATGCATCGACGATAGAAAAAGCACAAGTGGATACTTGTTCCAACTTGGCTCTAAGGCTATCTCATGGACATCAAAGAAGCAGCCAACTGTAGCATTATCAACCGCAGAAGCAGAGTATATTGCAGCTACAAGTGCAGCATGTGAAGCAGTATGGTTGAGAAGAATACTACAAGATCTACTACAAGGCGATGGAGAACCAACACCACTTCTCTATGACAACATGTCAACAATAACAATGACGAAGAATCCAGTTTTCCACAGTCGCACGAAGCACATTGAGATTAGACATCACTTCATTCGCGAACTCGTGGACAAAGGTGAAATCAAGCTTGAGTTTTGTAGAACGGAAGAACAACTGGCGGACATATTCACAAAAGCACTTCCAAGTGAGAAGTTCAATTACTTCCGAGAGCATATCGGAGTTCGAGATTTTTCTAGATTAAGGGGGAGTGTTAAAAATCAAGATTAATCTAGAAAAATCTTGAAAAGATGTCTTAGGAAAGTCCCTAGAAAATCCTAGATAATTTGATAAGCATGCTCTAGATTTTTCCTTTCTAGATTTTTCTTTTCTAGATTTCTCCTACCACTACCTCCTTTCTACAAGTATAAATATAGGTGGTGGGGCTTTCATTTGTAATCAATCAACAACAAAGAGTTGTAAGCAATTCTCCTCCATCAATAAGAAAAAGTTTCTCCCTTATACAATTCTTCCTCCATTTCCACAAAATACTTTTACCTTCAAACACCCAAAAACCTAACAGACCTTACTGCTGATCTTCATGGGATCATTCTAATTTGGAAAGCTGATGAAATGAAAGGAGAAAAGATGAAATTATGCTACCAAGAACAACATTCAGCCCATATGCAACATCCACTACCTTATATGTACTATTTGTATAAGGTTTGTTGTATGTAGGCAATGGTCCTCCCTTCTTTGTATTTGACTTCCTTGTATTCCACTATTTTATTTTCGCTACTGAAAATGATGAGGTCAGGCTGGAAAATTCATCTTATAATCCTATTCTTTGATAATTCTGAATGGGTTAATCTTTGCCCTTGATGCTCCCTTCTGGCTTGGGTTTGTACTCTATTCTGTAGCTCATTTTTCTATACATATCATCAGCTTAAAAGAGGTAAAGGGTTTGCTGAATGATGAATGAAAACTTGTGTTATACATATCCCAAGCCACTAAAATTTCTCCACCTTATTCAATGTTATTTGGTAGTGTTGGGAGTACCTCTTTAGGATCAAGGTTTGGAGTCATTTTATGGAGTGTTGATGGTGGATCAATTCTATACTCTATACTCTTGGTTGATTCAAGGCAAGTTTGGGGAGTAATGTTTGGCATATTTTCATATGATTTTGGTGTTATGTTGGAATCTAATTAAAACCATTCACGTTCTTCTCATCTGGAGTGTTGTTGGTGGATCAATTCTATAGTCTATAGAGTTTTTCTTCATAGTTGGGAACATTAATGTGGTGTTATTGAGTGAATGGCCTTGAATATGCATTAACTTTCCTCTCATCCTACTTTGTGTCGATAATGGCATTCATCAATCTAGACAACCTAAAAATTTTCCCTTTATTTTTTTCAAAAATTAATCCCTCTGTCCCATTTTATTTGTTCATTTACCTTATTTGGGAGGACCAACGCATATTGGGAATTAAGGTAAAAAAGTTCGTAATTTACCCAAATTACCTCTACTTTAATTGAAGAAAATAGTTGTATTGTAAAAAGTGATAAATGAATGTATTAATGAGGGATAGAAAATGAATTACAGTTGTTGGGATTCTAAATAGGACAAATATTTTGGGACAAAAAAATTAGGTTAAAGTACAAATAATTTGGGACGGAGGTAGTACATACTTCATAATTTTACAAAAAGTTTGTAAGTGTAACAAATTCTATTAAGTTTTGATAATTTTCGCTAATTTTGGTAAATGTTGCCCACTGTCAATTCACCTAGCATATTTATAGGCATATGTATGGGTATAAAAATAAAGACAACTTTCGATAAGGATTAAAATAAACGAGGTTCCTTTATAAAGCAGTAAAAATAATATTAAATTTTGAAAATGTGGAGTAAAAAATTGAATGCTATAAATTTCAAATAGTGTACATCCACATATTTTCATATACTGAATAAACCTCCATGAAATAGAAATCCAAAAAAGCTATGGCTGTACTTGTTAGAGATGGCTTAAAAGACGTCATTAAAAGTGTAGGGACAAAAGAAGTTGCTGAACGAGAAGATGAGGATATGGTCATGGCCACTAATTTAGTGTTGCAGCCTAGGAGGTATGTCCTCCTAGCTAATGACATTGTCAAATTAAATTTGATGAGCCTTTTATGTTATTATGATGATGGATTATTGAGAAATTTTTTATTCAAAGTTAGGCCAGGAATGTGACGTATCAAGTATGGTCGGTCCAGTTACTAGTAGTCTCAGCCGCAGCTAACTTTCGCCCCAATATAAACACTGACGGAGCTGTCATTTATTTATAGTTAAAATATAAAAAAATTATTTCAGGTACCCCAATATTTGGGGAAATTATTTTTCGATACCTCAACTTTTCAAAACTAATTTTGAGGTACCCTTACTTTTTGGGTTAGTAATTATTTGGTGTTTTTTCGGCCATTAATTTTATTAAATGACCAAAATACCCTCATTCTTCTTTTTCAACGGTATTTCTTTAAGAATGGAAGAAAAAGTATATTTTGGTCACTTAATTAAATTAATGGCCGGAAAAACATCAAATAATTAATAACCCAAAAGTAAGGGTAATTCAAAATTAATTTTGAGAAGTTGGTGTACCAGGAAAACATTTCACAAAAAATTTGGGTACCCCAAAGTAATTTTTTGTTAAAATATTGTTTTCTTCAGTTTCACACTTTTTTGGGAAAAGAAAATCTTCTTTTGACTTTGAAACCCCGTCCATTTTCAAAGCCTTTGCTTTTTTTGCTTGGTTTGCCAAGTTTGGCCGGGACTGTGTGGCATCCCAGTGTGATGGCTTGGTGGAGATGGTGACTACTGATTTGATTCATTTTGTTGACAATTTTATATCATATTATGCCCTTTTCATTCTCTGTAGGAAGTCATCTACTAACTCTGTCATGTTTAGTATTGGTTTCCTTGTTATAGGTCGAATTTTCGACATACCTATTTACTTAGGATGTGTTGTCCAATAAAATTTAAATTAGGGTTTATCAATTTAATTAAGTTATCATAAGGTATACTTTAGTCAATATAGAGAACTGGAAAAAAGGGAGGTAAAAAAAAGGGAAAATGTATGTTGTTGTCCTCAAATATTTATTAAAGACAATCAGGATCCTACATTTTAGTGTAATAATTGCAAGGACCTTATATTTTGAAAAATAACTACGAGATACCATATATTATGAGCTAATAATTTCTGGGTGATAATTGGACTTTTCATATTTGAACATTCGCCCCTGCTTGGTTTTGAGTTTTGTTTTTGTTCCTTAGTGGTTGAAAACTCCATTTTAGCTCATTTTACAATTCCGCCTGTTATAATTTATATATTCCTACTTTATTTTTTATCATTTTCCATTTCGTATCAAAGCCACGTGTCAAACTTCACTAATTATAATTAGTGAATTTAAAAACATATTATTTAGTAATTAATGACCTCACCCAATTGTCCTTATCCTAATTCTGGTCATATCGTCCATAATCCAGATCAGACAAGCGGGGGTAGGAGCTCAGTTAAATTCTATCTTTGATTTAATTTTAGACCTTAAAAAAGATTTAGAAGCACTTAGAAGTGAAGTAAGAGCTTTAAACAAGTTTGTTCATACTTCCCATATAAGTTTGTTAAACGATTCAAGACATCGAGTGCTTGAGTATAAAAGTTTAAGTAATACCAATACTACTTATAAAAATAAATATCATTTTCAAAATCAACAAAACAAAGTTCTTTTTCCTTTGCATTCTCTTAAGAAAAACACACCAGAACTTGTTGAGGCTGCTAAAAGAGAAGAAGAAGAAGAAGAAGAATCTCCTAATAATCAAGAAAGAGATGACGAAGGAATTTCAAACTCTTAGTTTGAAGGAACTCCATGGGTTATTCGAAATAGAACAAGAAGGAGCAGCTCTTAATAATATTATGAATGTTATTGCTGAAAAACAGATATTGTTAGAAGAGGAGGTTAATAATGAGATTAAAGATGTCAATTATGTGCTAATTGAAGAAGAAATCTAACAACAAATGAACTTAATCAAATTAGAAGATATGGAGGCTATACCTCTAGATGAGGTTAGAGAGAGATTGAGCAAAATATCCGAGGAGAATGAAGTTGGGGAAGAACTTGAAACAAACCAAGTCCATGTAATACCATTACCTCAAAATTTTAGTGAATCTGGCCGTAGTAATAATAGATATTTCCAACTAAGAAATAATACGGCTGGACGAACTAAGCCATTTTTCTTTAAAACCTTATATCAACCTCTTCATGAAGAAGTAAGTCTTACTCCCATAAGTCAAACTGGGTACATGCTAAATCTAGATGGAGTCCTTAACAGAGAAGAAATATTTGAACATTGGAAGAGGGATATGAGTAGTGTTCTCAATTTAAATGCCAACTGGACATCTGAAAACTTTCTAAATTATTTAGCACACAGTTTATCAGGAACAGTGGCAGATTGGTATGATTCTAGTTCTAAAGAGGCTAAAGCTATATTGAGAGCAGTAGAAAATCCTACTGAAATGTTTAAAGCACCATGCAAAGAAATTTCTATGGAGTTTATTGGCGTTAATCTAGAAATTGAAGAAAAGATAAGAGAATATCAACGAAAACTTGTTAGCATAGAAATTCTAGATATGAGATATTTAGAGCATTATATTAATGAGTTTAGTTACTTTTATTATAAAATTGGCCATAACCCTACGAATTTGGCTATGTTTTATGATAAACTACCTTATCTTATAAATCCCATTATCCAAGAGAAATTTGAAGAATGGTTGAAAAAGAATCCTGAACATACCGATACTCTTGGTATGAGATGTGCCTTTATTAGAAGATGGGTCATCGATCAAAGTCTAAATATCAAAAAACATGAGACCATGAAGAAACAATTTCTATTCTGTTGGGATACTCCACATAGATGGAGAGCCTCTTAACAAAAAAGAGGTTATAAAAAAAAGGCTTTTAATAAACAAAGAGGTGAAAAACTCAGGAGAAAGCAATATACCAACAAACGAGCCCCAAAGAAAAGTAATTGTAAATGTTGGGCTTGTGGTGAAGTTGGTCACTATGCTAATGAGTGTAAAAACAAGAAAAATCATAAGTTGATAGAAAATTTAGGAAAAAGCCTTAGCTTTGAGCTTGCCTTTAGCAATAACAAAGGTATTGTTGAAATCGTCATAGATGATTAATCTGATTTCGATTATGAAGATACTAGTCTTATGACGGAAGGTATTTCAGTGAGTCTAGGATACTTACAAGGAGAGGAATTCATAATAGATGATGAAAATCATGGTGAAGAAGCTAAAGGTGATTGGGTAATTCCAATTATCCAAAAGGATATGTTCTACAAAAAATCCATGTTTCAATTGAAATCAAAATATGTTTGCGAAATGATGGAGGGAGACTTAGAGATTAAAGATTGCGAGTATGAAGTTGGAGAAGTAAACCTAATCAATTGGGATAATATTCTGAGGCACAACAAGGATAGAAAATATAGATATATCCATGTAGGAAGTGTGCAAGTCCAAATAACTCCATTACAACACTATGGCAAGGATATAGATCTTTATGCATTGTTGTGTGATATTAGGCACAATAAATTTCACAATCAGATTATCACTGGCATAAAGACTAATTTACGTAATGGATCAGTTGGATTTAATTGCAGGCCGGGATATTATGTTAGTCTTAAAGACGACTTTGCCAAAAACTTTTTATCTCTAAAGATAAAAACCATGGGTATGGATATGAAACAAGGTGGCTATCCACTTAGAATATTCTGGAAAATTATCTACAAGTTAGATAATACCATAAGTCCAAAGTTAAAAGTTACTATGATAGAAGCTGACAAGTTTGAGAGTCCTGAGCTAAAACAGAAAATTCAGAGGATAAAATCAAATCCTCAAGATATCAGGATAAAACGTTCTTGGATTGATAGTTTCTCTAATCCAACCAAAATTGGCAAGAAAAATGTTATTAAGATTAATGAAGATGGTAAAATCACAATCGAACCTCAATTGTTAAGAAATATGAGTACTTGATCTAATTGGGGAGAAAGCTGATCGGTTAGAGATAAAATAGTATCGAAAGATGATGATGCTATAAGTATGACTTTAGAAATGAGTAGAATGAGTTTCGATTCTGCAAGATCTTGTCTAGATAGAACAACCAGTCTAGATAGAAAGATCATTGGCTACAAAACTAGGACTATAAGTGAACCTATATATGAGGAAACACCAGAGCTGAACATGCATATAGAAAATCATTATGACGTCACCAAAACCAATCCCAATAGCATATATATTCCTTTAAAAGTATGCATTGAAGGAATAGACAAATATGAACTATGTGCATACAAAGATAGTGGATCTTCGGTATGCTTTGGCAAAAAGACACTATTACCTGAATATTTATGGAAAACAGCAAAAAAAACCCGTTGCAAGTGAGAATTACGGATAATAGTGTTATGACCCATAGTGAAGCTATTGAAGGTTGAAATAACCCTAGAGGGGGGTGATTAGGGTTATAAAAATAATTCTGCACTTTAATCAACACAACCAAGTTAGTAGCACTTTTATATGAAAAATAACTTCTTTATTGAATGATCAAAAGTGCTAGAGAGGAGGAGGTTACAACTCAGCACAAAAGAGAACTTGTGAGGTCCTCAATTAGCCTACCGGATTAGAAGACACAGCAGAGGTCTTCTGAATATGAGGCCTCACAGTGGAGGCGATTACAACTAGTGACCTCATACAGCAGAGAGGCACTTGTTTGATTTGGAATTCTCGACCCTAGAGGTCCTCACCAGAATGACCACTGGTTACACAAAACTCACCACTACACAAGAATGGCTACACTCGGAATATTCACTCAAATACTCCTACACTCAGAACTTTCTTTCACAAAGTTCTTACAACGATTTTCTTCCTTGGAAATCACACCTAGTAAAGAGAATAAGTTCTCTTATTTATATTTGACTCCTCAAAGATTTCCTTTAGTTTCCTTCGTTTGCTCTTGATTCTTTCAAGCTTGTGTTGATTCTGTTTTGGTAAGTATCCACATTGAGTATAACGGTTGGATGAGGATTTGTTTCCATTTCTGATTTGATCTTTACGAGACTTCCTTGCCTTATTTTCCCTTCCTTTCGTTTGGTGCCTGAGAAAGGAAATTAAGACTATTATAATCATATCTCAGAAATAGAAGGAAGATGTCAGATTGAGATATGTTTGATACTTCCCTGAAATAGCTTGGTTGATGTTTCAAACAAAATAATCTTGTGTTGACGTTTGAGATCCTCACTGGTGATTGCGCTGAGGTCCTCATAACCAGTTGAGGTTCTTCAATCTCCCCCTTTTTGTTTGAAAGACAAAATTTCTAGGAGGATTCTATACAGGTACTAAGAGCAGAAATGACAGAGAAGATTGCACATAGCACATACTTATAGTAGCAGAATAATAACCACATCTTGATAGCAACAGTTCAGTAGTTTGTTGCAAATACAGACCAAGATATCATCTCCCCCTTTTTGTCTTTCGGACAAGAAGGGAACAGGAGAGTACAAAAAATGTGTGGCCAAAAGTTTACAAACCAAAGTTCATAGTTTGAAAAAGAAGTAGATTAAAGTTTTGAAGAGGGAATGGGGGATCACTCCTGGGGAGGGGGCTCGACTGAGGGGACATCAGCAGCAGCCTCGATAGCAGGGGTGGATGGTGATGAGTGAGGTCCCAAGAGAGCCTCTGCTTGCTGGACCAGGGACTGCAAGGTGGAGCAGACAGCGGTGCTGGTCTCAAGACTGACTTGAAGGGCACGGTGGAGGTCCTGCATAGAGGACACCTCGTCTTTCAGGTTTTGAACATCGGCATGGAGGATGTCCAACTAAGATTGCTTAGGAAGGGAGGCCTCGGTTGTAGATGGAGCAAAGGATGAGGCTGGAAGAGGCTGGAGGTCATCGAAGTGCATCCAGTGACCGGTGGAGTGTTCACGATACCCAAGAGATTCAAGGACAGTAGTGTTGATGGTGGAAAGAGTGATCGGAGTTTTGTCCTCGTCAAGGAGAGGGACATGGAATTTCCTAAAAACATGATTGAGGAGGTTTGAGTAGGGAAGGGGACCGGAGGAACTAGATCCTGCTTTGACAATGTGTTGGAGAATGACTTCTCCCATGTCAGGGTGATGGTCATTGAGGATGTTCAGGAGGAAAGCAGCACATGGCTCATTGATAGTTTCCTTGGAGGTGCCCTTAGGAAGGATGGTGCGAACCAGAATGAAATAAAGGCATCAGGCCTTAGAGTCGAGGTTGGTATACTGAGGATAATTGGTGGTGGATGGTTTACCAAACGTTTTGAGGAGTTCAAGAAGAGCGTCTTTGATGTCAGTGAGGGCAGGTTTAGAGAGGTCAGGAGAGATGCCTAGTACGCGCTCGATGTTGAGGGGGGATAAGTGAATTTCCCTTCCAAACACAGAGGTTTTGTAAATCGATTTAAAGGATTTGGAGGAAATGTTCTTGAGATTGGCATAAAATCAAAGACGAGACTGGGGTAGTAAAAATCATCGGCATGAAAGAGAATATCACAGCCAAGGGAGGATAGGGTGGAGAGAAAAGTGAACTTGGTACCTTGGAGGTTGTCGAGATCCACTTTGTCACAGTGGAGAAGGGGACGTTGTTTCATGGATTCCAACCATTTCCGGAAGGCTTCCATAGAATCGGCTATGACTGGAGAGGGACGAGGGATGACGGCTAACTCGTCGGTGGAGGAGTTAGTGGAGTCGGTGTCTAGGGAAGTGGATGATTTACTGGAGCGGAGGCGCTTTGCAACACTGGAGGGAGCAGCGGGTTTAGATGAGCGTTTCGTCATGGCTGAATGAGAAGAGGTTTCTGGAATGAGGGAGAGATGGGAGAGAAGGGGTAACTGTAAAAAGTGAAAAGGGGAAGGAAGTGAAATAAATAGAGGAGGGAGAAAGAGGAGAGAGGCGAAGTGGTTGGGAAGGAAAGGATGGGATGGGACGGTTAATTAAGGAGAGGGAAGACCTTGGGAAGGTAAAAAAGATTTGAAAAGGATTTGAAATCTGTAAGAGAAGAAAGAGAGAGAGGGAAAAGATTTGAAATCCGTGTTTTATATCATCAGTTTTGAAAAGTGAAAGTCAGTTTTATTTTGGGAAGAGAATAAAAGAGATCAACTGTTCAGTCACATATGGAAGATGTGATCAGACGGTTGATAAGGCCAGATTTGATATATAATAACGTTGAGGATTTGAGCGAGCTAATGAAGACATCAGTCGATCAAGGAAAATAAAAGAAACATACCTGTGAGGACGATAGGCTCCCCCTTAACGATTGCATGGGGAGTGGAGGTCCTCAGAGTGATGACTCCCCCTCAACAGATGTCACGATGATTAAGGATTGAGGTGAAGCAATCCAAGTTCACGGTGAATGTGGGAGAACTGTTCTTCAGGTAGAGGCATGGTGAAGATGTCAGCCAATTGATGTTGAGTGGGAACAAATTCAAGGCTGATGTGGCCTTTTTCAACATGATCACAGATAAAGTGATGACGGATCTCAATGTGTTTGGTCCGTGAATGTTGCACCGGATTTTTGGTGATCTGGATGGCATTCATGTTGTCACATTTGATGGGCACATTTGTGAAGTGGAGGCCGAGGTCCTCAAGTTGATGAGTGATCCATAGGATTTGAGCACAGCATGATCCGACAGCCACATATTCGGCCTCAGCAGTGGAGAGAGCCACTGAGGTTTGTTTCTTGGATTGCTAGGAGACTGGAGAGGCTCCAAGTAGTTGACATCCTCCTGTGGTACTTTTTCTATCAACTTTGTATCTGGCAAAGTCCGCATCGGTGTACCCACAGAGATGGAGGTCAGGCTGTCGGGGGTACCAAAGACCTAAGTTTTTGGTTCCTGCAAGATAACGCAAAATTCTCTTGACAGTGGAGAGGTGAGATTCTTTTGGAGCGCTTTGAAAGCGCGCACATCAGCAAACACTACATAATATCAGGACGACTAGCAGTAAGGTAGAGGAGGGATCCAATCATACCTCTATATAGCTTTTCGGAGATTGATTTACCTGTGAGGTTTGAATCAAGTTTGAGAGTGGAGGACATCGGAGTTGATGAATGCTTGAGGTGGTCAAGCTGATACTTCTTGAGTAGTTCCGAGATGTACATGCATTGATTCAGGAAGATGTCGTCTTGTGATTGCTTGATTTAGAGGCCAAGGAAGAATGTTAACTCTCCGACGAGGCTCATTTCAAATTCAACACTCATGAGGTGAGAGAATTCTTCAACAAGAGAAGCATGTGAGGCACCAAAGATTATGTCATCAACATAGATTTGTGCAATGATGAAGCCTCCATTCTTTTCTTTGATGAAGAGAGTCTTGTCTACTTTGCCTCGTTTGAAGTTATTCTGAAGGAGAAACTTGCTGAGGCATTCATACCAAGCTCTTGGAGCTTGTTTCAGTCCATAGAGGGCCTTATGCAGGCGAAAGACATGATCTTGATGATGGATGTCTTCAAAGCCTGGTAGTTGCTCAACATAGACTTCTTCAATGAGGTCGCCATTGAGGAAGGCACTTTTTACATCCATTTGATGTAGCTTGATGTTTTTGGATGATGCAAAGGCGAGGAGAATTCTGATGTCCTCCATGCGAGCGACTGGGGCAAAGGTCTCGTCATAGTCGATACCTTCTTCTTGGTTGTATCCTTTAGCAACCAACCTTGCCTTGTTTCTGGTGATAGAGCCTGTTTCATCCAGTTTGTTACGGAAGACCCATTTAACACCAATGACTGGATGATGATGAGGTCGTGGAACTAGGGACCAAACTTTACTTCATTCAAACTGGTTTAGTTCTTCTTGCATGGCATTGATCCAGCTGGGATCCAACAAGGCCTCATTGTGGTGCTTGGCTCAATCTGCGAGACAAAGGCGTTAAAGGCACAAAAGTTCCTTAATGAGGATCTAGTACGGATACCTGTGGTGATATCTGTGAGGAGATTATCAGCTGGATGAGCTGCTTTGAACTTGTAAGAGATCTTCGGTGCTGGTGGAGCTTGAGGTGAGGGCTCCTGAGATGATGAGGCATGAGGTGAGGATGCAGCCTCAGGAGGTGGTGATGCAGCCTCAGGGGGCGGTGATGCAGCCTTAGGAGGTGACGATGCGGCCTCAGGGGGTGGCGATGCAGCCTCGGCAGGAGGGAGCTCAGTAGGCGTCTTATCGTCACTATCATTCACAGGAGGGCGCAAAACAGCTTGACTTAGTGAGGTTGCCTCATCAAAGACAACACAGATGCTTTCTTCTACAGACCTTGAGTGTTTAAAATAGATTCCGTAGGCTTTGCTGGTAGAGGAATATCCAACAAAAATTCCTTCCTCGCGTCGAGCATCAAACTTACTTGTTGGCTTCTTTCCATTGATGTGAACAAAGCATTTGCAGCCGAGGACCTTGAGATGACTGATGCTTGGTATCTTCTCTTTGAACAGTTCATAAGGGGTCTTTTTCAGAATAGACCGGATAGTGCACCGATTTAGAATGTAGTTTGATGCATTGATGATCTCTGCCCAGAGGAATTTTGGAAGATTGTTGTCGCATATGATTGTTCTTGCCATGTCCTCTAATGTGCGATTTTTCCTTTCAGAAACTCCATTTTGTTGAGGGGTTCTTGGAGCGGAAAAGTTGTGGGTGATTCCCATTTCGGCACAAAATGCTTCAAACATGCCTTTGTTATCGAACTCCCTGCCATGATCTGTCCTTATTGCTTTGACAGAGTTTCCTGTGAGGACCTTGAGTTGCTTGTAGAGTTTTGAGAAGTGCTTAAAAGCTTCTGTTTTGCTTTTCAAAAAGAACATGCGGGTAAATCTTGAAAAATCATCTATAATAACAAGAATATATGAACTTCCACCAAGACTCTTGTAAGGAATAGGACCACAGAGATCCATATGAAGGAGGTCAAGACATTTTGAGGTGGTAACAGACTTGATAGGTTTGAAGGATGTTCTTGTCTGTTTACCTTTTGCACATGCATCACAAACCCGATCTTTCTCATATTTATGAGGTGGGAGACCTCGGACTAGGTCTGATTTATGCAATTTTTGTAATGCTTTCATGCTAACATGACCTAGGCGTCGATGCCACAACCATGTTTCCTCATTGCCAGCCTTAAGGCAAGAGAGGTCCTCAAAGGATTCACTTAGATCTATAACATACACATTGTGCATACGATGACCATGCAATATTACTTGATGTGACTCTGTAGACACTACAAATTCATTTTTATCAAAACTGACTCTATTACCTTTATCACAAAACTGAGATATACTAAGAAAATTATACTCTAGACCCTCTACTAAATATACATCATGCAAAGAATTGTTGAGGTCCTTACCGACCTTCCCAATGCCGAGGATCTTGCATTGGCTTTTGTCTCCAAATGTAACTTTCCCGGTTTTGCTGGTTTTCAGCTCGTAAAACTTGGTTGGATCTCCGGTCAAGTGACGAGAACAACCGCTGTCTAAATACCATAGGTCGCTGTGAGTTTTGAGGCATACCTGCATCAGAGGACATTATACTTTTCATGGATTTTGACAGACAAGTTGCATCATTAGGTCTGGGGATCCAGATTTCACCAACTTGAAAAAACTTAGAGGATTTAGGTGAATTTGGGAAGTTGTCTTGAGAGGTCTTTGGAGCATGAGTTGTGGGAGAGGCTTTTGGAGGAAGCTTGGAGGTCGTTGGTGTGTGAGGTTTAGGGCAGTTTTTGTGATGTTGCTTTCTGTGAGGGGTCAGTTTACTAGTAGGAAGGAGAGGTCCTCTTGGAGGCTGGTTTTTGAAGTGTTTAGCTCGAGGTTGAAAGGGAGGAGATGTAAAGGCCAATTTATTGTTGTAGGGATGAGAAGCGGTGACTGCCTCATTGGATAATTGAGTGATGGTCTTATAGCAGTCTTTGACCTCAAGAGATAGTCTGTTACTTTCAGTGAAGAGGAGGTCATTTTGAGAATTCAAGTTATCTTTGGCCTCACTGTGACTTTGAACATGCTTGGTAAGATGCTTGACCCTTTCAATCAATGATTTGGAATATTTAAACAGATGGAAGCATTTATGAGCGAGATATAAAGGTGAGAGATTGAGGAGGTCATCAATGTTTACCTCTTCTTGGTGGGAGGATGTTTCTAGTTCCTCATTCATTTGAGTCATCAGGTAGACATTTGCAACCTCATCAACATCACTGTTATCCTCACTTGAGTTACTGTCACTCCAAGTTGCAAGCATAGCTCTACGTTGTTGTGGTCTGGGCCTCATGTTTCTTTTATCTCTATTCTTTCTCGCATGAGGGCAGTCTTTGATCAAGTGCTCTGTGCTGCCACAACTATAACAAGTGAAGGGGTCAGATTCTTCTTTCATAGAGGCCTTACCTTTTGGTTTTCTGTGTTGTCCATCCTTGAGGTAGCCTCGAAAGGTTGGATTTTTCTTGTACAGTTTTCTGAAGCCTCTTGCCAGCATAGCCGTTGTTTCTTCTTCATCCTCATCTGATTCCTCATCAGAATCCTTGGCTGCTTTGAGGGCAACTCCTTTAGGCTCTGTGAGGTCACTCAATTGGATCTCATGGGCCAACAGTTTCCCAATGAGTTCTTCCAGCTTGAGGACTTTCAGGTTCTGTGCTTCTTCGTTGGCTATGACTTTTGGACCCCACTTTCTTCTTGGAAAACATTTGAGGATCTTTCTGACTTGTTCCTCATTGGAGTAGTTCTTTCCAAGCGACTTGAGGTGGTTAGCAATACTACTAAATCTTTTGTACATCTCTTCAATGGATTCTTCTTCTTCCATTTTGAAAGCCTCATATTTCTGGACAAGAATGTCCAGTTTGATGTCTTTAACTTGGCTTGTACCTTCATATAAGGTGACAAAGTATTCCCAAAACTGTTTCGCATTTTCACAGTTAGAGACACGTTCAAAATCATTTGGATTCAAACTACAATATAGCAAATTTAAAGCCCGAATATTTTTTCCCAATGAGGTGAGCTCTTCGGCTGTCATGTCAGATCTTTCTTTTGGGACATCCTGGTTTGCAGCTTTCTTCTTTGTGGGGGTAGGAAAATCGCCTTCATTGACAATAATCCAGAGGTCGTCATCTTGGTCTCTGAGGAAGATCTCCATTTGTCTTTTCCACATTCTATAGTTTTCTCTAGTGAGGAGAGGTGCCCTTGTCCATAAGCGCCCTTGAGGAGCTTCGGTAGTGTTGAGGCCGGCCATGATCTTTACCACGAGTTGTTAGACTCTTCAGATCTGTGGACCTGCACTGATACCAATTGAAATAACCCTAGAGGGGGGGTGATTAGGGTTATAAAAATAATTCTGCACTTTAATCAACACAACCAAGTTAGTAGCACTTTTATATGAAAAATAACTTCTTTATTGAATGATCAAAAGTGCTAGAGACGAGGAGGTTACAACTCAGCACAAAAGAGAACTTGTGAGGTCCTCAATCGCCTAATTAGAAGACACAGCAGAGGTCTTCAATACGAGGCCTCACGGTGGAGGCGACATAACTAGTGACCTCACACAGCAGAGAGGCACTTGTTTGATTTGGAATTCTCGACCCTAGAGGTCCTCACTAGTATGACCACTGGTTACACAAAACTCACCACTACACAAGAATGGCTACACTCAGAATATTCACTCAAATACTCCTACACTCAGAACTTTCTTTCACAAAGTTCTTACAACGTTTTTCTTCCTTGGAAATCACACCTAGTAAAGAGAATAAGTTCTCCTATTTATATTTGACTCTTCAAAGATTTCCTTTAGCTTCCTTCGTTTGCTCTTGATTCTTTCCTGCTTGTGTTGATTCTGTTTTGGTAAGTATCCACATTGAGTATAACGGTTGGATGAGGATTTGTTTCCATTTCTGATTTGATCTTCACGAGACTTCCTTGCCTTATTTTCTCTTCCTTTCATTTGGTGCCTGAAAAAGGAAATTAAGACTATTATAATCATATCTCAGAAATAGAGGGAAGATGTCAGATTGAGATATGTTTGATACTTCCCTGAAATAGCTTGGTTGATCTTTCAAACAAAATAATCTTGTGTTGACGTTTGAGGTCCTCACTGATGATTGTGCTGAGGTCCTCATAACCAGTTGAGGTTCTTCAAATGTTTAACTATAGAAATTGGAGGAGTCAATTGTGTAATTCCAATAATTTGGGTAACAAACCAACCATCACATGATATGATCATTGGAAATAACTTCCAAAGATTATATTCTCCTTGTACCTAAACCATTCAATAAATTATCTTCACAATAGATGGTCACTCAGTACCTATTAAAAAACTACAACAGGCTTATACCCACCAAACAATAGATTTTTCGCGCAACCAGCGTGGTGAGAAGGTAATGCCAACTCAGAAAGAAGTAGCATTGACTATTTCACTTCTAGAGTTATCTGTTAAAAAAACAAATAGAAGAACAACAAGAAGAGTTATGCAAAGAACTCTATTCTGACAACCCTTTAAAATTTTGGGATAAAGATAAAACCTATGCTACTATCAGTTTAACAGATCCCAATACCATTATCAGGGTTAAACAGATGGTGTATACACACCACGATATCCAAGAATTTAAGGAACAGATAAAAGAGCTTTTAGATAAAAAGCTTATAAGGGATAGTAAGAGTAGACATACAAGTCCTGCATTCGTGGTTAGAAATCATGCCGAAGAGAAAAGAGGAAAATCTAGAATTGTCATCAACTATAAAAAGCTTAACGTTAGTACAGTCTTCGATGGATACTAGTATTCCAAACAAAACAGTTCTCTTCAATAGAATCCAAGGAGCCTTATGGTTCTCTATAATGGGTTGCAAGAGTGGTTACTGGCAGATAAAAATGGACGAAGAAAGCGTTCCTTTAACAGCCTTTAGTGCTCCTCAAGGGCATTATGAATGGTTAGTCATGCCATTTGGTCTTAAGAATGCACCTCAAATATTACAGGGGAGAATGGATAAGAACTTCAAAGATCTCAGTCATTGTTGTTTGGTGTATATTGATGATATCCTTATTTTCTCTAAAACTATTGAATAACACAAGGATGATTTATTAGCAATAACTCAAAAGTGCATCAATCATGGAATTGTCCTTGGAAAAAACAAGTGTGTCTATGCTGAGCAAGAAATAGAATTTCTTGGATTACAAATTAAAGTTGGACAAGTCCTTTTGCAAAAACACATCCTAGAAAAAATAGAAAAGTTTCTTGAAAAAATTGAGAATAGAAAACAGCTAGAAATATTTTTAGGATGTCTCACCTATGCATCAAATTTTATCAAGGATCTAGCAAAGTTGAGAAAGGCTTTGCAAAGAAAACTTAAAAAAGATGTTGAGTGGAACTGGACTTGGGATGATTCATTGCTTGTAAGGAATCTTAAAAATTTATGTCAAAATCTTACTATCCTTAATTTGCCTAACAAAGAAGATGATTTGATTCTTGAGACAGATGCTAGCAATGAGCACTGGAGTGCAGTACTCAAAATCAAAGAAGGAGAACATCTCTGCAAATATTGCAGTGGAAGTTTTAATAAGGTTGAATGCAATTACACTACCATAGAAAAAGAAATTCTTGCTATCATAAGAGGAATTGAAAAGTTTTTAATCTTTTTAGCTCCAAAAGAATTTCTAATTCGAACTAATTGCAAAGGCATACTTGGCTTTGTTAAAAGGAATTTATCACATATGCAAGCGCAAGGGAGGCTCCTGCGTTGGCAATTACCAGTTCTCTTTCTCTATTGAACACATACAGGGTTCGATGAATTCATTAGCAGACAGGCTGGCGCGAGAATTAGCCAATAGGAATTCAACATGGTGAATGTCTCGCGCCGACAAACGAATGAAGCAGAACGCCGGTTACCCAAATTACTAGGAAGGGTGTCACCTCCTGGTAGATTTGTTTTAAGTAATCTTAGAAAAAATAAATGGAAAAGATGCAGGTTTATTTTTAGTTATGTTGAATATCTGATAGCCGAGAAATTTATTCTCGATGAACTTCAGATTAATTATCTCGAAAGTTGTTATGATATTCAGAGTGTTATTACAAGAAAAGCTCAGAAAAATTGGTTTCATCAGTGGTATGCATCGGTCATGGATCCCTTGAGATATTATAACCGTGAAGTCTGGAGAGCTTGGGGAAAAAATGTTAGTTTCTTAGGTTTCTCTAGAGTAGGAAAAGTACACTTCTGCCCTAATACTACCCCTCCAAATTATCCAATCATGAAGGCTTGGGAATATGGTATGGTAAGAGAATTTTGGACTAATGAAGACCACATTGTCCCTAATCTAGAAGGAACATTATTTCCAAGATTTACAAAATTCCAGAAATTTTTATTTAGAAGGGTGTGCAAAATCCATTCACCAGAAGTAAGAAAAATTGCAAGATGGCTGATTACTTTCTATGAATGTGTTAATATTGAGTACAATGGAGATGAGATCAGTCCTGCTCATTATATGATTAGAGTCGAAGATACATCTTGTGAATATCTTACAAAAGAAGAGTGGTTTGCAGAAAGAAGAGAAAAAATAATTCATCCTTCAAAGGCAAGAGCAACTGGATTTTACAAGTTAATGCATCATCTATGGTTGGATATTGATAGAGGATATAGGGTTATCCATTGTGGTAACACTACATTCACTTATCCAAAGAAGTTTGACCAACTTATTGATCTTAACAGAGCTCAATCTAAAAGATGTATATGAATATCTGTTCAAAATCAGAGCTGGAGAATTCTTATCCGCGGAAGGAAAATCTTATCTTCAAGAGCTCTTTGATAAATACAATCCATTGGAGCAGGATAAGGGAGAAGATTTCAATCTGTATAACTTGAGAGCATAAAGCATTGGCAGCCCCACAAGCATTATGACCTGCAAGCTACTGTGGTACCACTAATAAAAAAAGAGTGGTTGTTATTTAAAGTTTGTGCTATTGAGTCTGTAAGAGTCACGTGTTTGTACTGTAGACATCTGTATATATAATAATGGTACTGAAGCCACAAGGGCATTCAAGGTGTGTGAAGCTCCTCTATAAAAGGGGAAGTAAGTGTGTGTTGAAGGGAGGGTCATTTGAGTAGTCTTGAGAAAAGAGAGAAATTGGGAGTAACCATTTCTCCATGAGCAAGCTTCTTTGATGTTCTTAAAGGTCTAGTTCTTATTAAGCATTTCCATTGTAATATTTCCATTTTCGAGCTTCCAATAAAAGAAGTTTCCCAGTAGGAAACGAAACAGATCTGTGTTGTGCTTGATCTAAGGTTGGCAGGGTTGACATTAGCCATCTCTGTAAACTGGAAACTGAAGAACGCCAGAGATCCAACGCAACTAAGTTCAGGTAACGGTCAAAACTCAGTAATTAAGTTTAATTAATTTTGCTAAGCATGGTGTGCCTATAACCATAGAAAATATAATATATAAGGTATAAGTAGTAGATTGTGATAATTAGTACCATTAAAGTCATTATAAAGAGTTAAGAGTGTTTATTTGAGCTTGTTTGCATAAAAATCTAAAAAATCATATATTTGCAAAAAGGTCCCTGTTTAAGGCCCTTCTCTATAAATATAAAAGTTTTTTGCACCTTCTATTAAGTTTCTGCTAAAAAAGAAGGCCCTAATAATTATTACTGCAAAATAGAAGGCACTTGGAAGCATTTTGTGAGAAATAACAGGCCCTTAAAATAATTACACCAAAATAGGAGACCCTTTTAGTATTTATTTGTTTTATTTAATAGATAAGCAGTCCAACCCATTGAACCCCTATCTCAGGGTATAATCCAACCGGCCTGTAATGATCGGGAAATAAGGATGTCAAAGGCCCAAAGCTTAGCTCCTCTCTTACTCGCAACATTCTACAAAATGGTGAGGGAGAATGTGTCCCCCAGAATTGAACCCAACATTTTAAGAAATGGCAAGAGGTGATTGCATATTTTATAACTTAAGATGATGCTTACAAAGATCTAGCTAAAAATGGGTAGCCAACTAGCCGTAGATAATAATCAATCATATGGTAGCCAATCCATTACTCGTATTTCCTCCTACCTTCTTCCCCCTACATCCCAAAGTGTATGTTGCTGAAAATGCTTTTTGAATTACTGGAAAGAAATTAACCGAAAATTTTATGCCAAATGAACATAGTCATGTATTATAAGGTAATAGAAACAACTTTTAATACCTACATATAGTTATAAATGCGATTTAACATTTTTTTTTTGTACAAGAGGTAAGAATACAATGCCTAAGACACATTTCTCTCAAGGAATAAACTACAAGAAAATGTGTTTTTCCCTGCACTTATTTTCCCACACATAACTCTGTGTGGCAGCATAAACTCCTAAATTTTGATGTCACCACACTTTATATGCTCCATAGTAGATTATTTTGATGTCCCCACACTTATATCTGCCCTAGTTGATTATTAGAGTTTAGTTGCCAATATTAAGTGTGGGGAAGGGTTTAAGTGAGGCAGTAGTTAATCTCTTTTTTTCCCCTACCTTGTTAATTAATAAAATAAAAAATATCAAATCAAAATGAGTAAGATACACAAGAGGCGCGGGATATTGTTTCCATAGATAATGCCCATACCCCCCCCCCCCAACACATTCTACCCCAAATACAACCATGTGAATTCAGTGCTCTTGCCTCATCGGTCGGCAGTTTGGTTCTAGCGGTGGTCGTCAACTCACACTGAATTTTCGCGGCGATCGACTGTCTGGTGCTGGCAATGGTCGTCGACTCATAATAGGCGAGATTAATCAATCAAGTTTGTGTATCTGTCTCTCTATATCTCACTAATTTAGTTGTACGTACTGTTAAACCCTGAGCATAATCGAAACCTTCGATAGATTGGTTGTTTTGTGGATGATTTGCTTGAAAGCTTGGGTTTTGGGGATGACTTAGTTATAATTTCTTGAACTGATTCGATTGCTTAAAAGTTGGGGTTTAATCGAAACTTAAGTCATTCTGCTTGGGAACATGGATTTCGGGTTTAATTGCAATTCTTGTGTAAGTTGCATTCCCTTCTTCGATGACAGACTATTTTCTCCAAAACTTGTTAATATAGTTTCCTAATTTTGGTGCAGAAATCACAAATAACAGTCATGAATACAATTGCCTGATGTGTTGTGCTTCATATCCCTTTTCTTTCTATTTAGGAACATGCAAAAAAATCCTTGTTTGCGTCTAATCAGTAATATCTAATTGTGATTTCATCAAAACAATGCACTGATAAGAGCCAAATGACTCACAGTACAATGGCACAGGACATTTAAATTGTTCCATGATTTAATATGAATGTGAGTATGTCATGTAATGACATGAGAAAATTTTGATGTTAAGCATTAAATTTGTTCCAAGCTTCCTTGAATAAGTCAAAGACCTTGCCGACAATATAATTTTGTTCAAATTTAGCACCTTTGTGCTGAACCTTGTCAGGAAGGACACAAAATGCAGTCTTGTTGCATTCTATCTTAACCTAGTTGGAGTAATTTAGTCAGTCAGT
The DNA here is from genome assembly GCA_029582165.1 of Portulaca oleracea. Taxonomy (NCBI): domain Eukaryota; kingdom Viridiplantae; phylum Streptophyta; class Magnoliopsida; order Caryophyllales; family Portulacaceae; genus Portulaca; species Portulaca oleracea. The sequence continues at coordinate 35,934,710 of CM055877.1, read as the reverse complement.
ATGACTAACTTCGATCCAAGTTTAGGTTCAATACCTATTGCCATGATGGTAGTTATGCTTGCAAGCTCCCTTCCTTTCCCGCGACCCATCATTTCATCTCTATTTTGATAGCTTCAGAAATTCTATGTCTCTCACTCTATCTTCCTTTTCTTGTTGATCCCGAAATTCATGCTCATTCAAATATCTTGTATGTCATGCTTGGTAAGGTAGTTGGGGTATCTGTTTATTGACTAAGAGCAGTGAAGCACTCACTCTAATACATGCCTTGCATCACAATAAAAAAAAATGGCATCTATGTTGTACGACATTTTTAATAAGTAACAAGTTCATTTTTTCACCATTTTTTAAACTCTAAACCATGCCCTTTGCATTTTTATAGGTTGGCATTGCGTATAACTTTGTTGCTCGTTTCTTTCACAGAAAATGTCTTTTTCTGCCTACAAAATACATTTTCACCACAGAAAAATGCATTTTTCTGCCCAGAAAATGAGTTTTTCTGCCAAAAAATGTATTTTTCTACACAGAAAAAAATGCATTTTTCTTCTTAGAAAATGCGAATTCTGAACAAAATATGCATTATCTTTTTAAAAACTTACTTTCATACCATTAAATCAAGTAGTGAGTGTTTTTTCTGAAAATATTTTATTAAATATGAGAAGCACAGAGTGCGTAACAGCCCGGGTTTTGGAGTATTACTTAACAATAATCCAGTTAATCTTAATTTAGCGGAAGCGTATAAAAAGACGAGAGCGTTACGTCGCTTTCCCAAGAGAGAAACATCAAGGCTTTTTCTATGAAAATGGCTTCAATAAAATAAATTTCATATAGAAAATTAAAGAAAATGTATAAACAGTTCAACTATAATGAAAAAATTAAACATGTGGTGCAACTATCTAGGTGAGCCAACTACTAATATTGAAACTTAAATAACTAGGTAGTGGCCTAATATGTTATTTGAGTTATTTTTGCCACGAATCTGCCCAAAATGTCCCGCTGATGCCTAAAAACAAAACATTTGAAAATAAGGTGTAAATGAGACGGAGCTCAATATATTCGACACTGTAATGTAAAAACATTTAAAAACAAATAATTTTATTGGGGCATGCCATATTTAAATTCAGTTTGAAAATAGGGATGACAATGTGTAACACCCCCAGAATATTAATCACCAGATTAAGCTAAATACCGACTTAACCTAATGATTAGTGCAACAGAATTACCTTCCCAAGGGTATTACCGCCGTCCATTAAATATGAATAAGGCTTAGATAAACTCAACACAACAAGCAGAATAACTATTGTTATACAAACCTCCAAAGACACTCGACTTTAAACATACATGAAAATAATAACAACATACAACCACCTAGGTCAATGCCCAGTCACTTAGAGTATCACAAACCACCAAAAACGCGATCTTAATTGTCCTCAAAAGGGTCTCCAATTCACCTGAATTACGCTTACGAAGCCTTCGAATTCCGCCCTTCCTAGAGCTTACCCTTGCTCTTTCCTGAGTTTCCTAAAGACAACAGTAAACTTAAAGAATGAGATTTACTCAGTATGTATACTACCAATCTTATAGCACAAGTAGTAACGAAAGCTTACAGATTAATTTAAGCGCGGCTCCGTTATTTGTACATTTAAAAGGAAGACCGTAAAGAGAGAAATAGGTCAAGTATACTTACAGGAAAAATCTATCCAACTTGTTTTAACAAAACCGGACCAACTAGGATACTTATATAAACAACTCCTTACACTGATTATCCTTGAATAACCAACAACTAAACCAATAAACAATTAGCTAAAGACAGTAACGTAATGAAAAAGGATATGTAATCATAACGTGCAAATGAAAATGAAGTAGCTCAAGAGAGCCAAATTTAAAGGATTCAAATTCCAACCTTAGAGTCGTCTTTCTTGGATTTAAGAAAAGTGGAAGTAAAGAGGATTTCAATACGTGGGTAGTTTACTTCGTGAGTAAAAACGATAAAAGCAAAGATCATACTAACATGGAGACTAACATAAATGCCCCTACTTGCGATCATCGGCTAGGCCTCCGTATGCACATGCCCTGACCGATCGGGAGATCCGGATGGTGGATAACTATTCTACTGACCAGATTTTCATGGTGTGCAACTAAGGCACTAAAGCTATAATTCCTTGGGTGCACTAAGGCACATATATAATTTACTTGAGGTGCGCAAAGGCACGTGAACATGGTGTGTACTAAGACACTATCTTCCTAGTGTGCTTTAAGCACGAAATACCATGGGCACGACCTTATTAAACTTTAAAAATCCTGAAATTTTACTCATAAACCTTAATCTTCTTCAACGAACTAAATTATAATTAAAAGAACCCTTCTTGATCTTCTTAAATGACATTTGACTTAGTAAAAGCTTTTAAAGAAGTAAACTCTTGACCTTTTTCTCACTAAGGTTTAGAAATGGTTATTATAACATGAATTGTGATATCATAAACTTATAAATCAACCACATGATAACATAGCAACTCTCTCGTATAATACATAAAATTTAATCCACGACAGAAGTATCATTAGACAAAAAGTCTTGTATAATATCTACGGTATAAATAAAAGGCTAAATTAGCACATAATTAATTAAATACATGGATTTCATAAAAACAAATAGTACACGTATCTGGTACTTTAGAATTAACCACAGAACGACCAGGGACTTGAACAGCTGAAAGACAATCATCTCTAGGAGGGACATAGATAAGAGAAGAGAACATGAGTTAGAACCCTCCCTCAGTAGGAGAATGAAAGAAAGTTTTAATAAAATACTCGCGACTTGTTAACGGATTTAATTTCCTACGTCGCACTAAAAGGGTCATAACTATCTCCATAGACGTCGTATTAACGCATAAAAGAACTTTTCAAAAAGCTTGAGACACATCCTACAACTTTTTAGTTCACCGCGAAGACCAAAGACATGGTTAAGAAGGTAAAAATTCTTATTTCCCTAATCTGCCCAGAAAAATAAAACGTCGACTAAGGTTTTTTTCGAGAGGCCATAACTTGAGTTATACTAATCGGTTTAGGGCCTATAAGTTGTCCATGGAAAGCTCGTGATTCATACTCCAATCTTTATTTTCATCACTATTTGATCTAAGTTTAGGAAAAGGTCGAATTTTAGCCTAGAACAGAGGAAGCCACAAAGATATATTTTTCGGAAAAAATCAGATTTTTGCCTCTCAGATAGAAGCTCATAACTCTCTCTCCCGATATCATATGAATGTATACCATACCATTTTGGAAATCCCAGAATGTCCCCTACAACTTTCATGTTCAGCCTTTAGACAATAGAAACCTCCATCCATTCGAAAGATGTCCCTCTTTAATTGATGTCAGAACTCACAAATTCGCGCGAGTTTACGGATTTGGCCATAACTCCTAATATACTTATCAAAACGACAAACCGTAAAAACTGGGTGTTAGCTAACACTGTTATCTACCTATTCATGCTACAAAGTAACCCAGAAACACATTCCACATTTCTTGGAAAATCCATTTACCAACCAGATTGCAAAGCACACCATTTATTCTTGACATGCATGCTTAAACCTTTATGCTTTAGCTTAAACCTCTCTTAAAACATACTTTAGCAATCGCATGCATAATTTCCAGACTTAAAACATTCAGAAAACTACCTTTGAGACCATTTTAAGTCCATGCAAGATCATTACACAATCCATTTCCTAAATCTCAAGCTTAAACTAACATGCACCACTTGAAACCCTCACATTACTCACTCTAAAACCAATCTACAAGCATGTGTCTCATCTAAATCAAATTTCCTTTCTTCCACCGAAAATTAAATCACTAAAAACCACATGCATGCTCATTGTCTGCAAGGATTTCACTAAAAAAACACTAAGATAACCAAGAATCATTATACTTACCCAAATTCCTTTCTTTGAAGCTTGAATCCTTTACTTTTCCTTGGCTAATTACAAGAACCACAAAGTCATCTCTGAAATCAACACAAATTCTACTACAAAATCATATTCTAACCATAATTTACTAATAGGAAAAGAAAGAGGAACAAGATAGAGAGTTTACACATGAAAGATAGGTGAAGGAGGATGAGAGATGATGGTGAAATTGGTGCGGTGGAGCGACGGTGGCCGGAAAAGAGCACCGGTGACACCGGTGGTGGCTGGTTGGGCGTCGACAGCAGCAGAGGGGAGCTAGTTGGCGTGGAGTGGGGGGAGCCAAGGAGTCACAAGGGAGAGTGGGAGCAAGAATGATGTTTGTGTTTGAATTAATCTGATGATACTTACTCCTACTTATTATATACATAATACTAAGATAAAAACCCAACTCCTTGCTCCTCTCTTCTTCTTGTCCGGCCCAAATGGCCCAAATAAAATCCCCACTTCCTCAATTTGATTTATTCCTCATACACTCATATCTCCCAAATTCCAAATTTTCTAAATTTATAAAACCGTAAAATATTAACTGTAACCCTAAATAAATATAAACGTCCTCATCACTTTTTCTGATTATTCCTTAAATTTTCAATTAAAGGAGAATCATAAAAATATAGATCCCGACAATGAGAATTCAAACTCGATGTAGAGTATCTTGAGAGTCATCGGAAAGAATTCCCAAGGAAATTAAACTTAGAAGAGATTTAATGCAGATCGTTGCGCTGTTCAAGTCTTGCAAAACATACATTGGTTAGTAAAACAAAGGAGCACGCACTTTAATTAGTTCATGATTTATCTTTAATCTTGATTAGTTAATCTAATTGACACGTATTAAGGAGAGATTTTCTTTGGGTTATTACACAATGGGTCGGAGGCGAATCGGAGGTAGGTACCTCCACCTTCGCTCCAATTAATAATTGGAGGTGGAGGTCCACCTCCAAACTCGATTAATCGGAGGTGGGAGGACCTCCAAATCCAAACTTAATCGGAGGTACCCAACTCCACCTCCAACTCCGATTAGTTGTTATACGTTTCCATTAACTGATTTCCTCCAACTTTGATTGCTTCCAACTTCGATTACCTCTGATTATATATGATACTTGTGAAGTGAAGAGCAGAAGAGAGGGCAGTGAAGTGAAGGGGACGATGGGAGCCTGGGGGCGGGGCTGGGATGCGCAAGGCAGGTGAAGTTAAACTGATGAAATGAAACCCTAATGGCTAATAGTGTTAAGTTTCACCCTAATTTGGTGAAACTAAAAGGGAAGATGGAGTGAGATTTGAGAAATGATGATTCAATATTATTGATGAGAATTACAATCTCAACTCAAGAGATAAAAGAGGGAGAGAAAGGCTATATATAACCAACCTTCCTTAACTAACAAACCAAGAAAAAGATAAAGAAACTAAAGAAACCAAGATTGTGAACAAATTGGAAACAATACAAGATTTCAATATTCCTAACACCCCCCCCCCCCCCTCAAATTGGAGGGTGACAAAACTCCAATTTGCCAACAATTTCTAGCAAAGTTGAATGACAAGGCTGCTATCGCTGCCAATGGAATCAACGAAGGGCAGTGCAACCTTGAAATCCTTAACTCGAACTCCAACAGCTTCCTCGCCGTCACCGCGACTCCTAATAGCGGGTGAAATGGACATAAACATGGAAGAACTTGGTGGAGCCAAATGACGAAAGAAAGGAACCCTTGAATCCCTCCTTCAACGTCACTCAAAGATTAACAAGAAAAACCCCAAAACAAAATCGAATACCCGAAATGATGATCCGAACCTCAAGAAATCATCAAAACCATCCGAAAAAATCAATGTCAATCGGCACCAACTTCTCAGGAAGAAACTCCTGCTGAAGAGAAACCAAAAGAAGAAACTCCTGTTGAAGAGCCTCTGAAAGAAGAAGAAGCACCAATTGTTGCTGTTGTAGAGGAAACTGTCGTTGAAGAAGCCCCTAAGCCATAAGAAGAAACCTCAGATAAGGTGGTGGAAGAGGAAGTTAAAGAAGAGGAGAAGCCAGAGGTGATGGAGGTTCCAATGAGTGAGTTAACCTCGATCGAGGAACCCAAGAACGTCGAGGAGGAAAAACCCGCCACACAAGAAGAACAAACTGCCACTGTCACCACCAGAGATGTTGAGGTGGTGAAAGAAACCAACCCGAAGCCAAAAGAACCAGCTCCCGTGCAAGAGCAGCCCGATGAGGAGTCCAAGGTGGTATAGTCGAACGAGGCGGCGACGACGTTAGGGGAAGATGTGGTCTAGTTGGTGAAGTCGCCAGCGGCCACCAGGGTGGCATGATGTTGTCCATTTGGGACTTGATTTTGATAGATGGGCTTGATTCATTTGATCCCTTGGTGATGGGTTTCTGTTGTCTTGAACTGGGGCTGATTTTTGTTTGTGGGTCGGTGCTGGATTTGTTCTTTCATTATTGTATAGATTCTCAGGGTTATTAGGGTTTTCTGATTCTTGGATGTTGAAAGACTTGATTTCAATATGCGGGCGGTGGTGAAGGCAGTAGACGGCTTCTAGATTGTTCTTCACGGCCACCGGAATGTCGTCGTAGATACTCTAGAGAGCCGAAATTCCGGGGAAATTCTCCGATCTCTGGACGTCGGTGTCAACATACAGTACACAAAATGACACTGTTTCTTTCTCAAGCCTCGGACAAATCTTCTCCTATAAGTACTTCTTCACCGTCTCCACAGTCACCATTCGAGCAGGGAAGAATTTGGCGAGAACAGTGAGCACAAGTCGACCACGTTTATCTCGGCCATTGATCTTGAAGACTTGATCCAGCAAGTTGTACCCCTGCTCCATCTCTGAAACAAATCCGCACATTGTAGGGTTTTCGATCTCTGATTTAAATTTTGGGGAAGATGAACATGATGATATTGATAGGAGGAAGGAGGAGGAAACAGACGCAAGAAAATAACCTTGCTCTGATACCATGTTAAGTTTCACCCTAATTTGGTGAAACTAAAAGGGAAGAGGGAGTGAGATTTGAGAAATGATGATTCAATATTATTGATGAGAATTACAATCTCAACTCAAGTGATAAAACAAGGAGAGGAAGGCTATATATAACCAACCTTCCTTGACTAAGAAACCAAGAAAAAGATAAAGAAACCAAGATTGTGAACAAATTGGAAACAATACAAGATTTCAATAATCTTAACAAATAGTAATATACGATTTCCCATAAAAAAAAGGAAAAAAATAAACTTTTACAATCTATTATTAAAAAGAAAAAATCAGTCATTTAATTTTCAGTTTTTTTTCAATTTTTTAGATTAATTATTTTAATCGGACTTAATCGGATCGAGTATAATCGGACTTAATCGGACTTAATCGGATCGGAGGTGGTCACCTCCAAACCCGCCCCAATTATAATCCGAGTCAGCTTTTTTAATCGTCGGATTCGGATTCAAAGTTTTTTTAGTTGAATTCGGTTTCAGATTTTTTAGTCGGAGCGAATCGGATTCGCTTCGGATTCAGACTTGATTGCTATCCCTATTTGAAATGAGGGAGAAGACAATAGTACAAACAGTTACCAATTAATTATCTAAAAGTAGAACCCTACCATATTTTTTAATTACGAAACAGTGAAACTGACAATAAATTATAACAAACGTGACAATGGACAATAAACAATGAAAAATTCACAATGCACAATGCACAATGAACAATGAACAATGATTTGATCTGAGATTGCAGTACTTTACAGAATACTGTAATCCTGACAATGCGCGTACGGAGGGCGATCGACCCACATGAACCGATATACCAGCGTCAATGAACATTGAATCAATGAAGAATGACAATGAACAGTGAACAATGAACCATGGACAATAAATTTTATCAATGGAAAATAAATCAAAGGATAAATAAAACGATGGACAATGAAAATTAAATCATAAATAAATAAATAATGGTTGGGTCTACATGATTAGCCGTAAAACAATATTTAAAAGCAATAATTATTTCACTTTAATTAGAGTAGCTTAGGTTTTCACAAGTAAACAGTGTTGAAGGTTACAGTCATCAAAATATACCTGAGTTTGCAGATAAATCAAATAAATCTCCCCTTTCACTTGAGAAATCTGATTTTGTATAAATGTAAATAAATGAGATACTCGATGAAATTAAGATGTTAAAATCGGATAGGAGAAATTACCCAAAATTGAAGTATTTGAGCTACTGAATTGGGCGCAAAAGAGAGTGTAGTATTAATTTAGGTAACAATTGTTTCTCTCTCCCCTCCCCTTTCTCTAGCCCACAACAAAGAAAGTGAAAAACAGAGGAAGGTGTCCCGAGGGTTTTGGGCGGAGAGGAGTGGCGGCGAAGCTGGGCTTGGTGGGAAACGACGGAATGGTCGGTGGAGTTCGCCGGAGAAGACGACAAGCACCACCGCAGCAGGGGTGGTCGCGGTGAATCGGGCTGCAAAACAAAGGCACGAAGTGGTGGTTTTCGGGCGATTTTGGGTGGTGGTAGATGCGTTTTTTCGGCGATATTTTGACTAATAAAGGTAATTGTGAATGTTTGAATTGTTTTTATATGGTTTTGGTTTGATTTTTGCGGGTATTGATGGATGTTTTGGGGCGGATGGTAGTGGCAGTGAAGGTGATCGGGTGGTTCTTGGTGGCCGCAATGGTGAGGGGAGGTTGCGCTAATGGTGGTATGGTCTTTTTATGGTGGCGGAGATGGTGTTGGTGGTGGCAGCTGTGGTAGTTTTATGGGCAGCGTTTGGTTGGGCAGAGGTGAAAGAACGAAGAGATGAAGAAGATGAAGGGGGTTGTTTCCATCTGATAACTAGAATTCAATCTTATTTTATTGATTGATTGTAGGTTTGATGAGTCATTAATATAGGTTTTGCTGTCAAATGGAGAGAAAAGGAGTAGTTTGATTTGGTATTGAACTTGACTTGTGGGGTTGCCATGGAAAGAATTTCAAACATATGAATTGGAAGAAGAAGGAGAAAAGCTACGGTGGGTGGTGATTGTGTATAAATATTTGGGCAATATATATTGCATGCACCCGGAGCACGTGCTCCAAATATTTACAAGTGAACAACCATTGTAATAGGAGTGAACAATCTAATATCCATGGTGAACAATCTAATATATGTGGGTGAACAATCATACCATCCCGAGCACGTGCTCGGGGTGCACCTAATAGATTGTAATATTTGGGCTACTTTTGTGTGGTACCAAAAAAAGTAGTATTTTTATTATTTTGTCAATAAAAAAATGGAAAACAAGTGTAATAGGTTACGCTATAAAAAATAAAAATTAGTAAAGTTATAATTAATTATTTAAATTACTAGAAAGAGAGTTAGTAAAGTAAATTGAAAAGTAAAAGGATTTGGCTAATTAAATTTAATAATGTACGATAATAGCGATTAAAACTCGACTAGGAAAATAAATGATACTTCAAAATATGAGTTGTTACAGAGTGATAATTGTGTAAAAGCAATTTCATTTTACAGTTCGTAAATCACATCTATTTTGCTATTGAAATTGCAAAGGAACTTATACTTGTTGCTTGTTTTCTCTTCTTTGTGACTGTCATTGATGTATTTGGATGGCAATTGTGCTACTAGCATGGAAAGGAACTTTAGGTGTCAGGATATTTTACCACAAAACAATGGGAAACCTTCTATCTCTAATGGTGAGGTCTTACCCTCTGACAGTTCAGAAACTTAGAGTTCTTTGAGCTTTAGAAGGTAAAGTTCATTTTCTGCCTAGAAAATACATTTTCTACATAGAAAAAATACATTTTCTAACAACAGACTGCAAATTCAACACAGATAATGTATTTTTCTGCTAAAAAAAGCATTTTTTTACTTAGAAAAAATGCATTTTTCTGCTTAGAAAATGCTAATTTTTCACAGAAAACGCATTATCTTTTTAAAAACTTACTTTTAGACCAAGAAATCAAGTAGAGAGAGGTTTTTCTGTGAATCTTTTGTTAAATATGGGAAGCACAGAGTGGAAGTTGTGTAAAAGCAATTTCATTTAACTATTCGTAAATCACATCTATTTTACTATTGAAATGAACGTTCAGACCAAAAAATAACACTGTCAAATATGGAATGTTGCACTTTCAAGTCAGAAATTGTCATTTCGATCACTTCCAATAAAAAAAACGAATACTAGATGAGAAAGCTATATTGTGAAAATACAAGTGAAAATATGTTATTTTGTTGGGTTTTTGGATGTTATTTGCTGCAATTTGATGTTTGTTGGAACCTAAAAATCATAAGGATCGCTTCCAGTCAAATAGGATTACTGTAATTATTTAAATCTTATGTTATACTACTTGTTTTTATTTATTTTTTATTTCTAAGGGGGCGAATGCAAGCTAAACTGTCTTAGTACATATAGCTTCTGTTGTTTCTTGAGCTATTATTATTCATTCGTGTTAGTATCATCCTTTATGTGCTTGTGGCGTTCATAGGTTACTAATAAAATATTTCTTTTTCAGGTTATAATACATGTTTAAATGGATAAAAGTTGGATTACTATGAATAGGACATCAACTGAACTTATTAAAGGAGTTGAGTCATTCTTTGATTTTGCTTTTACCAATGCCGGGGATGGTAATGTGATCATTTGCCCTTGCAACCGTTGAAAAACATGTTGTAAATAGTGGTATAATAGAGATGAAGTGACACATCATCTTATGTTTAATGGATTTTGGGCGAGCTATACAGAATGGTTGCACCATTGGGAATTAGTTTCAACTCATACTTCAACAACCCATATTGCGAGCAAGGCTTTGGCAATGAAAACAACTATAATAAATATACTTCATGTAAAATATTTGAGAAAATGTATAAATCGTTTAACTACTATGAAAATATTAAAACATGCGGGTCAAATTAACTTGGTGAGTCAACTACTAATATTGAAACTTAAAACTAAAATAACTAGGTGGCGGCCTGATATACTAATTGAGTTATCATTGCCACGAATCTACCCAAAATGTCTCGCTCATACTTAAAAACAAAACATTTTACAACATGGAGAAAAAATGAGATGGAGCTCAATATATTCAACACCGTATAAAAAATTTAAAAACAAATAATTTTGTTGGGACCCAGTGTAAATTTATTTTGAAATGAAGGTAAGCAGAATATGCTCAGACAGTTGCAGGTTATTATTTGAACGTGGAACTCTGCCAAGATAATATTAATAAAAAAAGTAACATAATGTAACAATAATGTTAAAATAACATAACAATGGTTAGAACACTTATAAGACAAGTAACAGACATTGGATAACATGTAAATAAATTAAACACGATATAGTCACTAATAAACATTAAATGATAGACAGGAAACAATACGTAATGAACATTTTTAAAGGAGTTAAACAATGGATCTTGGAATCCAGCACCCCCTTCCGGCACTGTTTCCCAACGACACATGCACTCGAGGACGGTCAACCCCTCCATTGGATGGTTTTCATATTGATAAAGGCCATGGGATGTAAATGTAGGAATAAAAAAAAATTTGCCCCCACCTAACATCGTCAAGAACGTGCCTAATATTATTAAGAAGGGTATTTTTTATTAGATTTTTAGGTTTGATGTTGGTGATCCCTCCATTTATGAAGGAGGTGATGTGTTTAACCCAAGTTGTAGGGACAACTTGGAGATTTTATGGGTACCTTGTGTAATGGAAATCCAGAAACCCTTGGCGATGGAGTTATGGATTATTTGTCGGGTTTAGAGGTACCTTGTCTCGCTTAGGATAATAAACAAGTGTTTCTTTGGAGGCAACCCAAGTTTTTTCATATTTATTTTCGTTTTTCGAATTTTCTAGAATTTTTCCTTATTTTTCTTCTTCTTATTTTGATTTTTCTGAATTTTCCTTATTTTTCTAGAATTTTTAGAAATTTTCTCCTTTTTATTTTCTTTTTCTAAGATTTTCTAGGGTTTTTATTTTATTTTTCTTAAGTTTTTGAGGTATTAGTTATCGGCAAGTAAAATATCTATTAAAAACAATTGAAATGAAAAAAAAAGAGTTTGGAAAAGAAAATGAGGATGCTTAGAAATTTTTTGAAAAAAAGAGATTGAGAGTGAGTGAGCAAAAAGAATTTTTGAGAAAATAAAAGTTTGAGAGTGAAAAAAATTGAGAGGAAAAACAAAGAGTTATAATAAAGAGGGAGAAAGAATGAAAAAATAGAGTGAAAGAATAAGGAGGATGAGAGAAAGTTAAAAAAAAAACAAAGAGGAGCTGCAGAGCATCGAACTTGGGACCTACCACACACTTACTGCTAGCACGGACCATTTTGATAGTGGCACAGATCGTGCTGGCTTCCAGAGAGTCAGAATCCTTGAGGTAAGTTCACCCCGAAACGTGGCGCAACAGCACGGACCGTGGCAGGGGCACTGACAGGGCCGCAAGCGCACGGTGTACGTAGTAGCACGTCAAGGTCGATCCCACAGGGATTCAATTAGCAGCACAAAAAACTAATCTCTATCGCGATTGCTAAGCTAATTAGGTTTTGGTTTTGGAAGACTTTAAAAGCTAATTAAAACTAATAAAGCAGGAAAAATCATTCACAGAGTCTATCAAGAGAGAAAGATTTCTAGGGAGATGCTAACCTAACAACGAGTTCGATTACTAAAAACCTAGCCTGCACAATCATACATTCAAGAACGAATCAAGAATCGACAACCTCTTAATTCTATTGCCCTTTCGATGCTAAATAGAATTATTCTAAACAACCTAATCAACAACTTTTATATGCCTTTTAGGTTAAACATAATTGAAGGTCTCAAAAGGTCAGGTTATTTAATTGATTCCCTAGTTTACTACTCATTTCTTAACTTTCGTAAGCCTACGTAGACAGGTTGGTAGTCAGATTACCCTAATTCACCTTTCAGTACTTCTTAAGTTAATCTCAAACTTACAAATATTCAAGGCCTTAACAATACTCATAAACATGGAAAACACAACCTTCTATTGATTCCAATAAAAAATTCATGCACAAACTAATAATAATCAATCAAAACTACATTGTTACGGGTTGCATAACCCTAGAATATAATTCAAAGGAAATTACTCACTCATGTTCAAGAAACACAAGTTCCAAACATCATGATTAATTCTCAAAGCAAAGAAAGAAATCGAAAAGAGATACAAACTACAAGGAATACGACGGTCTAGCCTTTCGATCCCGGGGTGGATTCTTCCTCGCAAGTATTGATGTTTTCCTCCCGAATCTTGAACGTCGTTTCTCTTCGAATCAATCTTGATCTTGAATCTTGATGGAGGTTTGATGAGTGGAGGGATTTTTTTAGGGTTTTCTCTTGTTTTCTCTCTTGAAGGAGGATGGATAAGTGATAGAAAAATGGATGATGGATAGTCAATGGTGAACGAATGATTGTGCCTCCAGATGAATGAATGCCCCCATAACCGTCACTTCCACTTTTCTTTTAATTGTAAAATTCGACAGCCACGTACAACCCCAGAGCGTGGCCAACATCATCCCCGGGGTAGCCTCTGCCCCAAGTGATGGAGGTCCATCTACAACAGCAATGTTAGTCGAGATAGCAAGGACAGAAGAGAGGACTTTCCATCTGAGGTCCTTAGCAGGTCCTTCAATCAATGGGACTTAGCTGGGAATTCAGGAGGGATCAAGTCCTTCCTGCAGCAAGCATGAAGTATTTAAGGTCAACAGGTCCTTGGGTAATTTTGGAAGCATTTAAAGGCAGTAAGGTGATCACCCCAGGATCTTGTGAAGGAGGCAGCCTTGGCCTTAGAACATAAGTCCAGTTGGTGCAATTGGACCTTGGCAGAACCCCAACCTGTAAAATCAGAGTTCATGTCTCATTCAAGGTCTATTACAAGCTGCAAAATATAAGGCAATGACATTTGATGATTCCCCGTGTACCTAAGGTCATTCACTACTACTTTTCGAGGAGTGCAGGTGACTGAGGTCCTTGGGCATTTTCTACAGCAAGTTGGTTCATGAATACAGGCAACACGCAGTGTTAGCATTTTCAGCAGCATGGAGGTCATTTGGTCCATTTCTCTTCCAGTGATCGAATGTCCTTTAGGTGCTAATATTACCAGCAACCTCAGCAGCCACGATGAAGAATATAATAAGCTTAGTGGAGCATGACTAAGGAACCCGATAAGCAGCTGCTGGCATTCTCTGATCCAGCCAGCAATTTTTGTATTTTCTTTTGCTGTTTTCTTTACTTAATCTGATGTAATTATGTATTAGATAGCTTGCTTATGTATCTTAAGATAGTTTAGCAGCAAATTAGAGGTTTTCTAATGCTTAGGAAAGCCTTAATCAGTCGGTAAGCCAGCTACTTGCTGAAAGTAGCAATATAAGCAGCTCTGATTGTATTTTTGCAAAACAACTTTGAGTGAATGAAGAAGAAACCAGTCGAGCTTGCTCATGTAGGTTTGTGAGTGCCTCTAAAACTCTCCATTGTTTCTACTTGTCTGTAACTAAGCTTTGGCAAGCTTAGAAGGTGTTAAGTAGAGCTCGGTTTATTCTATCTGGTGGTGTTGCCTGTATCCAGTGGTATGAGCTAAGTTTGCCCTTGTGCTTCTTGCTGTGGTGTGGTCTATATCAGTAAGAGACACAAGTTTTCTATCTTTCCTTTATTTGTTTTCGTTCCTTGATGCTATTCCATCCCTCGGAAGAGCTTAAGTTGAACAGGACAGGACATTGAAGGTCCTTGGTGTAGTTCAGACCAGTGCACTCTGATTTCCTTTGGTCTGCACATACATCAGCTTTGGTATCAGAGCTGTATGACTTTCTTGGTGAGCTTCTTGCTGGTTACATGATGTCTTCTAGTAGAACTGCCGAGGAAGTGGCTGAACAAGCTCTTAAGGAGAAGGCTGAGTTGGAGAAACAGGTACAATATTTGAGAGATCATCTGAAGAACTAGTTGTATTTTAAGAAGCAGAATTTTAAGGAAGACTCTGAATATGAAGAAGAAGAGAGTACTTACTCTAGTAATCCTTTTAGTGAAGAAGAGGGTCCTGATGAGAGTAAGAAAGTCAGAACTAGGCAAAGGAAGGCTGGAATGGATGACAAGTTAGATTTCAAGGTGGAAATTCATGAATTTGAAGGTCAATTGGACACTGAGGTGTTCTTAGACTGGCTGCAGACTATGGAAAGGATTTTTTATCTGAAGGAGGTTTCTGAAGAGAAGAAGGTCAAGCTTATTGCCTTGAAACTGAAGAAACATGCTTCTATCTGGTGGTCTAATTTGCAGAAGAGAAGAGTAGAGAAGGGAAAAGAGAAAGTTAAGACTTGGGAACATGTGAGGGAAAAGTTGAAATCTAAGTTCTTGCCTGTGAACTACCTTAAGGAGAATTATGAGAAAATGCAACATCTGGTGCAAGGCAGTAAGTCTGTGGAGGAATACACAAAGGAGTTTGAGAATCTTTTGTAGAGGTGTGATCTCAAGGAGAATGAAACTCAAGTTATGGTGAGATTTCTAGCAGGATTGAATGAAAGCATTAGGAATGTGGTGGAACTGCATCCCTACACTAGTTTGGATGAGCTCAGTTCTCTGGCTCACAAGGTAGAACTGCAAAGGAGGTCCAGAGGAAAGGAGTTTGCTGTGAAAACCCCCTATAAACTTCAACCCAAATCCTTTACCTATCCCAGAACCTACCCCACAGCCCAAAGAACCCCCTTTACTCCAAGATATCCCACAAAACAACCTAACCCTTCACAAAAACAACCCCCAGCTCCTCAAAGAACCCCAAACCCCATTACTACTGATAACAGGAGATATTTTATATGTCAAGGACTAGGGCACATAGCTTCAGAATGTCCTAATAATAGAGTGGTGACCTTGGCTGATTATCAAGCTTCATGGTTTACTGAGCCTGAAGTTGAGGAGGAAGAGGAAGTACATTCAGAAGGAGAGTTACCTGATCCAGTGTATGATGAGGTCGAGGAAGGTCCTGATGAAGGAGAGCTATTGGTGATAAGGAGAGCCCTTAACAGTTCTTCTGTGGAGACAGGACAGGAACAAAGAGAAGCCTTATTTCATACAAGATGCACTATGAAAGGAAAAGTCTGCTCGATCATTGTGGATGGTGGCAGCTGTACAAATGCAGCTTCACAGGAAATGGTGGAGAAGTTGCAGCTGGAGACTTCATCACATCCAGCACCCTATTCTATTCAGTGGCTGAAGACTAGCAGAGGTATCCCTATTACAGAAAGGTGTTTGGTGAGTTTTTCAGTAGGCAAATCATATCATGATTCTGTTTGGTGTGATGTCTTGCCTATGGATGCATGTAATTTGTTGTTGGGAAGGCCTTGGATGTTTGATAGGTCTGTGCAACATGATGGTAGAGCTAATACTTATACCTTGGTGGTGAACCACAAGAGAATAACCTTAACCCCACTCAAACATACCCAGCCCACAAAGAACCTTTACTTTGAGCCTACCCTTGATCTTTTGCTAGCTGCTGAACATTATGAGTTCAATGCTTGTAAGGATCTCATTCTTTTATCCTCTGATGAACCACAAACCCACAAAATGACCATCCCCTACTTATCCCACTCCTGGAAGAGTATGCTTTTTTATTTCCAGATGAGATGCCCCCAGGATTGCCCCCTAAAAGAGACATCCAACACAAGATTGATCTAGTCCCAGGATCAGTCTTGCCAAACAAACCTGCTTACAGGATGGCTCCAGCAGAAACTGCAGAAATTCAAAGGCAAGTGGATGATCTTCTTAGCAAGGGAATGATCAGGGAGAGCCTAAGTCCATGTGCAGTACCTGCTCTGTTGGTTCCTAAGAAAGATGGTAGTCAAAGGATGTGTATAGATTGCAGAGCTATAAATAAAATCACAATCAAGTACAGGTTTCCAATACCTAGACTTGAAGATCTTCTTAATGAACTCCATGGGTCTCAGGTGTTTTCCAAGATAGATTTGAGAAGTGGTTATTATCAAATCAGAATCTATGAAGGTGATGAATGGAAGACAGCATTCAAAACAAAGGGAGGTCTGTTTGAATGGCTTGTAATGCCCTTTGGTCTCACAAATGCTCCTTCTACATTCATGAGGCTTATGAACCAGGTATTGAAGCCTTTGATTGGAAGTTGTGTAGTTGTTTATTTTGATGATATTTTGGTTTATAGTAAGACAGAGGTAGAGCATCAACAACATTTAAAACAAGTGATGGATATTCTGTCTAAGGATAAGCTTTATGGGAATTTGAAGAAATGTCAGTTTTTTACAGACCAAGTTATTTTTCTTGGTTATATTGTATCTGCTGATGGCATTCAAGTTGATCAGGAGAAGATCAAGGCCATTCAAGAGTGGCCTACCCCTAGTTCTATTCAGCAAGTAAGAAGTTTCCATGGGTTAGCTTCATTTTACAAAAGATTTGTGAAAAATTTCAGTACTATTATGGCACCCATGACTGAAGTTATCAAAGGGAAGTCTTTTCATCGACTCAGAAAGACAAAGGTCCTTTGAACAGATCAAAGAGAAGTCGACAACAGACCGCTTCGCTTTACCTAGCTTTTCTAAGATCTTTGAAGTCGAGTGTGATGCCTCAAGAGTTGGCATAGGAGCTGTCTTATCTCAAGAAGGCAGGCCTATAGCTTACTTCAGTGAGAAACTGAATGAAGCAAAGAAGAAGTACAACACTTATGATAAGGAATTTTATGCAATTATTCGAGCTCTTGAACATTGGAGGCATTATTTGGTTGGAGGAGAATTTATTCTGCATAGTGATCATGAAGCTCTGAAATATATTCAAGGACAGCACAAACTTAATCCTAGACATGCTAAATGGGTCGAGTTTATGCAGTCTTTTCATTTCATGATCCATCATAAGTCAGGCCATATGAACAAGGGAGCTGATGCACTTTCCAGAAAGTTTTTCTTATTGCACATCCTGGATTCCAGAATCCTAGGATTTGAGCAGCTGAAGGTCCTTTATGCTACAGATGATGATTTCAAGGACAAGTTTCAGGCTTGTCAACAACATCCTCAGGGTCTGTACCATACAGATCAGTGATTCTTATTTAAAGGTAGCAGATTATGTATTCCTAGAAGCAGTATAAGGGAATTATTAATCTCAGAAGCGCATGGAGGAGGATTAGTAGGACACTTTGGCATAGAGAAGACATTACTTATGCTCAAAGAACATTATTTCTGGCCAAAGATGGGAAGAGATGTAGAGCATTTGGTCAAGAGATGCAGCATATGCCAATTATCCAAGAGTCAAAGTCTACCTCAAGGACTTTATACACCCCTGCCAGTTCCTAAAGGTCCCTGGGAAGATGTTAGTCTTGATTTCATCGTGGGACTTCCAAGGACTCAGCGAGGTAAAGACTCCATTATGGTTGTTGTTTGTAGATTCTCAAAAATGGCTCATTTTGTTGCTTGTAATACTACCTATGATGCTGTTAAAGTTGCTGATTTATATTTTCAAGAGGTAGTCAAGTTACATGGTATTCCTAGGTCTATGGTTTCAGACAGGGATACTAAGTTTCTTAGCCATTTCTGGATTACATTATGGAAGAAGATGGGAACTCAACTCAAGTTTAGTACTACCTGTCATCCCCAGACAGATGGTCAAACTGAGGTTACTAACAAAACCTTAGGTGCACTCTTGAGAAGCCTTGTAGCAAGAAACAAAGGAAGTTGGGATACTATGCTACCTCAGGCAGAGTTTGCTTTCAATAGAGCCCCCAGCAAAGCTACTGGTTGCTCACCTTTTCAAGTGGTTTATGGTCTGAATCCAATCACCCCTTTGGATTTGGTACCACAAGCTACTTCAATCAAGTTTAGCTATAAAGCTGATTTAAGGGCCAAGCAAATTAAAGAGTTCCATCAACAAATACAACAGCAAATTGAGAAGCACAATGAGAAGGTAGTTGCTGCTGCAAATCAAAAGAGAAGAAGAGTTGTGTTTACTCCAGGTGACTTAGTATGGGTACACCTCAGGAAAGACAGGTTTCCTAACAAGAGGAAAGGGAAGCTTGTTTCCAGGGCTGATGGTCCCTTCGAGGTGCTTGAGCAAGTCAATGAGAATGCTTATAAGTTGGCTTTATCTGAAGATTTTGGTGGAAGTGTAACTTTCAACATTGCTGACCTTAGACCTTATTATCCAACAGAGGAAGGATTACCAAGTTTGAGGTCAAACTTTTCTGAACCAGAGGAGGATGATGGAGGTCCATCTACAACAGCAATGTTAGTCAAGACAGCAAGGACAGAAGAGAGGACTTTCCATCCTGAGGTCCTTAGCAGGTCCTTCAATCAATGGGACTTAGCTGGGAATTCAGGAGGGATCAAGTCCTTCCTGCAGCAAGCATGAAGTATTTTGGGTCAACAGGTCCTTGGGTAATTTTGGAAGCATTTAGAGGCAGTAAGGTGATCACCCCAGGATCTTGTGAAGGAGGCAGCCTTGGCCTTAGAACATAAGTCCAGTTGGTGCAATTGGACCTTGGCAGAACCCCAACCTGTAAAATCAGGGTTCATGTCTCATTCAAGGTCTATTACAAGCTGTAGAATATAAGGCAATGACATTTGATGGTTGCCCCGTGTTCCTAAGTTCATTCACTACTACTGTTCGAGGAGTGCAGGTGACTGAGGTCCTTGAGCATTTTCTACAACAAGTTGGTTCATGAATACAGGCAACACGCAGTGTTAGCATTTTCAGCAGCATGGAGGTCATTTGGTCCATTTCTCTTCCAGTGATCGAATGTCCTTTAGGTGCTAATATTACCAGCAACCTCAGCAGCCACGATGAAGAATATAATAAGCTTAGTGGAGCATGACTAAGGAACCCGATAAGCAGCTGCTGGCATTCTCTGATCCAGCCAGCAATTTTTGTATTTTCTTTTGCTGTTTTCTTTACTTAATCTGATGTAATTATGTATTAGATAGCTTGCTTATGTATCTTAAGATAGTTTAGCAGCAAATTAGAGGTTTTCTAATGCTTAGGAAAGCCTTAATCAGTCGGTAAGCCAGCTACTTGCTGAAAGTAGCAATATAAGCAGCTCTGATTGTATTTTTGCAAAACAACTTTGAGTGAATGAAGAAGAAACCAGTCGAGCTTGCTCTTGTAGGTTTGTGAGTGCCTCTAAAACTCTCCATTGTTTCTACTTGTCTGTACCTAAGCTTTGGCAAGCTTAGAAGGTGTTAAGTAGAGCTCGGTTTATTCTATCTGGTGGTGTTGCCTTTATCCAGTGGTATAAGCTGAGTTTGCCCTTGTGCTTCTTGCTGTGGTGTGGTCTATATCAATAAGAGACACAGGTTTTCTATCTTTCCTTTATTTGTTTTTCGTTCCTTGATGCTATTCCATCCCTAGGAAGAGCTTAAGTTGAACAGGACAGGACAGTGAAGGTCCTTGGTGTAGTCCAAACCAGTGCACTCTGATTTCCTTTGGTCTGCACATACATCACCAAGTTTCCTCTCTTTTGTGCCTCGAAAAAGTCCAAGCAAATCGAGTGAATGGTTGACCGAGTGCCTCTACTTCTCCCTTTTTTTCCACTGGGCCGAATTGAATGGATGAATGGAATGAATTTGCCCCACTTCTCTTTCTTGCCATTGGACCGAGTGAATGGTGGACTGAATTAATTGCATTTCCCTTACCTTTTCTCTTGTGGTTGATTAGGCTGCTTGAATGGAAGATGGTGGCCCACGAATCAATTGAATTCTTTCTACTTCCTTATGTCTTTCTTCATTGGCCTCCACTTATGTCTTTCTTGATTGGCCCGATGAAAAATGGAATGAATGACATGAAATGGGCTCTCCCTCATTTCTCTCTTCTTTTCTTTGCTCTTGGGTAATTGGGCCGAACGAAGGCTCAACAAATGGAATCAATTGGTGCCCAAATACAATTGTTGTTGTTGCTCTCTTTTCTTCACGCCAAACGCCAGTGTGCACTGCCCGGTCGTTCTGTGCTCCTTTGCGTCCCAAATTTGCACCAAAGTTTAGGTTCGACATATAGAGGCCCGCGGTGTCTTCACTCTTGCTAGAAATTGAGAGAAAATTGGTGTTTTGGCCTCAAAATCTATAAATTCACATCAAAAACAAAAACACCAAGTGTAGTAGGGAAATTGGAATAATAATCAAGGTTCAAACTTAAAACTATCCCTAATTCACTATTAAAAACCCCTAAAAACATAGTCATGAAAAGTAATTATCAGTCACCACGGACCGTGGTGCCTCACCACGAACAGTGGTGATCCCCAGACCAGGTTTTCTTTTGAATTTTGAACACAGGTTGGAATTTCTGCTTCATCTAATATTATTACCCGTTTTAAGCCCCATGAATTCATTTCTTTTGCAACTTTCTTCTTCTTCCTCCCAAGAAAATGGACTTTTACCAATAGTTGATTACCATCGGATTTTATTCATGTTGGTAAAAGCGTCATTTTACCAACAGATAAACTTTCGGTTGGTATTATAACTATATTACAATTAGTAGTTGTATCTGTCGGTAATATAAAACTTCTACCAACAGACATAAATTACTATGTTACTAATAAGATTATATTAACAACAATTTACATATCTGTTGGTAATAATTATAGATGTTACCAACATTTTGTGTATGTTGTCGGTATTGATTAAAGAAAACACAAGAAACTTTCCCAAAACTTTTGCAAGTTAGGAAGGAATCAGGGAAATCTAATTTAGGGTTAGTCGAACATTCCCTCTCATCGACTCGTCCTCTCCCACTGCGCACAATTAACCCACCATGACTCAAATTCTACCTCCATGCTTTATTCCAACTCCCAAGCCTACTTGGTCGCCACCTCATCGCCAACGACGCTGCCGCCTCTCGCCACCGATCACGACGCCACACGCTGTCGTAGTCAAAATTGTTCACTGACTCGGTGTAACGACCCAAGGAAAAACCCTCCTTAATATGTGTTAATTAGCGTAATTAATCAAGATTATAAATTAATTCACGAAATAAGTAAAGTGCGCTCTCCTTTATTTTATTGACCCGTGTATGTTTTATAGGACTTGAACAGCGCAACGATCGGCTAATTGTCTCTTTAAGCTTAGTTCTCTTCGAACTCTTCCATTAAAATTTCAAGATACCTCAGTTTGATTATTAATTCTGTGTACTAGGATCTTTTATTTTAGGACACTCCTTTATTGAGGAATTAAGGGGTGAGTATAAGAACGTATGAGGTGGTTGATATTTATTTTTGGGATATCATGGGTATACGATTATAAAAATTTCAGATATTTTAGGAATTTGGGAGATATGTATTTATGAAGAGGAAATAAAAATTGATAAATTGGGGGTCCATTTGGGCCATTTGGCCGGTCCAAGGAAGAGGAGGAGGAAGAGTTGGGCCTCACTCATATTAATATGTATATTAGATTAAGGGAGGGAGGTTTTTATTTCATTCAAAAACTTCAAACCCTCAAAGACTATTCTTGCTCTTTTTCTCCTTGGTGACCCTCCACCTGCCGTGCCACCCCCCTCTGCCCGCCTGCCACTGCCGACCACCGGGCTTGTCGCCGTCGCTACCACCTCCATCTCCTCTCCTCTTTACTTCTTCTTTGCAAGTGTAATCTTCTCTCCTTGTTTCTTATCTTCTCTTATGATTTAAATCTAAGTTGGAATCTGAATTTTTGGTGGATTTTATGTTGTTTCCAGAGGTGATTGTGAAGTTCTAGTAATTACCCAAAGAAGGGTGAAGAATTCAAGTGCAAAGGAAGAGAGTGGATGAGTTTTGTTAATCCCTTGTTATTTTAGTGTGTACTAAGTAAATCCCTTGCAACTAGTGAACATGCATGTGAATTTAAAAGAGAAATTCTCTGTGAAAGTATGAAAATGTGTTTGATTCAAAGTGTGTATTCATGGTTTAGGTTAAGAATGAGAAGAATGAAAGTTTAAGAGTGTTGCATGTGGTATTTGGTGATGGATTGTGGAAATTAATGTTATAATGGTGTTGCATGAGAATAAAATGGACTATTTTTTTTTCTGGGCAAGTCTGAATATTATACTTGTAGCAATTAAATTATGTGTTGAGAAGGTTTTAGGCTAAAACAAAAAGATTTAAGTGTGCATGTTGATGAATTTCAAGAAAGAATGCAATTTGGTGGGTATTTTGATTTTCCAGAAAATAAGGGATGTGATTTTGGGGGATTTTATGGCATGATTAGATAGAAAAAGGTGTTAGCTAGCCAATGATCGCCTGATCGGTCCAGATCTTCCGATTGGTCCGGGTATGCACATACAGAGCCCTAGCCAATGATCGCAAGTAGGGGCATATATGTTGAGACTCTTCATGTCTTGATTTCCTCTATTATTGACTCTTTAATTTTAGTCATGAAATTATTTTAATCAAGGATTGTAATCCTTTACTTACTCTCTTTATAAGGCCAAGAAAATGATTTTGAGGTTAAGTTTTGAATCTTTCAATGTGACCGTCCAAGTTGTGTTTTTCAATTGCAAACCACGATCATGTACCCCTTTCTATGGGGTTATTTGCTTCCTTTAGCATATAGTGTATGATTTTTTTTACCTTATTGATTGTTAAGATTGATCAATTTAAGGTGTTGTTACATGAATTTCGTAATAGGTTCAAGTTTGGCTATCCTGTAAGTATGCCTTACTTATGTCTTCCTTTTTATGGTTTTACTTTTAATTATTTACTTAGTGGAGCCGCGCTTAAAAATTTTTAAACTATAAGCTTTACTTATTATTTTATTTCCCTAGCTTGATAGTATACGTACTGAGTTAATCTCACTTTTAAGTTTTAATGTTACTTTTAGGACCTCCAGGAAAGGGCAAGGGCAAGATTCCTGAAGGGCGGAACCCGAAAGCAACATGAGTGTATTGCAGTTGAATGTGGAGGCTTTTGGAAGATACTTAAGTTCCACTGTTGGGTGTGTCTACTGATTCAAGTGAATGACTTTTGTTTTTGATGAATGTGGGTGA
Source organism: Portulaca oleracea (assembly GCA_029582165.1). NCBI lineage: Eukaryota > Viridiplantae > Streptophyta > Magnoliopsida > Caryophyllales > Portulacaceae > Portulaca > Portulaca oleracea. The sequence goes on along the minus strand of CM055877.1, from coordinate 35,910,831 downwards.
TTATTATGAATTTCAAGTATGTTAGTCCTCCGCCTTAGAGGGTTGTGTAATTAAAGGGTCTTAATTGCCGTTTCGTGGTGTTAAGTTAAGATATGTCTGAATGAGGTTTGTTTGAAGATTTGTTTGTGTTTGATGTGTTGTTGGGTATTAGTCTTAGCCTAGTCCATTTTCATGGGCGGCGGTAATACTCTCAGGTGATTATCCGCTGCTAATCATTAATTTAAATGGTTTGTTAGTTTAATCCTGTGATTAGTAATCTGGGAGCGTTACACTCGGGTATGCCTTCGAGCCCGGCTTGGTGGAAGGGTGAGCGTGAATCGGGCCTCGAATTTCACTACCTGGTCATTTAAGGTATCAAATTGGTTCTTCTTTCGTTATTTTTATTTCAATTCACTACCTGAGTACCTGATCATTCGGGGTATCGAAGCTTTTTGTTTTAATTCATAGGTATCCAATTCAAGGTATGCCTCTATTTCTCTCTCTCTCCCTTCTGACTCCTTGCCTTCTCTAATTCGAACTACTTCCGGCAAGTTTTGTGTTATGTATTAGTGCCTACCAATTGCTTGATGAAATGGTTCACTGAATTGCGGCTGCTCGATTCAACGTTTGAAGTTGCATCTTCAAATATTCCATGTGAATATAATTCTTGTATTTCTCATATGGTGCCTACTAGGTGTTCAAAGAAATGTCTCAAAGAATTCTACATAAATTTCGATCATCTAGGATTGGCATTAATCTAAATCACGTCGATTGGGATTCTATTCGACTACCGAACGGTGAAGATTTCGGTATTTTCAGGTTCGTCCTTTGCTCTAGCTTATCACCTTCTCGATGGTTTTCCTATTTACCGTTTTTGGTTTGTTAAATTTAACTCTACAATTAATGACTTTGTTGTGGCTCCAGCCTAAGAGTTGATATGTAAGTTAATGGCAAAGTGATCAAGTTTAACCATAATTTCAGGTTTTGCTTTATGCATGTTGCTTGATATTTGTTTATTATGTTATTTGTTACTTATTCTTGAAAGGTATGCTCATGATGAAGAAGCAGCTGAAGTGCAAGATGAAACTGGGTCGAAATACATTCATATGAATGTATTCAGGTTCCCAAAGTGTAAATCCTTGCTTGCTGCTGCTCTTGGATCTGGTACCCAGCTATTTACCCTGTAAGTCTCCCGTCTTTTGTTCCTTATGCAATGAATGCGCCGGCCGCTGGAGCGTTTGTGACGACGTCGCTTTATGTCGGCGACCTTGACTTGACTGTCAATGACTTGCAACTTTACGATATGTTCAACTAGGTTGCACAGGTGGTTTCTGTTAGGGTTTGTAGGGATTTGAGCACTCGACGATCTCTCAGCTATGGTTATATCAACTACAGCAACGCTCAGGATGGTAAGAACTAGGAAACCGTGTGTTTAGAATGCAGTTGAGTGATTTATTTGTATTTGTTTATGTTACTGTATTATTATTCTGTTGTGTTTTCACTGATTTATGTTTTATGTGACTTTGATGCTTCGTGTGTGGTTGTTTCATTGTTAAGTGGTGGCTACTTTATGTGTGCATTTAATTAGTGCGAAAGGAATAAGTTATTGAGCTTTTCGTAGCATTTTAGATTGGTTATCTGTGTATTTTTAATTAGTGCGAAAGGAAAATGTTTGAGCTTTCCACGACATTTGGGATTGTTTATCTTATCTGTGCATTTTTAATCCAAGGGGGCAAGTAGAAATCCAATTTCTCAACTAATACTCATCTGATTTCACCTTTCTATTTAACTTACAGTAGGGTTTTCATATTTCTACTGCCATTAGTAGGAGTATTTTACCCATATAACAGAGGAGCACTTTTCACCTCTCTTTATCTGTACTCTTATTGTTAGTATACTTGATTATCGGTTCATAACATGGCTAGTAAAATGATAACTAATGATGAGAGTATTGACACAATGAAGAATCAAATCATCAATTTTCTACAAATGAAGCTATTAGTGAAGGGTGACTTGTTGAAGTCATTGAATTAGGATTTGATTTGTATGCCCCCTGCCTCTCCCATAATTAAATTTACTGAAATAATATTTGAAGTTCAAAATTTTGTATATGTTTAAAACTTAAAATTTGTCTACGTTTCACATGGTACTAAGAAATGAGGATAGAACCTAAATGAGAAACACAATGATCCTTATCTCCATCCTGGCCACTCCAAAACTCTCATCCTGACGTCTTCATTCCAGAACTCGCGCAGCATCAGGTCGCAACACCACTTGGTATCTCATCTCCTTCATTGTCCTGCCACCTCATCCCAATCCTAGTGGCCACCAACTTATCTCATCTCCAGGACCAGCCAGTCCAGCCGCTAATATCACTACTACATGTCAAGTTAGTAAAGTGCTCGAATCTCATTTAGTAAAATGTTACATAAATTGATGAGGGACAATGTATTTGAGAAGGTTACATCATAATACTTACCTTTTTTGTAGTCTTTTCTTTGTTAATGGCTATCTCTATTGCAAGTACGTTTAAATAGCCTCGCAACTTTTATTGGTATAGCTGGCCTGACAGTAGCTTTTGCTGTGTTAGTCGTTTCCTGGCAAGGTAAAACCACCAAACCTTTCATCATATCGTTTATTGAGGCATTTTAGCAGTAATTGAAAACAGGGCACATCATATCCTTGTTCAGGTATCTCACTGGTCATATTGGAAACCTAATTCACGACTGGAAAGACTGGCTTTAATTAATCGTCAGATAGGTCATTAGGTTCTGGTAGCTACATGCTACACCATGCAGTTCAGGCAGTATCTTTTGGGCAGCATCCCACTCCGAAAAACTAGTATCCCGAATAATCCTGAATGTTTATTTGTTAGTGCTTTGTGATTAGCCATGATTTGTGGGTATCTCTAAAATTATAATAATAAAAACTAGTCTCATGTAACAGTGCAACGAGCTTAACTTACGAACTATCAACAAACTGGAATATAGAATATACAAAAAATTACTTAGAGGTACTCTAACTTTTAAAGAAACAATTTTTTGATACCCCAACTTTTCAAAACTCATTTTGGGGTACCCTAACTTTTAGGATTAGAAACTACTAGGTGAATTTCCGTCCAATGTCCGATTGATTATGTAAACTGACCGAAATACCCTTAACTTTTGATAGAGAATGACTATAATGCCCTTTTAGTTCCCCACCTTGACTAAGGACCTGTTTAGAGAGATTTCAGGAATGGAATGTGTATGGAATTAGAAACCTGAATGGTTTGGTATGGAATTAGATACCAAAATTAAAGTTGTTTAGAGAAAAACAGGAACGGAATCAAATTCCATTTCTACTGTTTGGTGAGCTATGGAATGGAATCAAATCTAACATTATTTTTAAGCAATTATTTATAGTGTAGGTTGTATATTTGTGATAAAATTTATTACTTTCATCGATTATGGATAACTTTTTCTACTTTTAAGCCATTATTTATACTTTTTGGTGAGCTATTGATTATTTATATAGAAAGCTACTGGAACATCTAGAAAGTTTGTTTTCTTCATTCTTTGTCTCTGTTTTAATCCCTCCCCCCCCCCCCCCCCCCACAATTCATACCAGGCAGTTGAAGAAATTCAAAGATAAGATAATTCGTGTTTCAATCATCGCTAATTCGTTTGCAATGGCAATCTCCAACCTCAAATTACTCTCCTTTTCTTCCAATTTACCGCACTTCTTTTTTTTCCAAAATTTCCAGTTCTAGTTCATTTTGATTTTGATATGTGTGCGGTTGGTTTTTGGAGATGAGATGGCTGAGTTGTGGCAGCAGTTAGAAGCGTTGGTGATTACAGTGGGTACCGCTGAAGATCGACCGGCGGTGCTTTAATAGTGGGTGGTCGGTGCTTTGCTAGAAAGAGGCAGTGATGGGTATGGGGATTTGGGAGTTATTTGGAGAAGTGGTGGTGTCTGTGGTCTGTGGTCTGTGCCGGTGATGGTGGAGCGACGACATGGATACGTTGCTGGTGAGTGGGGTTGTGGTGGCTTTTGCCGGTGAGAGAGAGGTGGGGTTGGCGGCAGCTATGGAGATGGGTTTTTCTCTCTACCCCTCTCTCTGGAGTTGAATTGGGTGAGATAGTGAAATGACGAGTTTTTTATTTTAATAGAGGTATATCTATAAAAACCCTTAAGCAGCTATGGAGAAGAAGAAACGAAGAACAAAACAGAAGAAGAAACAAAGGGCATTTTCGTCCATAAAAACCCTTAATCAATTTCCCGCCTAAAACTCACCGGTGAATTCAAATCATTGGCCGGAAAGTCACCTATTTATTACTAATCCTAAAAGTTAGAGTACCCCAAAATGAGTTTTGAAAAGTTGGGGTGCCTGAAAAACGTTTCACCAAAAGTTAGGGTACCTCCGAGTAATTTTTTGTAGAATATATGAACTAAGAATTGGTTAGAAAATGACTTGAGCTTCATTTTGATCTTGATTAGATTTTATTTGTTAGAAATGACTCTTTGATCAATGATTTTGTGGTTAATGTGTTGCAGTGTTGTGCAGCAGGCCTGAGAGTGTTAGTAACTTTCTGGATGTGACCTCCATATTTGGCTAGGTATTTATGTTTTATTTGTGGTTGTTCTTCCTTGATTGCCTCTGTCTTTCTTTATTTCTCCAACTAGTTTATCAAATTAGCATATGGCATACATTACTAGTTAAGAAATCAGCAGAGATTCAACTGTAGAGAAAATAGAGGAAATGTGTTAAGGAATAGTGTAGTAGAAAGTAAATGATCCTCAATTTCTACATTGATAAAGCTTGGAAGGTTACAAATTTTGATACTCATCATTGAGACCAAGAATGCAGATGCCACATTGTCATTAGAACAATGGCAATGTATGATTTTAGTTATTAGAAGGTGTATGTGCTTTGAAAGAGCCCATTCAATGGTAGAGTTTTGTATTTTTTTTTTCTCCTGATTTTATGAATGAAAAATCCTTAGATTACTTCAATGAAAAAGAAAGGATTATTTTAAAAAAAATAAAAGTACAAATAATCATTATCATAGACTCGTAGTAAAAGTCGAATCTTTATTTCCTATAACAATATAAGATGTTCTGTCCATGTAAAAAATCTGGGCAGATTGATAGGTTATTCTTTCCTTTAAGAGTGACTTCTGTGGATTAAGACTTGGGAGTTGTTCATTGACATGGTGACCTAGCAAATTAAAATTATCAGTGGACTAAAAATAATAATCATAAGATTATCATTGCAAACTGAAACAGGGCAAATTGAATTTGATTGTTTCTTGCAATTAGTGGCCTTCGCTTAAGTAACCAGTAGCGTCCAACAGGCAAACTGAAATTTGATTCTCTCTATTAAGATGTTCTCTACCTGATTTTTTCTTGCTACTAATCCCAGACTAACCCACCCTGGTTCGCTCAAAGATGCATCCAAGTTGAATTTGATGGTATTATCTATTGGGGGATTCCAAGACTTGGTGCCAAACTGATGCTTAATCTATACATATTTGTGATAGACTTATGTTGTGCATCTATTGGTCTTGTTTGTTAAACTCACTCACTAGTTGCTACAACTAGTGCTACTGTTGCCTCTACTGCTTGTGTTGTTACTATTGATTTTATTTGTTATGGTAAGACAATGAGAAAGGAAAAGGGAAAATGATGCCGATAAAAGAGGAGATGAAAACTGATTTTTGTGACAAGAGAGCTGCTAATTTATTTTGTAGATGAGGTTCATCGTTAAGTTACATTCGAGATCCGGTTGAAGAAAATATAGATCGTGAATGTTACATTTAGGCTTTATATTTTGTTTAGAATATTATTATTGAATATTAACAAATATGATTTGACGAACTATCTGGTTTCATTTTGGATTTTTTCACTTAATTAAGTGAAATATTTAGACAATATCTATTATACAATTCAACACATCCAATGAATATAATTTGAGGTTTGCTGATATTGTAACTAAAATTAATTGCTAGAGTACAACAGGTATAGTATATTGTAATGACATATTTATAGTTGCATAAACTATTTTTACTATTTCCAACAAATATTTATGTTTCAATATTGCTAATTGTACCATCAATAGATATATTTGTTGGACAATGTTTAGCAAATTAGGCGGAAAATGTATTACCAACAAATACAATGTGTGGGGAATATTTTTAGCGCCCAAGAATACATTCCCCGACATTTATAGTTGTTGGTAAAGGTGATCTATCTCCGATAGACGTTAAATGCTGGTATAAAATTGCAAATAACAACAGAACAAAACTGTTGGCATTAGTTAGCAATACCAACATAATAAAATACATGTTGGTAATAATTTTACAATCATGTTTATTTCCAACAGACTAGTGACATATAATTATCCGTTGGTAAAACCTTTTACCAACGGATAGTGTACTTTTACCAACGGATAAGCCCTGTTTATCTTGTTCATGATGAACTAATATATATATATATATATATATATATATATATATATATATGATGATGATGATGATGATGATGATGATGAAAAATGTACTCATGCCTTGGTGGATGTTTATCTTGTTGACTATTATGATTTACATACCTTCAAGTGAAAGGATATTTTGAGTTTGTTCTTGTTAACGGTGTAATTAAACTAAATTTGGGGAATGAGATTTGTGTGTTGCTTTGGGCTATTACTTATGGTTCGTTCTAAGACAATGGTCATAGTAGTAGTGTCTTTGTGTCAGGTCGCTTGGTAGGTACCTTGAGTGGCCATTGCTCGGTCCACCAGGATGTGATTTTCGACCTGTTTGTTTTGGATCTGTGTGAGTCCCTAGTTGGTACCTTGAGTGGACTTTGCCCGGTCCGCTAGGATGTTAATGTGAATCCATAGTTTGTGAATTGAGGATATCTGCGTTCTAGAGCGATGGATCCTTGGTGGGTACCTTGAGCGGGCGTTGCCTGATCCACTAGGATGTGTTTGTGACCCTTGTGATATATGAGTGTTAGTCCATTAAGTGAGTTATACGTTGAGTTTCCCTACAACATGCAAGTTACTTTAATTAAATGAGAAATTGTGTTATGTTGTGATTTGTGTTAAGCTTTCTGGAATTGGAAGATTGTGATTATGTGCGACTTTAACTATGAAATGTGATGCGACTTTGATAAGAATGTGCTAGTTTATGTAAATTATGTGATATGTATGCATGAGTTATGGTTATGATCGAGTTATTGGTCCAACTTAGTAGGCTTTACTTCCTTTTGGACTTGAGTGAGGACTGCGAGCCCAAGAGACATGGTTGGTATGGGACACCATGGATAATTTAGCGAATAAACAAACAATAGAGTTGTTTAGGGACTTTAGTGAGAGTTAGAGCTCCTAAATTGTACATAATAAGGGACAAGTATGGCTGGGTTAGTATATGGGTTTTATCCCAAAGTTCTTTACTCTTTACTTGTATTTCAACATAAAGGGCTAAAGAACTTAACTCCTCCAAGTTTGTGTAAGATTGATATACAACTACACGCCGAATGTAATCATTAAGACCAAGAGAGTAACATACCAAAACTCGTTGATCATTCTCCTTGAGAGCATATTTCCATAGTTGCCGCCTGAATTCTATTGTATATTCAACCACGTCTTTGCTCCCTTGCTCCATTCTTTCAAGTTTGTTGATCATTGCTCGCCCTTAATGTATGTTTTGGATTGAATTTGAACTCCGGCGTGTGGCCGTGCATGTTTTATGTGTGTTAGGATTGTATTTGAACTTCGACGTGTGGCCGCTGAACCTTAAACACTATTAAAAACTTGCCATATTGCGATAGAAATTGCGACGGAAACTTACAAAGTTGCGACGAAATTTTTGGACCGAGCGACGGACCTTGCAACGGAATTTTTTCCGTCGCAATTTGCCTCGTCGCAAGGGCCTTGCGACGGACTTTGCGACGGAATTCGATTCCGTCGCAACATCTCACAGAAAATTTAAAAATAAAAAAATCCTTGCGACGGAAATTTCCGTCGTAAAGATAACAAAATTCCCTACATTGTTTTCACGAGCTTGTTTTGCTGCAATTTGATTTTTAATTATAAAAATTATATTATATTTTCTTTATATATATATATACACACACAATGTAGATATTAATTGGAAATAATTCTATTTAAATAAATAGATAAAAAATATAGGTACAAATCATTCATACATTTACTTAATTTGACTAGACTAAGTAAATTAGAGGAAAAAATAAGTCTTCATAACATTGAATTGAAAAAACAAACATAAAAAAAAAAACATTTAAATTGAACTATATTTGGATCATGCCTTCTTCCTTGTCAAACTCTTGCTTAAAGTTTTCCTGAAAAGAAACATAAAAATTGTTAGCAAAATATAGATCGATTAAATACACAAAATACAAGTACGAATAAGTGTTATCTTTTGGAGATTGCAATAAGCTATTTCCATGCTTTATTAGGAACCGCTTCATTAGGAAAATATTGCTTGATTGGTGTTTTACTAAAGGTAACCTATACAGAAAATAGATTAATATGTAATATATACTTAACATCATACATACAAAATTAACCAAACTACTCATATCTAAAATGTCAATCACTCACATCTAATTGAAGGAACATAAAAATAGTTCAGTGTATATCTTGTAGCAAATCCAGTAGAGTTTCCCCTGAAATATCAATGTTTCCCAAGCTAAATGCCTTGTATATTTACAAAAAAAAAAAAAAAAAAAAAAAAAAAAAAAAAAAAAACATTCCCTCCACGGCCACACGACGGAGTATTTCACGAGCTACACGCTCGGATTCAATCCAACATGCATACACATTCAATTCCATTGTAAGTTTCAGCAAAGTTGTTCAGAGATTACCAAAGCTCTTTACGATAAGTGAGATCATCATATTTATAGAGTTGATAATCGGAAGGTAAGCAACTGAAGAACTTGAGTGGAACTTAACATGACAAATTAATCGGACACATTAAACAATTGATGCCATATAACAGCCATACTTTTTTCATGGACATATCTCAACAAGTTTTTTACTTACATCAATGTTACCAATTGAATAGAATATTAGAATTGTTTCACTCTACAAACCCTAGAAATTAAATCATAGAAAAGCAAGGAAAATGAGTATTCACAAGATCTTTACCTTTACTTAAATTGGAGAGGAGTTCGGCAGAAAAGGTTGCGATGGCGACAGCGTCGGCGTGCACAAGGCGACGCGGCGGAGTCGAACATCAGGGCAGCGGCTGGGCCAGATAAATAACAATGAAACACATTTTGCCCACAAAAAAGAAAAAAAAAGACTTGATTCATACACTTGCCTCCTAAGTCCTAACCCATATCTACCACCAAGATTCACGGGTTATTAATTGTCCATACCATCCAACTCTCTATTTTTTTGTCAAAAGTACCACTCTTCTTTCTTTTTTACCAACTATACCATTGTAAGTGAAAGTTTTTGTAAAAAATACCACCCCTTTAAACACTCACTGGCTAATGTCTGTAATTTCAAATAATATGGCCCAAATAATTAATTTCCCCTACTAATAATTTCAAATAATATGGCCCCAAGAAATAATTTCTGCAAAATGAAGAGTAACTTCAAGTAATTTTTTGAACTATAGCCAAAAATAATCACACGTTAACACATCAACACATTAGAGGTTTCTCTCGTGAATACATGATATTAGAATAAAAAAGAATACGATAATTTAGTGCTCAACACATCAGTATTATTGGTAAATATGAGTGTCCCCTACGCCCCTTTGATTGCTTGGTGAATTCAAGCAAAAGTTTGCAAGCTAAAGAATTAACTGAGGACCAAAGAAAGTGAAAACTACCTCACAAGTTTTTGAGGAGTAAAGTTATATTCCCACATGTGGTTCAGAAAAGCTCATTTCCATGTTGCTTTGAATTCGGAGAACCCCTCTGACATATCTGATTCTCCTAGAAACGTCCTTCATTTCACATAAGACTTCAATAGATCTTTGACACTAGTTATTAACCAATAATACTGGCGAACAAGAAATTAGCAGAGTAAGGATCAGACAAGCTTCAGTGTTTTTGCATGTAAAATCAGGTCGGCTTGATCCACCCCACCTACAAGGCAATAGCAATGAAAATTCAAGTGTAGAAGGTGTAGATTGTAAATCTAGCTAGACAGCAAGTTATAGATGCAGATCAAGAGTCGGGATTCTTTATAGAACTAATGGATATAACTTGAGTAACTTATTACATGGTGCTCGATTGAGTTGAGCATAGTTTTACCCACCATACTCAAAGTCACTTGATGCTCATACATTAATAAATGCAGTTCCTCTTAACAACACCTCAGTGGAATGATACTGAAGAAGTTATTACAGAATGCTTGGGACTTGTGAATTAAATCAGAAATGGTAGCAACTAACAATCCAAGTATACAAATAGACCTAAACACTGTGAATAAAACAACTAAATTACTAGGATTCTGGTCCTTCAGTCACTAATTCAAGCATGATTTTTGTTTTTGAAGTTGGACAAGAAAGCATAGAGTAGCTTTCACGATTTGGACAAGTTTAGCTTTATGATTTGCATGAATTTGATCCTCATAGAATATAACAAATTAGCTATGACATTTCTCTATTAGAAAAAAATTAAGAATGCAAGACAACCTTATTCAGCACCCATATCATCCAATTGTCATTCATTGTCCACTTAGTTTTTCAAGAGAGAAAGCGCCTTCACTACAATTCCTATTAATTCCTCTAATTAGGATTGAAGCAAACATACCTCATTGATGTCGGAGCTGAGACACAGCGGTCGGACCTGAGGAAGACAAAGACAGGATAGAATGATGGTGGAAAGACGTTGGAACGACGGTTCTATAAATCTTGGTTTTCGAACACCAGTGGAACGGCGGATCTACAAAAGAACAGACGACAAAGCAATTTACTACTAAATATTTGATTAGATCAGAAATGCAAATTTTGCAAAAACGATGTTGTTTGGTTTTCCAAGTGTAGTAGAGTAACTGCAGAGAAAAGGAAATTGCAAAAACAATCATGAATTTCTAGACAACAAAAACCCTAACTGAACCCTAAATCTACATATACATACAAAATTAAGTATAAACGATCAAACAATATCACCAAATTCAAAAAACCCAAATTAAAACAACATAAACTAAAAAAAATATGAATTTAAACCAAGTTTAGGTTACATTTTAATTGAATTGGGGAGGAGTGTGTGGTTGACAGAATGAACAGCGGTAGTCTGAGGGGGTGGTGGCGACTTCCGGTCGGCGGCGGACGACTACGGAGTGGCGGCCGGTGCTCCTGGGCAGCTTCAATTGTGACTTCTGGGCGTCTGCACGCGGAGACGGAGCAAGGTTTGGCGGACGACTGGTGGGCGGCAAGGCAGGGCGACTTTTGACCGGAGCACCTGAGCGCCTGACGAAATAGGCAAGTGCTACGGCTAGGGCTGAGTGGCGACGACTAGGGCTGCGGCTAGAGTTGAGGGGCTGGGGCTGGATGTTTGAGCGATGGTTTGAGACTCATAGAGAGTTCTCTAGGTCGAAGGCCAATTGTAATTTCAATTGGTGATTTTTTTTTTTAAAAAAAAAAAAGCTTGGACCGTGCGATGTACCATTCCGTCGCAAGGTCTGTCGCAAGGTCCAAATTTTTGCCAAATCAGCCATAATTTTAATATGGACCATGTGATGGAATTTTTGTCACAATATCCGTCGCAATATGACAAGTTTTTAGTAGTGAAAGTTGTGTTTGGATTGTATTTGAACTCCGGCGTGTGGCCGTGCATGTTTTATGTATGTTTGGGTTGAATTTGAACTCCGGCGTGTGGTCGTGCATGTTTAATGTATGTTTTGGATTGAATTTGAACTCCGGTGTGGCCGTGCATGTTTTATGTGTTTTGTATCGTATTTGAACTCCGACGTGTGGCCGTTGAACCTTAAAGTTGTGTTTAGATTTGTATTTGAACTCCGGCGTGTAGCCATGCATGTTTTATGTGTGTTTGGATTGAATTTGAACTCCAGTGTGTGACCGTGCATGTTTAATGTTTGTTTTGGATTGAATTTGAACTACGGTGTGTGGCCGTGCATGTTTTATGTGTGTTTGGATTATATTTGAACTCCGGCGTGTGACTGTTGAACCTTAAAGTTGTGTTTGGATTGTATTTGAACTTCGGCGTGTGGCCATGCATGTTTTATATGTGTTTGGATTGAATTTGAACTCTGGCGTGTGGCTGTGCATGGTTAATGTATGTTTTGGATTGAATTTGAACTCTGGCGTGTGGTCGTGCATGTTTAATGTATGTTTTGGATTGAATTTGAAATCCGGCGTGTGGTCGTGCATGTTTAATGTATGTTATGGATTGAATTTGAACTCCGGCGTGTGGCCGTTCATGTTTAATGTATGTTTTGGATTGAATTTAAAATCTGGCGTGTGACCATGCATGTTTAACGTATATTTTGGCTTGAATTTGAACTCCAGCGTGTGGTCGTGCATGATTAACGTATGTTTTGGATTGAACTTGAATTCCGGCGTGTGGTCGTGCATGTTTAATGGTATGTTTTGGATTGAATTTGAACTCTGGTGTGTGGCATTGAATGTTTAATGTATGTTTTGGATTCAATTTGAAATCCGGCGTGTGGCCGTGCATGTTTAATGTATATTTTGGATTGAATTTGAACTCCGGCGTATGGCCGTGCATGTTTAATGTATGTTTTGGATTGAATTTGAAATCTGGCGCGTGGCCGTGCATGTTTAATGTATGTTTTGGATTGTATTTGAATTTCGGCGTGTGGTCGTGTATGTTTTATCCGTGTTTGGAATTTATTTGAAAGCCCTTGTGTGGTTGTGCATGTTTTATACCCGTTTTGGATTATGTTTGCTACTTATGTTTGAATGCTTACAGGAAACTTTTCGCCAAACATGTGAGGAGCGTGGCATATGTGAGAACTCCCCGGAAGCAAGGGAATTGTACCTCAAATTGGCAGGGTGATGTATAATGGGATCAAGAGAGCGGTTGATCAATTACACATCATAGGGGTGACGTGCAAACGATCTAAGAGTGGGACACCACACGAGAATTTAGGGTTAAGGTGGGGGTGGTTCACGTGTGAAAGGTGGAAAAGTGAAAGGGGAATTTTGCCGTGAGGGCTTTTGTGGTTTCAAGATTCAAGAAAGATTGAATCTTGAAAAGGGAAGGGATGATTCTTGGGATGGGAAAGGGCTAGAGTTGACGTGAGAGGGGAGAGAAAGAGGAGGATTGACGAGAAGGAGGAGGGAGGATGAGGTTTGTGAGGTTGTTGGAGGAGAGAAAAGTTGTTAGGAAGTTGTTATGGAGAGAGAGGGAGTTGGTTGAGCTACTTTTGTGAGGGAAGAGGAGGGTGGACGAATTGGTGGTGATGAAGGGGATGAGGGTGGCGTTGGAAAGGATGGAGGGTGAGGGTAGATATTATCTTTCTAAGAGATAGAAAGATAAAGGGATAGAACTAGATTTCCTACTTGAATCCACAAGAAGGACAATCTAGGGTTTCTTGATCTAGACCGCAACCTAGGATCAAGTCCTTCCTAAACCACTTGGTTACCACACCAAGATACAATAGAAGAGGGGTGAGGGTTAATCCAAACACTCAGGGGGTAAGCTTAAAGCTTGATTCATATTTCTAAACTGGAATCATTCAAACGATTACAAGCCTAGGCTATTTATACTAGACTTGAACCTAGGGTTTCTAACAACCCCAGCTTGGCGTGCAAGCCAAGTCTTCCTACTCCTAGACGCCTACTACTACTACTCTCCCTTGGATTAGGACTCCTTATCCTATGGGGAGTTGGTTACAAACTACTTATCCTAATAGGTTTAGGCTTTCCTAATCCAATATGGATTAGTTACAAAATAAGCCAACCTTATCTAGGATAACAACCAATTGGCGCCTAACTACTCCTATCACACGTCTACTTTGACTTTCTAGAACATTCTGGAACAGTTTAGAATGTTCTAGATTTATCTATTCCTAATTAATTTTAAAACACACCAAAATAATAAAACTATAAAATAAAAATACATCCAAAAAGAACACAAATGACGAAATTGGCCTTCATGGACGTGACCTTGGGCCTTTCTTGGGCTTGTTGGGCGTGTGGTTTGTAGACCCTAGGATGTTTGGACATCCTCTTGCCATAAGGAGCACACAATATGTATGGGCCTATGGGCCTCTATGCTCATGGTTTCCTCCAAGATTCGATCTACCTCCTTATAGGTGAGTTGGGCCTCCTTTGATGGGCTTGATGTGGGCTGAAATACATCATTCCCCCCTTGTTGAGAAAACTTTGTCCTCAAACTTGGGAGGTCTTCTTCCTCATCGTGATAGGGTTTCAAGTCAGCCACATTGAATGTTGCACTCCCACCATAATCTTCATTCAAGGAAAGCTTATATGCGTTGTCTCCTACCTTCTCTAGGACTTCAAAAGGACCATCAGCCCTAGGAACGAGCTTTCCTTTCCTTTTAGAGGGGAACCTTTCCTTCTTTAAGTGAACCCATACTTGATCTCCTGGTTCGAATACTACTTTCTTTCTCTTCTTGTTAGCTAAGTCTGAAACTTGTTGAGTATACTTAGCTATCCTTCTCCTTACTTCTTCATGGAGCTTTTGAATTTCTTGGCCTCGTTTGTTAGCTTCATGACTGTAGCTCATAGTAGTGTTGATGGGCGTGAGATCCATGGGAGTTTTAGGGTTTCTCCCATGTACTACTTGGAATGGAGATCGCCCTGTTGCCTTGCTAGGTGCTCGATTGAAGGCGAACTCAGCGTGTGGAAGAAGAGTATCCCACCCCTTCTTGTCTTTATTCACCAAGGACCTTAATAGAGAGCCAAGGGTCCTATTGGTGACTTCTGTTTGCCCATCGGTTTGGGGGTGACACGCAGTACTATATTTGAGCTTGGTTCTCAGCTTCTTCCATAGAGTAACCCAAAAGTGACTAAGGAACTTTGCATACCTATCAGAGACCATAGTCCTTGGAATACCATGAAGCTTAACAACCTCTTGGAAGTATAGATCTGCAACTCTGACGGCGTCATAGGTGGTGTGGCATGGGATAAAGTGAGCCATCTTCGAAAAACGATCAACAACCACCATAATAGAGTCTTTCCTAGGTTGTGTCCTGGGTAGCCCCACGATGAAATCAAGGCTAATGTCTTCCCAAGGGCCCTGTGGAATCGGCAAGGGCGTGTACAACCCTTGTGGTAGCACGTGACTCTTTGACAAGTTGCAAATAGAACACCTCTTGACCATATGCTCGACGTCCTTAGCTATGTGAGGCCAAAAATAGTGTTCTTTCATCATAAGATAAGTTTTCTCAATACCGAAGTGCCCTGCTAGACTTCCTCCATGAACTTCTAAGATAAGAAGCTCTCTAAGACTGCTCTTGGGAATACACAGCTGATTCCCATGGAATAGGAAGCCATTTTCCACGTGATACTGGTCGTTGGGGCTCTTCTGGCAGGTTTCATAGATCTCCTTGAAGTCTTCATCTTCTCCATAGAGATCTTTGATGTGTTCAAGACCTATCACACGTGAGTCAAGAACATGCAATAACAGATACCTGCGGGATAGGGCGTCTGCTCCTTTGTTCAAGTGGCCAGCTTTGTGTTGAATAACAAAGTGGTAGGCTTGCATGAATTCTACCCACTTAGCATGGCGTGGATTGAGCTTGTGTTGCCCTTGTATGTACTTCAATGCTTCATGGTCGCTATGCAATATGAACTCGTGGCCAATAAGATAGTGTCTCGAATGCTCTAGGGCACGAATAATAGCATAGAATTCCTTGTCGTATGTGTTGTACTTATTTCTTGCATCACTGAGTTTCTCACTATAGTAGGCCAAAGGGCAGCCCTCTTGGGATAGTACAGCGCCAATCCCAGCTCCAGAAGCATCGCACTCAACTTCAAACTTCTTTTCAAAGCTTGGTAGGGCAAGAACTGGGGCGGTGCAGAGTTGGTGTTTCACGTTCTCAAACGCCTGTTGAGTCAAGGCCCACGTGAACTCCTTGGACTTCAATAGTTCAGTCATGGGAGCTAGAGTGGTGCTGAAGTTCTTCACGAACCTCCTGTAGAAAGAGGCTAAGCCATGGAAGCTCCTGATGTCGTGAATGCTAGTCGGTGTAGGCCACTCTTTGATTGCCTTGACTTTCTCTTCATCAACCTGTATCCTGTAGGCGGAGAGTACATAGCCAAGAAAGACTAATTTGTTGGTGAAGAACTAACACTTGGCGAGATTTCCGTATAGCTGTTCGTGAGCTAGGATTTCCATTACTGATTGCAGATGGTAAACATGATCTTCCTCGCTCTTGCTATACACAAGTATGTCATCAAAGTAGACAACAACACACTTGCCGATAAGAGGCTTCAAAACCTGGTTCATTAGTCTCATAAAAGTAGAAGGAGCATTAGTTAGTCCAAAAGGCATGACTAACCATTCATAGAGACCTCCCTTAGTTTTGAAGGCAGTCTTCCATTCGTCCCCTTCTTGAATCCGGATCTGATAATACCCGCTTCGCTGATCGATCTTAAAAAAAACTTGGGCACCATAGAGCTCGTCGAGTAGGTCCTCAAGTCTAGGTATAGGAAACCTGTACTTGATAGTAATTTTGTTGATGACCCTACAATCGATGCACATACGTTGACTACCGTCTTTCTTTGGAACCAGTAATGCGGGGACGGCGCACGGACTGAGACTTTCCCTGATCATACCCTTGGCTAGAAGCTCATCAACTTGTCGTTGGACCTCCTGAGTATAGCTAGGGTTCATGCGGTATGCCGGCTTGTTAGGTAAGACTGATCCGGGAACGAGATTAATCTTATGCTGAATATCACGTTGGGGAGGCAAGCCTAGTGGCATCTCATCTGGAAACACATGAGAATATCTCTCCAAAAGAGGAGCGGCAAGGGGGTGGGTGGCGTGATCAGGCTGAACGTCACCTTCATGCTTCTTATGGTTAGGGTTTGTGTTCTGGTCTAGAAGATGACCTCTTTATGTTCACTAAACTCATGATGTTCAGCGTTCATAAGGGTAACAAGGTTTTGATCATTCTTCTGAGGTAGGGACGGATTGGGTATTTTGAGTGGAGCTAGGGTTATCTTTTTGTTGTTGAGCCTGAGAGTGTAAGTATTGGCTCTTCCGTTGTGTGTCACGCTCCTGTCAAATAACCAAGGTCGCCCAAGCAGAATATGGCAAGCATCCATAGGTAATACATCGCACCATAAGGAATCTTGATAGGATTTGCCAATAGAGAAGTTTACCAAACACTGTTGACTAACTCGTAATCCTTCACCCTGATTGAGCCATTGAATGGTGTAGGGCTTAGGATGTGGACTAGTCTCTAGCTGGAGTTTGTCCACCATAGTTGTAGAAGCTACGTTGGTGCAGCTTCCTCCGTCAACGATCAAGGAACAAACTTTCCCCTTAATTGTACAGCGAGACTGAAAGATAGCTTCTCGCTGTTGCTGATCTTCTGGAACAACCAAACTGATGAGGATTCGCCTCATGATGAACAATTCGTGAGCAATGGAGGAGGTTGGAACGTCCAGTTGACGTTAGGTAGGGAAGGGTAATATGTTTGGGCTGTTTGTGGAGTTTAGGGTTGCAGGTTGGTATTGAAGGTTTGAAGGTTATGTGTTTGGATTGCAGGGTAAGCTATTGGAATAGCAGGTTAAGCTATTGGAATAGCAGGTTTGGGGTTTGGATTTCAAGGTTATGTGTTTGGTTTGCACTCAAAACAACCTAGGGCTCTGATACAAAAATTATGATGTATAATTGGATCAAGAGAGCGGTTGATCAATTACACATCATAGGGGTGACGTGCAAACGATCCAAGAGTGGGACACCACACGAGAATTTAGGGTTAAGGTGGGGGTGGTTCACGTGTGAAAGGTGGAAAAGTGAAAGGGGAATTTTGCCATGAGGGCTTTTGTGGTTTCAAGCTTCAAGAAAGATTGAATCTTGAAAAGGGAAGGGATGATTCTTGGGATGGGAAAGGGCTAGAGTTGACGTGAGAGGGGAGAGAAAGAGGAGGGTTGACGTGAAGGAGGAGGGAGGATGAGGTTTGTGAGGTTGTTGGAGGAGAGAGAAAGTTGTTAGGAAGTTGTTATGGAGAGAGAGGGAGTTGGTTGAGCTACTTTTGTGAGGGAAGAGGAGGGTGGACGAATTGGTGGTGATGAAGGGGATGAGGGTGGCGTTGGAAAGGATGGAGGGTGAGGGTAGATATTATCTTTCTAAGAGATAGAAAGATAAAGGGATAGAACTAGATTTCCTACTTGAATCCACAAGAAGGACAATCTAGGGTTTCTTGATCTAGACCGCAACCTAGGATCAAGTCCTTCCTAAACCACTTGGTTACCACACCAAGATACAATAGAAGAGGGGTGAGGGTTAATCCAAACACTCAGGGGGTAAGCTTAAAGCTTGATTCATATTTCTAAACTGGAATGATTCAAACGATTACAAGCCTAGGCTATTTATACTAGACTTGAACCTAGGGTTTCTAACAACCCCAGCTTGGCGTGCAAGCCAAGTCTTCCTACTCCTAGACGCCTACTACTACTACTCTCCCTTGGATTAGGACTCCTTATCCTATGGGGAGTTGGTTACAAACTACTTATCCTAATAGGTTTAGGCTTTCCTAATCCAATATGGATTAGTTACAAAATAAGCCAAACTTATCTAGGATAACAACCAATTGGCGCCTAACTACTCCTATCACACGTCTACTTTGACTTTCTAGAACATTCTGGAACAGTTTAGAATGTTCTAGATTTATCTATTCCTAATTAATTTAAAACACACCAAAATAATAAAACTATAAAATAAAAATACATCCAAAAAGAACACAAATGACGAAATTGGCCTTCATGGACGTGACCTTGGGCCTTTCTTGGGCTTGTTGGGCGTGTGGTTTGTAGACCCTAGGATGTTTGGACATCCTCTTGCCATAAGGAGCACACACATGTATGGGCCTACGGGCCTCTATGCTCATGGTTTCTCCAAGATTCGATCTACCTCCTTATAGGTGAGTTGGGCCTCCTTTGATGGGCTTGATGTGGTGAAATACATCATTCCCCCCTTGTTGAGAAAACTTTGTCCTCAAACTTGGGAGGTCTTCTTCCTCATCGTGATAGGGTTTCAAGTCAGCCACATTGAATGTTGCACTCCCACCATAATCTTCATTCAAGGAAAGCTTATATGCGTTGTCTCCTACCTTCTCTAGGACTTCAAAAGGACCATCAGCCCTAGGAACGAGCTTGCCTTTCCTTTTAGAGGGGAACCTTTCCTTCTTTAAGTGAACCCATACTTGATCTCCTGGTTCGAATACTACTTTCTTTCTCTTCTTGTTAGCTAAGTCTGAAACTTGTTGAGTATACTTAGCTATCCTTCTCCTTACTTCTTCATGGAGCTTTTGAATTTCTTGGGCTCGTTTGTTAGCTTCATGACTGTAGCTCATAGTAGTGTTGATGGGCGTGAGATCCATGGGAGTTTTAGGGTTTCTCCCATATACTACTTGGAATGGAGATCGCCCTGTTACCTTGCTAGGTGCTCGATTGAAGGCGAACTCAGCGTGTGGAAGAAGAGTATCCCACCCCTTCTTGTCTTTATTCACCAAGGACCTTAATAGAGAGCCAAGAGTCCTATTGGTGACTTCTGTTTGCCCATCGGTTTGGGGGTGACACGCAGTACTTTATTTAGTTATTATATATTTGTACGGATATTAAGTTAGTATATGCATGAATATTTAACGTATGTACGTGGGAAACTTAGCTTATGTATGAAACTTATGCATGAATGTTCAATATTATATATGTTTAATTATATTATATAAGAAACTGACAGGTGGATAAATATGCAGCTGAATATATATTTATTTTTATATATATATATATATTTGTATATTTATATATATATATATATATATATATATATATATATATATATATATATATATATATATATATTGAAATAATGTAAGTTATATTTCCAAAAGAAAAACATCAAAGCCCAAAGTTTACAACCCTAAGCACACAGCATGTCTATATAAGTATTTTGAAACTTTGTATTCCTAACAAGAAAGAGTGTTCTATCTCTGAGATGATGTTTGATGGTGCAAGAAACTTGTGTTGGGTCACTCTTGACCTCTTTGAATATGCATCTGTTGCGTGACTGCCAAATGTTGTAAACGTAGAAGGCAAAAGTGGCGTAGACAATCTGCTTTCGAGCCTTGTTGGTTTTCAAGTTCAGAAACTTCCTCAACCAATCACCCCAATTTGTAGCTGTAGGCAAAGTAATCCATGTAGATAGGCGTTCCCTGACATTTTTTGCAAACTCACAGCTATGTAATAAATGCTCAATAGTTTCATCATGTTACTGGCACATTGGACATGAGAGGTTGATATCATGTATATGTAGCCTGGTTTTGACCTGAATTCTCCCGTGGAGAGCCATCCAAGCGCAGAAGGAGTGCCTGGGTATATTGTATTTGTTACAGACTAGCCTGGCCCATGGCCATTTAATGTTTCCTCTTGTTAGCCAACCATAGCCATCCTTGGGGGAGTAGTGAGCTTGCGGGACATTGTATTGCTTAATCTTTTCCTTGACAGCACAAAGCTTCTTGAAGTACCAACAAGTGTCCCCTTTTGGTTGGTACTCCCACCAATCTTTGCCTTTAAGGTACCTCTTGTGAATCCATTTAACCCAAAGACTCTCCTTATTATTTGCAACAGCCAAAACCTGTTTAGCAATGAGGGCTGTATTCCAGTGTTTGAGATGTTTGATCCCCAAACCTCCACATGTTTTGGAGTGGCAAACCATGTCCCAGCTGATTGGGGGTGACTTAGTGTAATCAACATTAGCACCCCAAAGAAAATTACGACAGATGCTGGTAATGTGATCAATTACCTACTGAGGGATGATCATGATTGAGGCCCAGTAGGTGAAAGCACCCATTATGACAGAATTGATGAGCACGACTCTTCCAGCATATGATATATTGCTCGTTCTCCAGCTTTTGATCCTCATTGTAATTTTCTCAACCAGCTTCTGGCAATCATTCTTGTTGAGCCGCCTATCAGTGATTGGCATACCCAAGTAGTAGAAAGTCATATCACTATCCTCGGAGGCGGTTATTTGCAAAATCCTTTGCTTCATATCTCGTGGAACTCCATTAATTAGGTTTTGTGAAAGTGTTCCAGAGTATTCATTATTTTCAGGACAGTGTATGGATTCGCAGCACTGAAGAGCATAAGATCATCTGCAAATATTAGGTGGTTGTGCTTGAAAAAATTGCAGCGAGGGTAAAATTTGAATTTGTCATCCTGAGCTGCAACAGATAGGCTCCTGGAAAGATATTCCATAGAAAGGACAAAAAGTAGGGGGGAGATTGGGTCTCCTTGCCGCAGTCCTCTTGCTCCTTTGAAGTATCCATGCGTGCCACCGTTTATCTGAATGGTGTATGTTGGCGTGGTGATACAGCTCATTATCCAATCTATAAATTGTTGTGGGAATTTATAGCCTTGGAGGATTTCTTTGACAAACTCCCATCTGACGCTATCAAACGCCTTCCTCAAATCTATTTTGAAAATGCATCTTGACTGAGTGGCTTTCCTTCGGAATCCTCGGGTTAACTCATGACACATGAGGACATTATGGAGCAGTTCTCTTCCAGGAATGAATGTAGTCTGGCTTGTATTAATTAAATAATCAAGCAACGGCCGTAGTCTTGAAGCAATCACCAGAGATCTTGTAGAAAGTATTGCAGCAGCAATAGGCCTGAACTCAGCCATGTAGTCGGGGTTGTCTTAGGAATGAGCGTGAGGATTGTGGAGTTTAAAGTGGGAGCGATTTTCGGTTGTAAAAATTCTCATCTTCGCACAAAACAATTCTTCTATTTGTGGCAGCATGCTTGAAAAAACCACTTGAGTAGCCGTCGGGCCCTGGAGATTTGCTATTAGGAATAGAGAAGAGCACTTTTAATTTCACGATTCTGAAGAAGTGCGAGCTTTATTTGTTGGTGAATATCAATAAAGGCCCTTCAGTATAACTGTTTGATCAATGGGTATTCTCGATCAATATCTTCCCCAAGGAGTTTATGAAAATATTCAAAGATGCCGCCCACTTTCTGAAAACCCGTAATATTATTTCCAGTGGCATCAATCAACGTATGTACTGTTGCATTGTTCTTCCTTTTCTTCATTTTACTGAAGAAATATTTAGAACATGTATCACCAAGGACACTGGCATCTAACTTGGTTTGTTGGGAGAGAAGTTGTTGAGCTGATTTTAAGATATCTGTATAATGTTGTTTTGCAACAGCTTCCTGCTCAATCACCTAATGATTATTTGGGTTGTCTGTCATCTGAATTTGGATGCTCTGTAGCTTGTCACGCATAATCTCACACTGTCGATGTATGTCAGCAAATTTCCTTCGATTTAAGGTTCTAAAATAAGGTTTTAGACCCTTGAGGATATGATAAATGGCGTGCATTGCTGACCTCGTTCTCCTTCGCCCCATTGCATCTGCAACTAACTGGTCAAAGCTGGGATCATTGGTCCACATTTCACAAAACCGGAAGCTTGGTTGTTGTGGAGGACCCTCAATCATTTCCAACTAGATGGCTTTATGGCCAGAAAGACTCTGTGGTAAGTATGTTCCTTGCATATACCCTGTAGATAATATCCAATCCTCATTATAAATGATCCGATCAATCTTTGATTGCACATGGCCGTTAGACCAAGTGTATTTTGCTTCGAGGCAATGCAGCTCATTTAGCTGGCAGTGATCAATACAATTTTTGAAATCTCGGATTTCAAAATTATGAATTGGGGTTCCATTGATCCTATCCTCCTCATGTAGAACAACATTGAAGTCTCCCATTACACACCAGGCTTCTGACATATTGTCAGCAATGTTTTTCAGCCCTTCCCAGAGATCATGTCTATCTTCTGCTCTATTAAAACCATAGACAAAGGTATAGAATGCCTTTGTCCCTGTATTACAATCAATGACTTGGCAATGAAGATATTGGGCTTCTGAATTAATAACTTAAACAATTACCTTGTTAGATCTCCAAGCTACGAGAATACGTAAAATTACTGCAAGTCGACCAGTTCTTGAACATACCATGCTTGATATTAGCTTCCTTCTCAGGTTTGATTTTTGTTTCTAACAAACAAATAACATTGGCCTTTGTTTCCCGCAAGAAGATCAGCACGTCCTCTTGCTTTCTAGGGTCATTTAGACCCCGTACATTCCATGTAATGACTTTCATTGGGAGTCTGATTCAGACCCTGAGGACTGATCATTCCCCTCACTTTCTTCCTTCCAATCATCTTCTATATTTGGCACAGGATCTTCCTCATTATCACCTTCATTGCTTGCCAGTGAATGGAATTTGTTCTGTACTGGTGTATGCGATGTATTTGCTGTGTTTCTGCGAGGTGGAGGTTTATTTGCTGTCTTTGTTGGTTTGATAAATCCATGGTCATCAACCTCTCTCTGAGTCTTCTGTTTTGGTTGCCAAATTTGTGTACTCTTCTTCCTAGTTTTTGGCTCATCCTTCTTCTTGCAATCTTCTGTTTTGTGTCCCATCATGTGGCAGGTCGTACATTTGATCGGGATCGAATAATATTCCACTTGTTGAGTTACTATTACATCATTCTCATCCACGAACTTAATTTCCTCAGGGAGTGTTTCATCTATCTTGACCTCTATCATAACTCTGGTTGCAGCAAGATAAGTTCTATCTCTGGTTGGCTTATCAGTCTTAACTGGTACCCCAATTAGACTCACTAAGCTGCTTAAATTTTTGAGGCTCCAGTATTGAATGTCGAGGTGAGGAAACTTTATCCATATTGGTAGACTCTTGATCGCATCAATATCTATTTTCTGTTGGGGAGTCCATGGTTTTACGACCAAAGGTTTATTGTCAAAGATGTATGTATGTATGTATGTATGTATGTATGTATGTATGTCTGTGTGTGTGTGTGTGTGTGTGTGTGTGTGTGTGTGTGTGTGTGTGTGTGTGTGTGTGTGTGTGTGTGTGTGTGTGTGTGTGTGTGTGTGTGTGTGTGTGTGTGTGTGTGTGTGTGTGTGTGTGTGTGTGTGTGTGTGTGTGTGTGTGTGTGTGTGTGTGTGTGTGTGTGTGTGTGTGTGTGTGTGTGTGTGTGTGTGTGTGTGTGTGTGTGTGTGTGTGTGTGTATGTAGGTATGTATATGTATGTATGTATGTATGTATGTATGTATGTATGTATGTATGTATGTATGTATGTGTGTGTGTGTGTGTGTGTGTGTGTGTGTGTGTGTGTGTGTGTGTGTGTGTGTGTGTGTGTGTGTGTGTGTGTCTGTGTGTGTGTGTGTGTGTGTGTGTGTGTGTGTGTGTGTGTGTGTGTGTGTGTGTGTGTGTGTGTGTGTGTGTGTGTGTGTGTGTGTGTGTGTGTGTGTGTGTGTCTGTGTGTCTGTGTGTCTGGGTGTCTGTGCGTGTCTGTGTGTGTGTGTGTGTATGTCTGTATGTATGTGTGTATGTGTGTATGTGTGTATGTGTGTCTGTGTGTCTGTATGTGTGTATGTGTGTATGTATGTATGTATGTATGTACCGGTAATTCATAAATGTATCGACAAACACAGCGTGATTATAACCTAGTGGATCACAATCCTAAATTTTTTTTAAAAAATAAATTCAATTCTGCGACCGATACGTATCAGTCGCTGATTAATGGTCACTATTAGTGATTGTTACCTTGCGACCGATACTGTATTAATCGCTATTTTGCGACTGACATTTTGCGACCGATACTGTATCAGTCGCTAAACTTGCGACCGATATTCAGCGACCGATACCATATCGGTGGCTGATTAGCGATCGATACGTATCGGTCGTCTGTGTGCTCTATCGGTCGCAAGTTTAGCGACCGATACATATCAGTCGCTGATATCGGTCGGCCGCCGTCTCGTGCGACCGATAGAGGCCTATTGCGATCAATAGTAACGGTCGCCTCAGTCCTGTTCTGTTGTAGTGAGTCTTCCTTTCTTAGAGAAATCATAAACCAAATGATATCCATCGCATAGGAAGCACGATAACTTCTTTAAAATTTCAATTTATCTCTCTTGAATTGCCTATGCCCTTGGAGTTGAAAGGCTTAAGTTTCTAAGGAGTCCTATATCCCCCACCTTTGTCATAGTTTCTGTGAGAACCCCTCAAGGACATTGCCCTGGCAATCGGATCTGTTTTGAATAAAAGCCAAAATTCATTTATCCAGAAAGCTGAAAGAGGCTGAAGGACATTTACGTCAAGGCGCCAATGGATAAGGACATTCACGCAGAAACAACGCCAATGGATAAGGACGTTCACGGAGAAACAACGCCAATGGATAAGGACGTTCACGCAGAAACAGGGAAGTTTTCTGGAAAACTTATATCCATCGCTTCGGCGGTTTCAATATCCAACTTCCGAAATCTCAAATCTACTTTCCATCTTATTTCTATCCAAACTAATTGATTGCAATTACTTGACTTGTAGGAACAATCAATCAAAGATTTAGGAAGAAGATTTGATCGCGAAATCCGGAAGACTCAAAGGAAAACAAATCGGAGCAAAAATGGAAGGAAGAACAAAGCATGAAGAAGGAAAGTATCAAGGGATCTCCGACTCTATCTGCGACTATAAGAAGATAACTGTTGATTGAAGAAGGTAACGATTCCACGGAAGAAATCGGTGATACAAATCGAAGAGAGCTTCGCTTTGAAATCCTTCTTTGTGAGGAAGGTCGATTCGTGAGAGAATTCGTCGAGTGAAATCAAATTCCTTAACGGATTTAGGAATTGGTTTGTGTTGTTACAATCGACTCCTACGGACTTAGGATCGATTTGAGTTTGCACCGAATCATGTGTGGTGTGTGAGTTTACCGAAACTTTGTTCGATTTTGGGTTCGACCAAACCCTAAGGACATTGACCTTGGGCATTTCGGTTTAGTTCGCTATTCACCGCAAAGGCCATTCACCGTAAGTACCGAGAAGCTTCATTGCAAAGGCCCTTTCAGAGACAATAAGAAGCGTCCATTGTAAGGCGCTTAGTTCTTTGTAATACCTAAGGTCCTTTACCTTAGGTTATCTTTCTGATCAGTGCAATAAAGGAGGTTATTCAGTTTATATATTTTGCCCTTTATTCATTCTATCTCTATTCTATGTGAAGGAAGTTCTCAGTCTGTTTAGACCGAGAACCTAATGTCCTTGTCAAGTTGTGATTTGTGCAGAAAAGTTCAGTAACCCTATTCACCCCCCCTGGCCTCTAGGGTTCTTTCAGTTTCCTATCTTCTTGTTTGAGACATTGAAGGACTACCTTGGATACTTGGTGTATGACTCAGTGACGGCAATACCAACGTCAAGGTCTTAGACAACCCATTGGTCCAACTTCAACGTGGGTCAGCCACATAGACCATCGAGGAAGTAAAGCAGCATATCTTCCCCACTTATACTAGGAATTTCCATGAGACTTTCTTGAACTCCTTGATGTAGTCATCAAGTACCCTCTTTACTTCCTTTTGGGCATCCTTGGGGTAAAATTGCTTCTTGAGAACCCTTTTAAAGGTATCCGTTGCTTTCTTTCGAAGATTTCCCCTTACTTCCTTTAAGAAATCCTTGGGGTAAAATTGCTTCTTGAGACCCCTCTCAAAGGTATCCCTTGCAATGATGGAATCCAACCTAAGATTGACATCATCTTTCCTACAACACCACCATAATAATGCACCAACTTTAAGAAAGAGGGAAGCACCGCTTACCTTAGAAGTGTCTTCTATGGTCCCTTGAGTGTGGCCACCATGTACCTCAACCTCTCCCTTTACCTTGCCATTTCTTCATTTCCCTTATATTCTTTCCACTTTGTGGATTGACAACGTATGAGCTAGTAGTCATCTTCTCCCAAAAATCCAGCCCTGATACATTGTCTAGGAACTTCTAGGAAATGCTAGAGATTTCATGTTTGAAAAATATGAAGAGTTAGAATGCTTCTAGAACATTTCATGACTTTCCATATGCTTCTATAATGTTCCGTGACACCAAGAACTATGTTACCAAACAAAAGTTTGAGATTGTTCATGCATATTCAATAATTTTGTTGCCTATAAAACCTAATATATACATGGGAGTTGTTGTCGGGGTACCCATTGTTGCTTGATAGAAAGTTTTCTAACAAGATCAAGTTCTTATTCTCTTCGATTTTGGTCTAGTATAGTATAATTTTGCTGTTGGTGAAATACCCTAGCTATGAATAATCATCTAAATTAGTTGATGTAAATGGATATTGGTTCTTACCTTAAAGGTCTTCACGGTTGACTTTTCATGGTTTTTAATACTCTTTTTAACCTTTAATTTCTAAAATAATATATTTATACCAATTTTACCATCTAGATTTATATGTAAGCATTTCCCATGGTAAATTTAATTATAACAAATCTATATTATTTCTCAAAAAAATATCTATATTATAAACTATTATATTATATTGAATAACTATTTGTCAAACTATGCAAAAGTTGACTTCATTCATAACAGATAATTAATTAGAAACCAATGAAATAAAAAATAAGGTTATTTTTGGATGCTAATATAGTGAACTTTAATCTTGGACAAAAGTACATTGTACTTTGGGGGGTGTTAAATAATAATGCACCCAAAACGATTCCTGCAGTGGCTAACTCAGTGACAATCTTACTTAGCAGGTGGAGGAGATATGAATTGTTCCAAAAATATTTACATTTATGTCATGTCAGTTAATCCACACATACGCAAAGGAAATCAACTTTGTAAATACTAAAAAAACATAAAATCGCATTTGCTTATAACGTGTTTTCGCTTATATATTGCTGCTGTAGTTGTCAAAAACCAACATTGTTCGTGTGGCTGACATGTCATAAATTTAAATACTATTTATTAACCAATTTATCTTCTTGGTCCGCCCCATAAGATCGCCACCAAGTCATCCACCATCGAAATTGTTTCACGTGCATTATTGTCCAACACCCCTCAAAGTTCAGTGCATTATTGCCCAATACACCAAAAGTTCAATATATTAACATCCAAAAATCCATAAAAATATTAATAATGGGAGGTTTTAAAAATATATTCACTATTTAGATCCCGTACCATTGAAATATATATATTTATTTAATAAGCCTTTGTACATAGCAAGATAGGAAATTAATTGTCCAACACACTTCTTTGTCACGAAATATACAATATGATTAAAATGGTTACCAACTTACCATTTATCAAGGACATACATGCAAGATAATCAAGCACCCACCGGGAGGGAAATACATGAAACAAACACATGCACCAAGCTATAAGGCTTGTGCACGATATAACTAGCTAGATAGTATTGATGAAATAATGATTAATTAATTAATAGAAGTAAATATGGTCGGGTAGAACTTGTGAACAATGAACACAGAAATGTTAGAAGACAGCCATGTCATAGTAGTATTGAGATAGCCACTTCTGGATATATTCAACTTCCATCGTCCTCACTTCTTTCAGCCAGTCTGGATCTTCCTCTGTTGAATACCTCAAATCCACATGATGGGCTCCTGTGATTTCATCCGGGTTAAAAATAATACAATCACTAGTACTTAGACCCGTATATTGCTCGGGACGCAAGTAAATCATACATAGTGTTTATCACTTTTTGTACCCAGAAATATATATATATATATATATATATATATATATATATATTAGACCTGGCAAAGCTGATCCGAGATCCGAAATCCGATCCGAAAAATCCGAATCCGAATCCGATCCGACACCGAAATGGATGATCCGGTCTTGATCCGAACCCGGAGATAATCCGACCCCGAATCCGATCCGAATCTCAACCCGAATTTTACCGAATAAGAAAGAGATCCGAAATAATCCGATCCAATCCGAACCCAACCCGAGCATTGCCAAATCCGAGTTAACCCGAATCCGAAATTGCCCGAACTGATTTTTACCCGACCTGAGCCACATCCGAAATAATTTGATCCGATCTGAACCCGACTCGAGCATTGCCAAATCTGAGTTAAACCAGAATCCGAATTTGCCCGACCTGAATTTTATCTGACCCGAGCCAAGCCAAATCCGATTTAACCCGAATCCGAAAATTGCCTGAACCGAATTTTATCTTATTCAAGCTGCATCCGACCCGAGTCAAATTTGATTTAACCTGAATTTGAAAATTGTTCGAATGGAGTTTCACCCTGCTCGACACACATTCGACCCGAAATAGAACCAAACTAAGCCGACTCGATTATAATTCGACCAATCACAATAAAAAATGTCTGGTACCATTATAATTTATAAATTATATAATTCAACTTTACTTTTAAGTTGGATTTTTGTAAATTTTGAGATGATTACCTTTAATTTATAAATTATATATTTTGATTTTTAAAATTATGAATTTAGAGCTTAGTAGACGTTTATTCGAAACCATCCGCCAATCCACAACCACTATATATCTAAACTTCAAATTTTTCAAACAAGGTCTGTGTAATTGGCATAAAATTATAGACTAATTTCATTACTTCGGTGTATATGACATGTTTAGATTGTTTACCCAATATTATAAACTTAGATCCGAGTTTGGTCCGATCCAAAAACAACCCGAAGATCTCGATCTGATCAAACCCATCTAATTCGATCCAAACTCGACAAAAACCCATCCGAGTGAATTCGAACCCGAACCCCACCCGATCCAACTATAACCTGAAGGATCCTGATCCAATCAAAACCGGTCATATTCCGATCCGAACCCGACACAACCCATCCGAGTCAATCCGAACCCGACAAAAACCCGTCCGAGTCAATCCGAACCCGAATCCCACCCGAACATTACGATCCGATTAAACCCGGTCCGAATCCGATCCGAACCCGACAAAACACATCCGAGTCAATCCGAACCCGAACCCCATCCGATCCGAATCCGAATCCGAACCAGAGTACGGCTGATCCGAAAAATCCGAATCCGAGTTAATCCGATCCGAATCCGATCCGATCCATCCGATTGCCAGGTCTAATATATATATATATATATATATATATTTGTTAAAGAGAAAATATCAATGGCCCTATTCGACAACCATCTCTTAATTATCCTATATATATATAGGATAATTGGATTCTAATAATCCCTACTTTCATCAATTGGACAATGGTGGACCGTACATTCACTTTGTATTCTGGTGGTCCAAAAAACAAAAAAAAAAATTGGATTGTAGTGGTACCAAATCCACCTCCACCTTCTTCTTATTTTTTTCATTCATGCACTATTGTTTTTGTTTTTTTCGTTCCTGCCCCTAGCAACTACACTTCATTGCCTATCAAGGGCGGAGCAGAAAAACAAAACAATATAAAAGCCATGGAAAAAATAAAAAGAATGTGGTGATGGATTTGGTACCACTACAATACAATTTTTTTTTGACCCCTAGAATACAAATTGAAAGTAGAGATTATTGTCATTCAATTTGCAAAAGTAGTGATTATTAAAATCCAATTTCCCTATATATATATATATATATATATATATATATATATATATATATATATAAGACAAACTAACCTTAATAGGTTGTTTTTTTCCAGCAAACCGTTTCGAGTCAAACTCGTCGGAAGTGTGACGTGGTGGTGGCGGAAACTTACTGGCAAAAGCTTCTCATAGTGACTAATAATAATGTTTATTTTTTTCGCTAAAACACCTTCCATGTAAGCTTCCGCCACCGTCACGTCACACTTTCGACGAGTTTGACTCGATGGCGGTTTGCTAGAAAAAATAACATATTAAAGTCAGTATATCTAATATTAATTTTTAAGGTTGGTTAGTTATATCAAAACATCCCCCAAATGTTAGATTATTTAATTCCACTTTCCCTTTATAATTAAATATATATATATATATATATATATATATATATATATATACATATATATATGAGAATTGGATTTTAATAATTCCTAGTTTCACAAATGGATAACAATAATCCTCACTATCAATTTGGATTTTAGTTGTCCAAAAAAAATATATAATAGGATTGCAGTGGGACATCATCGAGAGTATACTCTAAATATCATAGAATTTGTGTTGCGTTTGATTCAAAACTTAGTATAATACTTTACCATGATTTTTAATGAATTTACTGCATTTCTCCCATTTTTTCAGTTTTATTCCAATTTTTTTATAGTTTTTCACTTTTAATCATTTTAAAAATCATAATAATTGCTCGGAGTCTCAAAAAATAATTTAAAAAATGATTTAGTAACTATAATTCATTGACTTTCTAAGAATTGGAAAAAAAACAATATTTAATTTCAATTTCCGAAAAAATGGGGATACAAAATAAATTTGCGGCCAACTGCTGCAAATAATTATTTGGGCCGTTATCTACAATTTTAGACCAAAGAGTACCTTTCGGACGCCTCCCTCCTAGGGTCTATAACATTGAAAAAAATACCTTTTGAATTTTGAATCACAATCAGCAGCTCTCCTCGTTTCTGGCGATCGATGATACAACTGTTGAATGGCGATTTGGTGCTCTCAACCACGATCAAGGTCTCTCTCACTCTCGCTCTAAATAATTCTCATTCACTTTAACAATTTGCTGTTCAATTGCTCATTTTCTCTCACTCTTGTTTTGGATATGTGCGAGTGTTTTTTAGATAAATGTTGCTCTAATTTGAGTGATGTTATTGAATGTTTGCCCATATCGTGTATCTGAAGGAGAAAGTTGTGATGTTGTAACTCCAATCTACAATGGTTATCAATTGATTCTATTCTTATATATTAATGTATACTTAACAAACAGGTCACTTGATTGTGTTAGATATTAATTACATGTTGTTTTCGGTATTTGACTTGGCCTTTGTCAGTTATTGTCAATTTTAGTCTTAGCTATTTTTAGAGATTAGTGGAGTAGTTTGCTGCTGTTTTTAAGAGTCAATAGTGTAGTGCTTTTAGTGGAGATGATGAGTGTTAGTTTGTTGAGCTATTTTTATTTGTCTATAAAAGGGTCTTTCCATCTGAATGGAATTGCATCTGAGTTCATAAACATATTCATTCTTTCTCTTACTTTTTGCCCCTATCCTCTGAGCTGAATATTTCAGTTTTTGCATCAATGGTATCAGAGCAAGTCGAGCCTTCTTCTTCCCACACAAAAACAGAGGCAGCAGCCTTTTTTTCCCTCCCAATTTTCTTTATGGCCTCAGACAGCGGTAATTTTGTCCAACCTGCAGTCCCACGTTTTGATGGTCGCTATGACCATTGGAGCATGTTAATGGAGAATCTTCTTCGCTCCAAAGAGTACTGGACTTTGATAGAGCCTGGGATTGAAGAGCCAAAAGTAGGGGAAAAGGTGATAGAAGCTAGACAAAAAGAATTAGATGCACTACGCCTGAGAGATTTAAAGGTAAAGAATTACCTATTTCAGGCAATTGATCGACCCATTCTGGAGACAATTCCGTCGAAGCAAACGTCCAAAGATATTTAGGACTCTATAAAGAAGAAATATCAAGGTTCTGAAAGATTGAAGCGGGCACAGCTTCAAACCTTGAGAAGGGAGTTTGAATCGCTACAAATGAAAGACGGAGAGTCTGTATCAGGCTATTGCGGGAAAGCTATGGAGATAAGCAACAAGATGCGAATCTATGGGGAGAAGATGGATGATGTTGCAATTGTGGAGAAGATACTCCGCTCTTTAACATCTAGATTTGATTTTGTGGTATGTGCAATCGAAGAATCAAAGGACTTGGATAAGTTGTCCCTCGATGAACTGCAAAGTTCTCTCTTAGTTCATGAGCAGAAGATAAAACGGAGCTCCACTGTAGAGGAGCAGGCTCTCAAGGCTTCTGTTAATACCCACTCTAACGGGTACATAGGTCGCGGCAGAGGTCGCGGTCGAGGTCGTGGAAGAGGAGACTATGAAGGTAGAGGTTACGGAAGGAATTATCATGGTAGCAATGACCAAAATCAAGGCAGAAACAGAGGTCGAAACTATGACAAATCCATGGTAAAGTGTTTTCGGTGTCAAAAGTTTGGTCATTATGCATCTGAATGTTATAGCAGACTGTCAATAGACAGACAAAAGGGAGAAACTGCGAAGTTTGCCGAGAGGACTGAAGAAACAGAGCCAGAAACTCAGACTCTGCTAATGGCTACGATACATGTCGCCGATGAGCCAGAAATGGGAATTTGGTATGTTGATACAGGCTGCAGCAATCACATGTGTGGAAGTAAGTCTTTATTTTCTACCTTAAATGAAGTTTTTCGGTCTACTGTGAGTTTTGGTTATATCTCAACTGTGAAAGTAATGGGCAAAGGTGATATTAAGATCAAAAATCGAAACGGTTTTGTTGAAACAATTTCGAATGTTCTCTATGTTCCCAACTTAAAGACTAATTTGTTGAGTGTTGGTCAATTGGAAGAGAAAGGCTATATTATTACTTTGAAGAATGGTGTTTGTGAGATTTATGACCCGGTTAAAGGAGCTATTGCTGCTGTGAAAAGAAGTTCAAACAGGTTGTATCCATTAAATATTGAAGGCGTTCAATCCTGTATAATGGTTGAAGAAAGGGATCCATCTTGGTTGTGGCATTACCGTTATGGTCACTTGAGTTTTGGAGGGCTGAAAACTCTTCATCAGAAAAATATGGTCTCCGAGCTCCCTCAAATCGTTGCTCCGTCCAAGATATGTGAAGAATGTGTTGTTAGCAAACAACATCGTTCTAGCTTTCCCCAAGGAAAATCATGGAGAGCAAAAGGCATTTTGGAGCTAATTCATTCTGATCTTTGTGGGCCAATTGATCCAACATCTAATGGAGGTAAACGGTATTTTATAACCTTCATTGATGATTTTTCTCGAAAAACTTGGGTGTACTTTTTACAGGAAAAATCAGAAGCTTTTGCATTCTTTAAAAGCTTCTAATCTCGGGTGGAGAAAGAGACAGGAAAATCCTTAAAGACCCTCAGAAGTGACCGTGGTGGAGAATATTGTTCGAATGAGTTTGAAAAGTTCTGTGCATAGCACGACATTCGGAAAGAAGTTACAGCTGCCTATACACCCCAGCAAAATGGTGTTTCAGAGAGAAAGAATAGAACCATTTTGAATATGGTTAGAAGTTTGCTCGTGAAGGGGAGAATTCCCAAAACATTTTGGCAAGAAGCTGTGAATTGGAGTGTTCACATTCTCAACAAAAGCCCTACATTTGCAGTTCAAAATATGACGCCGGAAGAAGCTTGGAGTGGGAGAAAGCCAAGTGTTGATCATTTCTGAATTTTTGGTTGCGTAGCTTATGCACATGTCCCGGACCAAAAAAGAAAGAAGCTTGATGATAAAGGGGAAAAATGTGTTTTCTTGGGTGTAAGTGACACATCCAAAACTTACAAATTATTTAATCCCTTGACAGGTAAAATAGTGACAAGCAGAGATGTTGTTTTTGATGAAGAAAGTGTGTGGGATTGGTAAGGCGATCTAGCCAGTGATTCTTGACGATGGCGCAGAAAATTCAGTAACAACTGCTGGTTCGAATGCAGAAAATCCAGAAAAGATCAGTAGCATCCGATTACGGAAATTTAGGATCGAGACTCTGATTACGCTGAAAATCCGAAATGAAGAGGAAATGAGCGAAGCCGGTCACGGCAGTGGTCGACCGTCACGAGCTCGAAAAAGGCCTGCTTGGATGCAGGACTATGAAGTAACTGGAGTCCAAGAGCATGAAGATGTGACCTATTTTGCCTTGTTTGCAGATTGTGACCCCACAACATTTGATATTGCAGTGAAAGAAGCAAAATGGAAGAAGGCGATGGATGCTGAGATTGAGTCTATTGAAAAGAATGACACTTGGGAGCTAACTGATCTTCCTAAAGGTCACAAAACAATCGGTGTCAAGTGGGTCTACAAAACAAAGCTAAGAGAGAATGGAGAAGTTGGCAAGTACAAGGCAAGACTAGTGGCGAAGGGATACAAGCAAGAGTATGGAGTTGATTATGCCGAGGTTTTTGCTCCCGTTGCGAGACACGACACCATCAGATTAGTGATTGCAATGGCAGCCCAAAAGTCTTGGCCTATTTTTCAGTTGGATGTTAAATCAGCTTTCTTGCACGGTCACTTGGAAGAAGAAGTATTTATTGATCAACCCCCTGGTTATATTAAACATGGCAATGAGCATAAATTTTATAAGCTAAAGAAGGCTCTTTATGGGTTGAAACAAGCTCCACGAGCTTGGTACAGTCGTATTGAGGCTTACTTTGTCAAAGAAGGATTTCATAAATTTCCTTACGAGCACACTTTGTTTGTCAAAATTGGACATGATGGGAAAATGCTCATTGTTTGCCTGTATGTTGATGATCTCTTATTTACCGGGAATGATTCTGCCATGTTTAATAAGTTTAAGAAGTCCATGATGGAGGAATTTGAAATGACCGACCTTGGAAAAATGCATTATTTTCTTGGTTTAGAGGTTGTGCAATTTGATGGTGGAGTCTTTGTCTCCCAAAAGAAGTATGTAAGGGAAGTTCTAGATAGGTTCAACATGAAGAGCTGCAATTCTGTATCCACACCAGTAGAATTTGGGGTAAAGTTGCATAAAGATGATGAAGGTGGATAGCACACTATATCAGCAAATTGTTGGCAGTTTGATGTATCTAACTGCTACAAGGCCAAACATTATGTATGCTGTTAGTCTCATAAGTAGATATATGGAGAAGCCAACCAGAATGCACTTGCTCACTGCGAAGAGAATACTTCGCTACTTGCAAGGGACCAAGAACCTGGGTTTGTTCTATAAGAAGGGTGGAAAATCTGATTTGGTTGGATATATAGACAGTGACTACGCAGGAGATCAGGATGATAGAAGGAGCACTTCTGGTTTTGTTTTTATGTTTGGAACAGGGGCTGTCTCATGGGCCTCTAAGAAGCAACCTATTGTCACCCTATCAAGTACAGAAGCTGAATTTGTAGCTGCAACAACCTGTGCCTGTCACGCCATTTGGTTGAGAAGAATTCTTGAAGAGTTGCAACTCAAGCAAGGGGAAGCTACTGTAGTCTTCTGTGACAATAATTCTGCTATCAAGCTCTCAAAAAACCTTGTATTTCATGGAAGAAGCAAGCATATATATGTGAAGAAATTTTTCCTAAGAGATCTTTGCAAAATTGGAATGATCGAGCTGAAGTATTGTGGAAGTGAAGATCAACTTGCTGATATTTTCACAAAAGTTGTCAAACTTCTTCCTTTCCAGAGGCTCAGAAGGTTGTTGGGTATTTGCACTTACGAGGATTCAAAGACAGATGTAAACTGAAGCTTGTAAGCTTTCAGTTTAAAGGGGGATTGTTAGATATTAATTACATGTTGTTTTCGGTATTTGACTTGGTCTTTGTCAGTTATTGTCAATTTTAGTCTTAGCTATTTTTAGAGATTAGTGGAGTAGTGTGCTGCTGTTTTTACGAGTCAATAGTGTAGTGCTTTTAGTGGAGATGATGGGTGTTAGTTTGTTGAGCTATTTTTATTTGTCTATAAAAGGGCCTTTCAATCTGAATGGAATTGCATCTGAGTTCATAAACATATTCATTCTTTCTCTTACTTTTTGCCCCTATCCTCTGAGCTGAATATTTCAGTTTTTGCATCAGATTGTGTACTTTTGACTTGTAGGTAGGCAAGACTGTCCATCTTCTCCTTTAGCTATGTATGTTTCCTCCTTGGTTTTGATTTTTGATATATTACTTATGTTGCTTTTGTCTGATATATTTTTGCGTTGGTTAGAATATATTTTTGACCAATTACTGAGCATAAATTTTGCTATAGTTTGGTTATGTTTATCTTGTTGATTTACTGAACCCAGCCCATCCACATGTCTTTTATTGAGAATATATTTTTGCTAATTGAGTGTAGCTATTTCCTATTGTTTTCATCTCTTCATGTGCATTTGGTGCATAATATGGAACTAAGCAGCAATGAATCCTTAATCTATTAATCTATTTTGTTTAATTACGTGTATACTTAATCAGATTCAATTGATTGAGCATTGTGAGTTAGACTGCTATTAGTTTGTAGCTCTTAAATTGGTTTACATTAGAGAGCATTTTTCACAGCTTATGCCATATAAAGCATCCTTTAATCTCATTTTTGCTAGTTATGTTGGTCTATCGTGCATATACATTGGTTACTAGCATGTTTGTAGTTTTTCATATTTTTGGATCAATCAAGTATTCAAATCTGTAGACATCCACACACACACACACACACACACACACACATATATATATATATATAGGAGACGTGAATAATTTTGGTGGAATATGGAATATGGAATATATAGGGGAGAGAGAGAGAGAGAGAGAGAGAGAGAGAGAGAGAGAGAGACTAAAATGGGTGCAAGAGAGAAAGTTTGGAGAGAAAGATATGGTGGAGAGAGAGAAATATTATAACGGGTGTATGAAATATAGGGATGGCAACGGGGCGGATCGGGGATGGGGGAGTATACCCCCATCCCCATCCCCGCTCCCAAAACTCATCCCCATTCCCGTCCCCATCCCTGCTGCGGGGAATGATTCTTGCCCCAGCCTCATCCCCGCGGATTCCCCATCCCCAACGGGGATTTTTTAAAACTATCCAAAATCTAACTAAATTTTAATCGAACCCGGTTTTTAATCGAACCAAGTTTTTAACCTGTCCAAAATACAACGTATTTAACTTGCTCAAGCAATAATACATCAAAATCAAATAATAATACATCAAGAAGTGTTATTCGGAAAAATATATAATAAAACATCCTCTTCAAGTTTAATGACAAAAGCATAAAGTAAACTAAAAAACATCTTCATATTATATATTGAATCAGAATAAAGGTTATTTGGTAATTTTAACATTTTCGGGGATGGGGACGGGGAATTCACCCCGACGGGAAAAATGGGGACGGGGATAGGGAAAATTTTGTCCACATCCCCGCCTCGTCCCCGAGCGGATTTTGGAAAATCGTCCCCGTCCCCATCCCCATCCCCAATAGGGGCGGAGATTTTTCTCCAGAACGGGGCGGGGCCCCGATGGGTTCGGGGATTCCCTGCCCCATTGCCATCCCTAATGAGAGATAGTGGTGGAGAGAGAGAGAGAGAGAAGACAAGAGGGGGGGGGAGAGAGAGGGAGAGAATCGAAGAGAAATATTAATGCATGAGAGACTGGTAGAAAGAGAGAGAAAGGAGGGGGAGAGAGAGAGAGAGAGAGAGAGAGAGAGAGAGAGAGAGAGTGAGAGAGAAGATAAAATGGCGAAAATGTGGCATTAGAGATATTTGTGTAGGGTTAGGGTAGACATGGGAGGCGAAGGAAGTGGGATGTGAGTTAACATGGGCCAGGAAAATGATTTTCTTAGGGTTGGACTCAAGAAAATAATTAACATAGGTAGGGGAAAATGATTTTTCTGTAAAATGGTTTTCTCCATTTTCTGTCTACCAAACACCGGAAAATGGGAAAATCATTTTTCAGAAAATGGTTTTCATCCCTACCAAACACACCCTGAATTAAGATTCAGAATCTCTCTCATATGAAATCTGTCGATTAGTGTCTTATGTTACTTTGAGTATATATAATCATTAGCTATCCTCTGGATAAATTAGGAGCTGGTTAGGGAATTAAATGATGTCTTCATGCTATGTTGGTGTCTTCATGCGAGTATAATGCAAATATCACCTAAAGTTAAAATATCATATCTAATTCTATTTTTATTTTTTTTGAGGTGGTTTATGGAATTAAAAGATGACTTAGACTGTTGTTATCTATGTGATATTAGTTAGTGTTGGGAGTGTCCCGACAATGTTTAAATACATTCGAGTACTCAAGCCAACGTGACATGGTGATTTATGTCTTTGCTAGAAGATTTCTTAACTAGTGATTGAACAGTTTAATCACAACCGTGATAGTTGGTTCTATAGTGTCACACAAGCCAATACCCTAAGGCAAGAGTATGTTAAAAAGATGACCGGATAAATAAGGTATTGAATCGGGGAGACAGAAATACAGCAAAAGGGGGAAAAGGAGGACACCACGGAGGTTGCAAGGGCCCTGCCACGGTCCGTCATGGGGATCACCACGGTTTGCGGTGCCCTCCCACGGTCTGTGTTGCCCTCCAGGGTGGCTGTTTTGGTTCTGAACCTCACCACGGTCTGTGGTGGGGTGCCACGGTCCATGGGGATGCCCAGGCGCGCGTCCCACATTGGAAATGAAACTTCATCCCCCCCTCTCTCCCCTATATAAAGGGGTTCCCCCTTTGATTTTAAGTTGTCATTCTAAATCCAAGTGGCCATTTATAAAGGCTAGTCTCTAATTTAAGATTTAAGGGATACTGGGAAAAACTTTCATTTGAGAGTTCCCGGTTTTAGGAGTCCCGGGGTGATTCCCAAGAAGCCGACCTAAAGGGGAAAGGATGGGCCATATTAGATACGGTCAAACATACTCTTTTGACCCCGGTTTGACCGGGGTTGAAACGGTCTAGTAGCCGTGCCGAAAGGTGCTGCGTGGACCTTTTGTGGAGTATTCCTTTTTGGAATCTTCTACTTGGAGTTCCTTCGACGCCGGTGCGTTCAAGAGTACAAGGCTGACCGAGGCGTTTCTATTTGAGAGACCCGAGGTAATAATTAAACCCCTGCTATTTAGTTTATCGTATTTATTGTTTTGGGTTAGATTAGTTTAGATTAGGTGGGAATCCTAATAGTTAGGATTCCTATTATGGCCCTAATCGGGGTGGTCTTGATTAGGATCGGGTCACCTCGGGGTGGTTCTGATTAGATAGGACCCATCTCTTCTTGTGGCCTAGATAGGTCTAGACCACCCTAACCCATCAATAGTATCAGAGCCACAATAGCATGCTTATGTTTTGCCTATCTCTCTTATATGTTTCAATTGTTGAATCATGTTTAGATAACCTTGCTAGATTGCTTGTTTATGCCTTTTATGCTATAATCTTGGTAGATATGATCTATTATGATGTATGCATGCTCGAATTAATTGTTAATTTGGCATGTTGTGTTGGTTAACCTTGATTATTAGTTGTAATGATCTTGTTATGGTTGAACCTTGGATTATGATTGATTTGATATTGGTTTGAATGTTTGTGTTGCTTATGTCCTTTGTGATCATACATGGGTTTCCATATGATATGAGGATAGCTTTGATCATGGCAATCGTTGCCATAACCATAGGTTCGCATTGAGCTTAACCCCTTATTTGACAAGGAATCTCGAGCGCGACATTAGGTGTCTTACTCGGGATTTTGGAGTAACTCATAGCCTTTCTTCTTTCACTTTGAGCCTCTTCAGTAGTTGTTGCGTTTGACGGCATACTCACGAAGGCTCTCATGGCTATACTGGATTCCTTTTGAGCATCTTGAGTAGTTGTTGCGTTTGACGCCGTACTCTTGATGACTAATATGAACATATTGGATTTCCTTTTGAGCATCTTGAGTAGTTGTTGTGTTTGACGTCGTACTCACGATGACTTTCATTGCATTTCTTTTGAATATCTTGAGTAATTGTTGAGTTTGACGCCGTAATCACGATGGCTCTCGTGATCATGCTTGATTTCACTCGAGCATCTTGAGTAGTTGTTTCATTTGACGCCGTACTCGTGATGGTTCGTGTGATAACATTGGTTTCATGAGGTTGGGCATAGTTTGAATGTGTGTGACATGTGATGTCACACTCATAACTAGTGTCACTTCTTGATTTTTTCAAACATCAAACCTAAAAGAATTTGAGGTTTGGGTCTAAAATGTTGGGAGTTGAAATATCGTTTTCTATGGCTTCTCAGTTAAATTAAATTTAACCTACGATATTGAAATGGGTGATTCAAGTATTGCATTATGGGAAGGGTTGATTTTGGAAATCAAATATCAATCGATCACTTGGGCATAAACAGATCGTTGTTGTGGAGTTGGTGGCTGGGTGATTCCAGTTGAACCTCTACAAAATGATCCTCAGCATGGATTAGGAATCTACTGAGTAAGTTTCCTCGATTTTGGAAATTTAGCAAAGATGAGTATATGTCTAGCCTTAAAATTTGGAACTTCAAGAAGGAAAGGTGTTTGCTATGTCGCCTGAAATTGTTTTAGGCTGGAGATCTTAACTTAATAAAATTGAATTTTGTTGAGTATGCATGCATTATTTTTTGCTTATGTTTGGGACATGTGTGCTAAATTTTGTTGGCTTTATCCCTTGATTTTGGTTGATATATTGCAAGTTGAATGCGTTCTATAATTGTTATTGAAGCATATTTTTTGACATATTTTGATGTCTCGTGTTGCAATGTTGCCAAAATTATTTGCTTGATTACGCGCCGTCGATTTTGAATATATTTTGAATATAATTTGATTAAAGTTGTAACTTATATTTTAAATCAATGTAATCTCATTTGATGAGACCCGCTTGTAATTCTTGTATATGCGATATGAAGTTGAGTGGGAGCCCAATGCAACTTGGATGT
The DNA here is from genome assembly GCA_029582165.1 of Portulaca oleracea. NCBI lineage: Eukaryota > Viridiplantae > Streptophyta > Magnoliopsida > Caryophyllales > Portulacaceae > Portulaca > Portulaca oleracea. Next base: position 35,869,320 of record CM055877.1, on the reverse strand, counting down.
TGGTTCGAGTGGGATCCAATATATGTATGTTGCGATGGTTCATGAATGAGTTCTTGAAAGCGTTCAAAAAGATGTTCTTGAAGTGCCGGTAAAGAGAATCCTTAAATCGTTCAAGTTAGAATTGTAGAAGCTTTAAGAAAGAGTTCTTGATGGCTTGAAGACTAGTTTGTCTTAATTAAAGTTTGTTTAATTAAATTTAGGAGGCCATACTAGGGGTTTTATGTTTATGCTTTGAATGGTTCTTAGCATGTTTTAATTGTTTATTATGTTTTTCATGCTTGATTCAAGTTTCACCTTGAATCGCATGCTTAGAATAATAAATATGTAGTCTCTAAAATTTGGACGTGTAATTGCTCACCCTGGCAACCACCACTTGGATCATGTGCAGTCATTGCTAAAGCAAATCATCCATGGATCGATAATAAGTTGGGTGGAAGTCAGGCCTGTCCATAATGGCGGGCTAGAGGGTCTAGAGTTATGAGCAATAGAGAGAAGTGATGTATGAGATACACACACTCTTGCCAAGAATCGTTTAGAACGATTGATCATGAGATGATCTACCTTAGGCGATCAGACACGAGGTTTGTTAGGGTCAAATATCTGAGAAATGTTCCCAAGGGTGAGTAGAAAAAGTATGTGCTTGACATACCCAAGGGCGACCCCTTTGCCGATAATGCCTTGGAAGTTGAGAAAGCCAATTGGAAACGTCATTGTGATGACGATATCTATGTGGTTAAGTTGATCTTGGGTAGTATGTCGCAGCTGCTCCAAAAGTATTTTGTCGGCATGTCGTCTTTCGAGATTATCTCGCTCTGTTAAACTCTGTATATGAAGTAGATTATACAGGAAAGACATGAGACTGTTAGCAAGATCTACAAATCAAAACTAGAGATCGGAGAACCTGTAGGGCCGCATGTGTTGAAGCTAATTATTCACTTCAACAACATAAGTTGGCTAGGCTTCCCTTTTGACCCGATCTCGGCTGTTGTCCTCATCATGAGCTCGTGGCATGATGGATTCCAGTCCTTCACGATGGATTACATCAGGTAAGGGCATGAGGGTAGCTTGTTGAAGCTACAAGAGATGCTCATAGCGGTAGAGAAAGATCTAATTGCTTCTAACGAGGCTTACAAGATCGTTTCGAAGGTCAAAAAGGGAAAACGCCATAGGAGGTCTGCTAAGTCAAGAAGGGCCTTGAAGATCATGAAGGCTTAGCGTAAGGCTGTTACGCAAGCTCAAGATCTCCAGGTGAAGGCTTGCCTAGAGTACTTGACAAACTTGGAGTATGAGAAATGGAACTTTTTGAATAAAGTACATATGTGATTGAATGTATCCTAAATGTCTCTACTTTTGGGTATTGGATACCACCTTAAACCTCACATTTGTTGAAATGAGCAGGATGGAAGCTGAAAAGTGGATGGGACAGCAAGGATATGAATTGATCTTAGCATGAGAAACAAGCAAGTAGTTGCTAGTTTATGCTTTAATATTTTGGTTTAACTTTTCCTTCTAAACGAGTACTTGAACTCAATAGTTGTTGGTTCATGTAATTAATCAAAAATTAGATTTCTGTTTTGGGTTTCGGAATGAATGCTTATTCCTTTGAAATTGTAAATGTAATACTTTAATTTCTAATGAATGAATCTATCTTGATAATAGCATTTGTTGAATGACTAGTATATTATGGATTAATGTAAACATATTCATCACAACAAATGTAAAAAAGTTGATTGTATGACTCAAACCATTGGCTTTTTAGTTTTTCGCTTAAGTCATTTTAATCAGAACAGGCATCCATATGCTGCTTCGAGCAGGCATTTTAGATTGGTTGGATTTAGAAACACTGGGTGTTTGCAAAGTATATCTGATAGGGAAAATGACTTTATCACCTTTTCATTTGATTTGGTGAGCGGACTAATAAAGGGTTTATGGCTGGTACATATGAGATGTATTTGGCTATACCAGAGACTAGTATCAAAAGTGTGCAAGTGAAATCCATTGCCTTGTATGACAACCCTAGTGGACATGGTTATGTCACTTAATGCGTCATAATTTGGAATCCTTTAAAGTGTTTAATGATTTCTTAAATGAAGTATGAGAATTGCTTAGTGAGATAAACTAAAGCCCTTCGTATGAGACAAGGTGCTAAAGTTTTAAGCTAAGAGTTTAGTTTTCATCGAAGAGACCATGAAATCCTTTCACGGTTCTCATTCCTTCAAGAACACCACGGTTGATGGTAAGTCTGAAAGGGAAAGGAATCATACACTACTGGTTAAGGTATGATCGATGATTCTTGAGTCAAAAGTCTTTGTTTGCTATTAAGGGCTTGTTCTTGATAATTGCCTATTTGTCCTAACCTTTTCTGTCTTCAAAGCTGTTAGAAAGGCACCATGTGGAATATGGAAAGAAATTGTTCCTTATCTGTCTGTTTTGATTTGAAATTGCGAGAATCATCAATAGGTTTGATCTATTGGTTGTCTTGCACTCGTATCAAAAGTTTGTCCTTTATGGATTGTCCAAAAGGAACTAAAAGTTTTTCTTATACACTCGTTCTTATGAAGATGTGTTTGTGTTTCCAAAGCTTTCTCCTTAGAGACAGGGTGTATCTCTAAGAGAAAGAGTGGGAGAGATTTTATGTACTTACTGAAGTTCATGAGTCACAAACTACTTCTCCCCTTCCTATCCATAACACCCTACTACTCCTACTCAAAACATTTACTGAAAGTCAGCAAGTGTGAGTTGAGATTCACGTAATTATGGTTTAGATGGATGAGGGTTAGAAGTGTTTGAGGACCAGACTCAAGGGGTTTAGTGTTGGTTGAATGTAGAACTTGTAGAAGAATCTTTTGGTAGGTTGGATAGACAGGTGCGTCAGCTTAAGAGATGTGTTTAGCTAGTTGGTGACACATGTGTATTATTTTCGTAAGTAATAAATCTACCACCTATAAAGCAAGCTTGGAAAGACCGGATTCTATCAAATGACTTAGAGTAATATAATTTAGAAATGTACATCATGTAACACAACCAAGTTTTGAACTTGGAGGTCTTTCCTGAATGCGTGAGAGCCATCAGGAGACCAAGTGGATCATTATGGTAATGAATCAACATGGATGGTTAATTGGGTGGTTATAAGGCCTTACTAGTTGTTAGTGATCTACATTTTCAATGGCGATTGTGAAGTAGACCCTTAACCAGTAGTGGGTCCATAACCCACAGGTCCATTAGGAATTGGCAAAAGGACTTAGAAATTTTCTTTCTAGGATTTGATTCCAGAAATTGAAAGGGTGTAAGACACATCCCAGATGTTTTGAGGTTCCCAAAATTGTTGGGAAGGTCCATTAGCTGAGAACGGTCAGTTCTAATCGTCAGAATAGGCATTGAGTTAAAGTTCAATGGTTAATCAAGTGATCAAAAGAGTTTGATCTTCTAAAGAATCCAGATATTCTTGAATTTGCAAGAAATTCAGTTGGATCATAGTTGTCTTGTTTGGTCCAGTATGTGATGACATACTCCAAGTTGAAAATGACCTTTCTGACCTAATGTTTTAAGGCTGACGGTATAGAGATTTTCGTATTTGAAAGGGCCTCGATAGTACTCAATACAATTTTGGAGTTAAGGCCAACATAGATAGATCGATGTGTTTAATTATTTGATTTAAACAACTTATAATGATAAGTCGGTGAAATCGTTCAACAGAATTCCAAGAAGGGGATTTGATCCATAATGGCATCATTACATCGCTTGGTATGGAGGGATGTAGTTGACACCTGAATCCCATAAGTGGATGTGAAATCCGATCTATTCTTTGATAATAGATCAGTTATGAGTGTCGTTATGAGTATTGAGCGGTCGAAAACATATTATCTTGAGTATGTAAGGTCAAGTTTCAATTAGATTAAAACGTTGTTCCAAAATGCTTATCATACTCAAGAGTGTAATAAAACTAAAGAGATATCTTTGGTTTAATAGAAAAGACAAATGGAAAATGTGTAAAGTGTGTAAAATGGTTACCATAATCAGTCTGGTCACATACATTTGAAGAGGTTGTAATTTGGAAGAGCTCCAAGTAGACTCCTCTTGAGGAATCTGATTTTAAGGCTAAGTACATCTCGACTTTATTGGGAAGCCGCCTTGGTGACTGTGTAGATGAAGGATTTCATCAGAAAACTTGGCGTCTAGTGTTACGCAGCGGAAGCTTGGTTTTCTTTTAGAGGGCATTGCTCAAGCTAAGCAGACTAGGGCGCACGATAAGTTTGCATACAATAGTCTCTTGGAAGTCACATCACTCGAATCTTGTTTGAGGTAAGTGATTAATAGATGTGCAAGGTTCATAATATTGTGAATGTCACTCTCTAAACCCATGCTGTTTAGAAAGCATAATGGTTATGCTTAACTTATCTTAACTTGACATAATGGTTATGTCAAGGCAATAGGTTTTGAGACGCATTAGAGAATGCGTAGGATTTGATATGCTTGTATGAACAGTTCATGAGTTGCAAACGCATTGGAGAATGCGGCTAACTTGCTTCTTATGTTTACGCTGTTTCACAAGTTGTATTATTAATAAAACTCTAAAGGTTCAGTTTAATTAAGATTTAGAATTGAACGAATGTCCAAAAGGTTAGCATGTTCTAAAATAGGAAGAACAGATGATGTCTGCTCTTATGAAACCCCATTCGATGTAATTGGAAACGCTAGACCTGGTCGAATGTCGACCGAGTTCCTAATTGGGTCATCATGTTGAGAAAATGATGATTGTAAGCAATTAGCATGTGGGATTGATGTGATGATCGAGCGTTCATGATCATAGGGACATTGGATGTCGAGAGTCAATCACATGGGTAAACTGTTGAAGAAAATTTCCTGAACTAACCCGCGATGAGAAATTCTTTAAGTTATTGTAATGTTGTAAGAATTCTCACCAACTCAAAGAAATTCCTAAAACTTGAGTTTTTACATTTCATACATAGTTCGTGATGACTTTGGAGCGCGTCCGAAACTTCACGTAACAGGAGGTGAAGTGGGCGGTGTCCGGGTTATTTTCGATCGTGTAGTGATTTGTAGTTGAACAAGAAGGCATTGTCCGCTCTCTTTGAGGGATTACATATCTCACACGCCACTCGTTTAGTTTAGACTGAAAAGTGTTTGGCTAAGCCTGGATTGATCAATAGTTTATCATATGTTTTTCAAGTCAAACTCGGAGATCGAGAAACATTCGGGATAAATAAGGAAGACATGGGCTAGCCCTTATTCAAATCCGAGACATTAAAGGGACAAGGGAATATTGTACTTTGAACACTTGTAGGACAAGTGAGGGATTGTTGCGAGTGTCCCGACAATGTTCAAATACATCCGAGTACTTAAGCCAACGTGGCACGGTGGTTGTTGTCCTTGCTAGAAGATCTCTTAACCGGTGATTCAACAGTTTAATCACAACTGTGATAGCTGGTCCCACAAGGTCACACAAGCTAGTACCCTAAGGCAAGAGTATTTTAGAAAGAAGGTCGGATCAATAAGGTATTGAATCGGGGAGATTGAAATACTGCAAAAGGGGGTAAAGGAGGACACCAAGGAGGTGGCAAAGGACTCCATGGTCCGTGGTGCCCTGCCACGTTCTGTGGTAGGGGTCACCACGGTCCGTGGTGCCCTCTCATGGTCTGTGTTTCCCTCTTGGGTTGCTGTTTTGAATCTGAACCTCACCACGATCCAAGTTGTCTTACCAATCTCAAGTGGCCATTTATAAAGGCTAGTCTCTAATTTGACATTTAAGGGATGTCGGGGAAAACTTTCATTTGAGAGTTCCTGGTTTTAGGAGTTCCGGGGTGATTCCCGGGAAGCCGCCCTAAAAGGGGAAGGACGGGCCATATTAGATACGGTCCAACATACTCTTTTGACCCCGGTTTGACCGGGGTTGAAACGTTCTAGCAGTCGTGCCGAAAGGTGCTGCATGGACCTTTTATGGAGGATTCCTTTTTGGAATCTTCTACTCGGAGTTCCTTTGACGCCGACGCATTCAAGTGTGCAAGGCCGACCGAGGCGTTTCTATTTGAGAGACCTGAGGTAATAACTAAGCCCTTGCTATTCAGTTTATGTTATTTTTTGTTTTGGGTTAGATTAGTTTATATTAGGTACGAATCCCAATAGTTAGGATTCCTATTCCGCCTCTGATTTGGGTTGTCCCAATTAGGATTGGGCCCACCTCGAGGTGGTTTCAATTATATTGGGCCCACCTCTTCTTGTGGCCTAGATAGGTCTAGACCACCCTAACCCGACAGTTAGAGCTAGCAAAGGGTTTTGTAACTAGTGGGTTCTTATATATGTTTATGTGTTGTTGATCCAGTGGAGAAACGTTTGTAAATATTATATCTGCTTTTGCTTCTTTTGGCATGGTCTGTAGTATCTAACCATTGTTTCTCTAACTCAACTACTATCTTAAATGTGAGGTCTTTGTATGTTAAGCATGCTTTCTTTTCTAATGTTTATTCTCTCTTCTCTCATATAATCTTACTATTTAAATACCAGTTCTGCCATCTCACATTACCTTGAACCATCCCGGGTTCCTTTCTCGACCCTTGATACTTGGGTGAAGCGGATTGCTTCTCGGCCAGCTGAATCGCTCCAATTCCACATCGACCTGGGGTCGAGCCGAGTGATCACAACCATCCAATGGATGGGCTGTGATAGCCTCTAAAGAGACTTTATTTTCATATCGGCAAGAATAAGGAGAGTGAGAGTGAAATAGAGGTGAGGATGAATAGAAGAAAGGAGGAAAGGGGAGCATCATACTCGTCAAGGTCGTGACTTGCCTTGTCACGCCCGTGAGAGGCCCTAGGGGACGTTTAGGCCTGAGGAACAAGACATCTCGGGCGTGACTACTATGGTCACGACCGCGACCCCTATTTCCCCCACCCCTCTTTTGCCCATGGTTTTTCAGCTTTGGGGCCAGGAGGTCGTCACGTTCGTGATGTTTATGTCACGACCGCGACCTTAAGTCAGCCTCGATCGCGCGCTCGTGACGGTCCTGTTATGACCGCGACAACCATGCCTTCACTTATGAAGGAGTCGGAGGCTAAGGGTCGTCATGCTTGTGACATCTGGAAGCAAGCGTGATTAACATGACCGCGACAGCTACGTCACAACCGGGCGTCAATCCCTCATACTGACATCGTGGCAGTGACCTCCCTAGTTGCAGCCGTAGCTCATAGATGCGATTCTTAAAGGGCTTTTCTTCCATCATCCATCACGCCTGCGACGGCCAAATCTGGAAGGTGCCCCCTCGTGCAAGACAACATGTAGTAGCTGCGACGACCTATGTTGCGCCCGCGACAACCCTGTTGATTTAGTATTTGCCCTTTCTACATTGAAGGGTTGTTTCGACTTTTCTTTCCTAATCATTGTAATTATGTTTTAAGCCTTTTCCTTCTCAATGTATTGTTGGGTTAGATTAGGCTTTGAAATGTAATTAACTCTTGGGTTAATGGTCCTTTTAGTAATGCTAATCTCTCGTTAGGTTCTATCCCTATCCTTACCTATATATAGGTAATTGGAAGAAGAGAGGCATTTAGCTTTTGATGAATGAAAAAGGTATTTTTGAGACATACTCAAAACTCTCTCTAAAATCTTGCGATCTTTATCCATTGCATTATTAATGGTTGTGAAATCAAGTTATTCCTGAATTGATTAATGGTGGGGTGTTAATTCTTGGTGGTTGATCATCCTTTATCCAAAAATATATCAAGTTCCATAGGTGATTAAGCTTTTGGTGTATTCTTCCTTGGGTTATTATTATTATCATCATCTTATTCCATCACGTCCATCAAGTCTATTATCATCTATTCCTCATTAAGAACGACAAACGCATATTATTATCAAGCATGGATTTCTATTATTCCAACTACGCATATGTTGCATTTGGCATCATAGCTCTTAGGTTATCTCTTCCTTGATCTTTGTTGTTCTTAGTTGTTTTGGTTATACTCTATTGTATGATTATATTGGTGGCCCCCATTCCCGGTGTGTTTACTTTGTTGAATTGAAATTTTGGCATTTAACAAATGACTATTGTATTACTGTGGGGTTGTGGCTCTATTATGGTGATTTGGTGTTGGAGTGAGGTGTTCTTGGTATTGGTATTGCTTCTTCAACAACAAAGTGTCATCTATTGTCTCTCTTGTGCATAGCTACACAAAAATTCTAAGCTAAACACAAGCCAACTATCCAAACCGAGAGGAATCTAGTCGACGTCAATGGGCTTCAATGGGAACCCCACTCGAAGAGGCCCCTAACCCGAGCTACAAGAGTCGATTCTCAGGCATTGAGAACGTCCTTGATGTCATTACTGCGAGACTCACTCAGATTGACGCACCAGCAAGTGCGACCGCCACCTACGAGGAAAGAAAGGTCTTTCCCGAGCCCCATCTGTCCTTCTCCTAACTTCGAGTTCAGTGACGACAATGTGGATTCCATACATATTTTCCAACAACGGGGAAGAGGTGAACACCCGCCTAGGGATGATCTTCACTACATCAAAGTTGAGCCACTTGAGTTCCAAGATTCTCTTGATCCGGATGAGTATTTGGAATAGGTTCAACTGGTTGAGCAGATATTCGAAGCCAAGGGTTATAGTGACGAGAAGACTTTTAAAGTGGCAAACTTGAAGTTGTCTAAGGTAGCCTCATTATGGTTTGAGAGCGTGAAAGCACAACGAGCTAGGGACGGTCGTCAAAAGATTTCTTCGTGGAAAGCTAAAGAAATTCATGAACAAGTAGTTCTTGCCAAGCACTTATAAGCAAGACATGTTACAGAGTTTCTTTACCCTTGAACAAGGGAAGAAAAGCGTGACTGAATATATCCAAGAGTTTGAGCAACTCTTGATTAAGAGTGACCTCTAAGAGCCACCCGAGAAGACCATGATGCGATTCTTGAACGACTTATCTCCCTCAATCACCAGGAAGGTTAAGATCTAGTCGTATCATTCTTTGGATGAATTGTGCAACATTGCTATCAAGATTGAGAGAAGGAAGAAGGAGAAGGCTAATGTCAGGCCTTTCCAAAGGTCATTTGTACCTCCTCTAACGTTGAATCCTATGATTTCACTAAAGCCTTAAGAAATACCTAAAGCTACTACTTCCCCACCTCTGACGGTTGACAAGGGCAAATGTATTTCATATCTATCCCCCACGGCCTTACCTAAGAAGAAGGGAAAGAAATGTTTTTGAAGTGTCAAGGCTATGGTCATTTCCATGCCGATTGCCCTACTAGGAGAACTATGACTATCCAAGAAGTGCAAGAAATTGAGAATAAGTTGTTGGTGGTGCAAGAAGATCAGGAGTACGTAGTGGAGGATGGTAGTGAATCTGAGGATGATGTTCTCGACACGCTCACTCCCGATTGTGGTGAGATGCTTGTGTTGAAGAAGGTACTACATGTGAGTGAAGCTTCGGTGGACAAAGCACAACGGGAGATGATAATCTATTCTCGATGTACGGTGAACGGAAAGGTTTATAATCTAATCATTGATGGAGGGAGTTGTACGAATGCGATTTCTACCTACGTTGTTGAGAAGTTGGGACATCCTCTTATTTCACATCCTAGGCCTTGTTCTTTGAAGTGGTTGAATGATAAAGGGGAAATCAAGGTGACGAAGCAAGCTCTTGTGACTCTTTCTATCGGGTCTAAGTACTGGGATTCTATCGTGTGTGATTTGGTTCCTATGAATGCTTGTCATATTTGCTAGGGAGTCGTTGGCAATTCGATAGGCACACGGTTCATGACGGATTCGAAAACACATACACCTTTGCCACAAATAAGAAGAGGGTTAAGCTTATACCTTTAGCTCCCCATGAACTATTACCTTCAAAACTCGGGGTGGGATGAACACACGAGCGAAACACGGGTTAAGAGAGCTCTTGGAAAGGGTAAGGGCGTCTATGCCTTGCTCCTGCTTGAAGTAAACAAAAGTGAGGTAGAAAAACTCATACACCCTCTAGTGGCACCGCTTGTCTATGCCTTGCTCCTCCTTGAAGTAAACTCATACCACCCGATCTATCGCTCCTCGCGGAATCCAACATTACATCAATCTTATTCTTAGAGCACCCTTTCCTAATTGAGCGGCCTATCTATACAATCCGGAGTATACTCGAGGGCTACAATGACAAGTGGATGAATTAGTGGAGAGAGGATATATACGGGAGAGTATGAGCCCATGCTCGGTGCCGGCGCTCCTTGTGCCTAAGAAAGACGGAACATTTGGTATGTGTGTGGACAACCGGACAATCAACAATATTATGATCAAGTACTGGTATCCCATATCGAGGTTGGATGACATGTTGGATGAGCTTCATGGTTTCTTGAATGTTTTCAAAGATTGATCTTAGAAGCGGTTGTCATCAAATTCAAATGAGGGAAGGAGATGAGTGGAAAACCGCTTTCAAAACTACGGGAGGCTTATATGAGTGAATGGTGATGCCCTTTGGTTTGTCGAATTCTCCTTGCACATTCATGCGACTCATGAATGAGGTTCTAGCACCTTTCATCGGAAAATTTGTTGTGGTTTATTTTGATGATATTTTGGTGTATTCATGGGATGAAAGCAAACACTTAACTCACCTTGAGAAAGTATTTGAGGTGTTGAGGAAGTAGAAGTTGTATGGGAAGATTGAGAAGTGTGACTTTTGTACTTCTGAAGTTATCTTCTTTGGATACATAGTCTCGGGGGACGGTATCTCTATGGATCTGTCCAAGGTGGAGGTCATTCGTTCTTGGCTGACCCCAACCTCTATTACGGAGGTCCAAAGTTTTCATGGGCTTGCATTGTTCTATAGGAGGTTTATTCGAGGTTTTAGCACCATCATCACACCTATCACGGAGTGTATGAAGAAGGGTGTATTTGAGTAGGCAAATTCAGCCCAATGGGCATTTAAGAAGTTGAAGGTTGCTTTGTGCGAGGCACCCATTCTAGCATTGTCGGACTTCACACAAGTCTTCGAGGTGGATTCCGATGCAAGTGTTGTGGGCATTGGGGCCGTTTTGATGCAAAATCTTTGTCCCCTAGCCTATTTTAGTGAGAAGTTGAATGGATCCCGGAGGAATTATTAGACTTACGACAAAGAGTTTTATGCTCTTGTTCGTGCCTTGGATCCTTTTTTCTCATTACCTTCGACCGAGCTAATTTGTCCTCCATTTCGATTATGTGGCTCTCATGTATTTGAATGGCCAATACAAGTTAAATGCTTGTCATTCCAAGTGGGTCGAATTTCTCCAAAGCTTTAACTTTGTGGCAAATATAAGAAGGGGAGTGTGAATGTAGTGGCAGATGCTTTGTCGAGGCAACATTCCCTTTTATCATTGATGGAGGCAAGGGTGCTTGGTTTTCAAATTATCAAGATGATTAGGACTTTCGACATTATTTGAGTGGTGGTGGAGGCCCTTATGTGTTGCAAGATGGGTACTTATTCTAAGGAAACAAGCTTTGCATACCACGTCGTCCTTTGAGGCGGTTATTGGTCAAACAGGTTCATGGTGGAGGTATTGCTGGGCATTTCGACATCAACAAGATCATCGACATGCTCAAGGAGCATTTTTATTGGTCTAAGATGGGAGGTGACATACATGAAGCGATTTCTCAGTGTGTTAATTGCCAACATTCCTAGAGCCAATTCCATCAAGGTGTTTATACACAAAAAATTACTCTGAGGTACCCTAATTTTTGGTGAAATATTTTTCTGGTACCCCAACTTTTCAAAACTAATTTTGAGGTACCCTTACTTTTTTGGTTAGTAATTACTTGGTGCTTTTCCGACCATTAATTTTATTAAGTGACCAAAATGACCTTGTTCTTCCTTTCTTGAAGAAATACCTTTGAAGAAGGAGAATGAGGGTATTTCGGTCACTTAATAAAATTAATGGCCGGAAAAACACCAAATAATTACTAACCTAAAAGTAAGGGTACCTCAAAATTAGTTTTGAAAAGTTGGGGTACCGAAAAATAGTTTCCCCAAATATTGGGGTACCTCCGAGTAATTTTTTGGTTTATACACCTTTGCTGGTTCCTCCAGGCCCTTGGGAGGACTTGAATATGGACTTCATAGTGGCACTGCCCCGGACCCAACGTGGAAAGGACGCTATCATGGTTGTGGTGGATAGGTTCTTAAAGATGGCTCATTTTGTAGCTTGTGAGAAGACGAATGATGCCACACATATTGCCTCAATGTTCTTCAAAGAAATTGTGAAGTTTCACGACATCCCAAGGAGTATTGTGTCAGACTAGGACTCTAAATTTATTAGCCACTTCTGGGGGTCCTTGTGGAAGTTGATGGGCACCATGCTACTTTTTAGCAAGATTCTCGATTATTATAGTTCAATTTGGTGAGTTTTTACTTTATAAAATATTCCATATCTTTGTTTCTTTCCTTCTTGTTCTTGTTCTTGTTCTTATATCCAAACCCCAAAAGATAGTCGTTGGTATTTGTATGAGTTCTAGGGTGGATTTCCACATCCTCGAGATTTGTATAGAACCTAGGTTCCCTTACTTTTCATCTAGTATAAGAGCTAGACATAGAACTCATTGTTTTGTTGGAAAATATCTTGTTTGTGCTCTGATTGCTCTGTGTTGTTTTGGTAGTAATTTATGGTATTCTTGGTGTTATTGGGCTATGGTGAAAGTTTTATATTGGTATTTAAATGATTAGTGAAGGTATGCATTTTTGTGGTTGAAATTGAATTGTTGGATTTTGCTTGCACCGAGTGGTTGTGTTGTTGATGGTTGTGAGCCCATCTAGGTCTAGTATATGTTGTGTGCACTCCCCTTGTCGGTTTCACCCCATCTTCCCTCCACAAATTTTGACCTCGTGAAACTCCTCAAGATGGCTATATGGGTTCACTATATGGCATAATTAGGAGCATGTAATTTAAATGAAATGGTCCATAACACACATTCAACAGGGCAGTATCAATTATGTAGAGGGTGTAGCTACGACTAACCTTGTTTTGCAACAATCGCTACCAAACTCTGGGAGATATTCTTGAGCACTCTGCATATGAATGAGTTAGAAAAGCAAGGGAGAATATTGAGCAGATTGAGATTGAAAGTTGAAAAAAGTTTACCCTCCAGCACTCCAAGGATCACGGATACCATTGAAGAAGATGATGTTGCTGCCATGGTGTCTCAACACCCTTTCTATGTCCTGTTTGTTATATGTACAACAAATATTTGATTTAATTTAAACAAATATTTGAATGAGAAAGAAGAAGAAAATAGGGGAAAAAGGAAACTAACAAAGCCGCCAAATTCAGTGGTGATCCAATGAGGTCGAGGGTGGACACCATAGACAAAGGAGCACTGAGAAACAAGGTCATCGTAGTCGTAGTTGGAAGCCGGGAATATGCTGTCTTGATTGTTCCCTCCTGTTGGTAGTATCATTTCTGTGCATGCCTGCATTTTTTTTTTTGGGTCTTCATCAACCTCGGTTTGGCCCAATTTCAACTACACCAAACAATTTCTTTTTTTTTTTGTGAATTGTACGAAATCTACTTTTGTGTCTGACTTTTTACTATTGGCCCATTGGGCTAATTTAATTGGACACAATGGGCATCCAATAAGTCTCATCTTCCTGGGTCCAAGCCCTAGAGTATTAATGGGAAATTGGAATTTAATAAACCTTTGGGGGTCCTTTGAAAAAACGAACCAACCTTGAAAATTAATTTACAACGAACCAACCTTGTCATGTTGATTTTTCCAGCGAACCGCCACCGAGTCTGACTCGTCGGAGATGTGACGTGGCGGCGGTGTTTGCTTAGGTGGAGGGTGTTTTGACCCAAAAAAAAAAAATTGGACAATTTTTTTGCTGAGTTGGATTAAATAATCCAACTTTTTCTTTTTTAAAAAAATCCACATCCCCTTTCTCTCTCTCTCTCTCTCTCTTCTTTTCTCTTTCCTCCCTCTTATTTTCTTCTTCTTCTTCTTCTTTGCTGATATCCCGACCCACAGCAACACCACACCACCCCACCTCAACTTCCTCCTACTCCCTCTCCTTCCCCATTCTTCTTCCCTCCTTCCACCTCCTGCCTCCTCGATATCATTTTCCGACCACCACACCTCCATCCGCCGGCCTCCTCGCTGCCCAGCACACCACCAAAACCCGTCCCACGAGCCCCTTTTTGTGCTCTGTTTTCTGCCACCCCGACGACGCCCTCAACAACGACGACCACCACCCACAACCGTCCGACCACCGCGCCGTTGCACCGCCGCCTGCTGCGCCACCAAGAACGCCACCAAGAACTCAATCCCATGGTGGAACAAGGAATATTCTCAGATCAACCCAAATTTTCTTTTCAAAAAACTTACCCACTAACATCTCTGAGAGCTCGAATTTCACACAATATCAACCAATTTGTACCAGCATCATCAATCAATCAATCTTTAAAGTTCATCTTTCCAGAACCAAAGGAATCGATTCATGTAGACGACAGTTTCCCTCCAAAACATCATAAATTTGGACTTAAAATGTACAGATTAATGAATATATGAATAAATCAACCCTAATCTAAAAAACCCAGATGAATTCATGCAAGAAAACGACCAAATTAACACCCATAATTGGACTGAAACGTTAGGGTTGGGATGGAATTGAAGAGCAAAAATCAGACTTCATTCGAGCGGCTTCTGCTAGAACTTCTCGAGAATCGCAAGCTGCACCAACTTCCGGTGGTCGCCGGCCCGGAAAGCAACGCCGCGTCAGACAATCTCTCGCGGACGGCGAAGAATCGTCGTCTTCCACCGGTTTCGGAACGTAGTAACACAGATTCAAACCCAGCGCATCTTGGCTTTCCTCCATTTACTCCCCATTTTTCCAGATTCAAACCCGAATTCGAGAAAAGAGAAAGAGAAAGGGTTAATTTGAAGAAGAGGAACAGAAGAAGAAAGGGGGTTGTTGAAGAAGAGGAACAGAAAAAGAGAGAAAGAGAAAGGGTTAATTTGAAGATTCAAACCCAGCGCATCAGCAAAGAAGAAGAAGAAGAAGAAAATAAGAGGGAGGAAAGAGAAAGGAAGAAAGAGAGAGAGAGAAAGGGGATGTGGATGTGGATGTGGATGTGGATTTTTTTTAAAAAGAAAAAGTTGGATTATTTAATCCAACTCAGCAAAAAAAATTGTCCTATTTTTTTTCTTTTTTTTCGGGTCAAAACACCCTCCACCTAAGCAAACACCGCCGCCACGTCACATCTCCGACGAGTCAGACTCGGTGGCGGTTCGCTGGAAAAATCAACATGACAAGGTTGGTTCGTTGTAAATTAATTTTCAAGGTTAGTTCGTTTTTTCAAAGGACCCCCAAAGGTTGGTTTATTAGATTCCAATTTCCCAGTATTAATCCCAGTAGTATAAATGATAAATGAATGTATTTAAATACAACTAGACTTCAACCCGTGCAATGCACGGAGTGAACTCAATTAGTTACTTTTGAAATTTTATGAAAGTCATGGATGTGAAACTTACATATGAATATTGAGGAAAACGTTTATGAATGTCAAACTTATTGATGGGGAATGTAAAGGATTATGTTTATATGATTCTGAAGTGCGATAAGATTAATCTTGCTTGCTTCTGACTGTAAATGAAGAAAGGTTTAATTTTAGGATATTTAGTATGTTGTTTATAAAACTAGATGCATAATAATAGGTTAATATCCGGGAAATAGATATAACCTCTCACAGATGTGTTATATTTATATAGATATCTACAATGACTCATGAATCTTATTGACCTAACCTCAAGGGTCATATTAGTAATCGAATTGGTAATGGTTTTGAAGTGTTTCGGATATTAATGTCATTAGTTATAGACAGTTTTGTTTTAGTGGTGTAATTAAATTAAAATTGAATACTACTGTTTAAGATTTCGTATGACTCGTTTAAGGATATATTTTTTGATTTCGTAAATTGTAAATAAAATCTAGAAAGAAATAGAAAATAAAATACAATTTAAATTGAAATTGAATACTACTGTTTGAAACTTAAAAGGACTTGTTTCGAATGTAACTGCTGTCAAGCAGACGTGGATTAACGATATGTTTTTTAATTTATTTCATTGTAAATAAAATCTGCAAAGAAATAGAAAAATAAAATACAATATAAATTAAAATTGAACACTACTATTTGAGATCTAGTAAGACTCGTTTTGAATGTAACTGTTGTTAAGCAGACGTGGATTAAGAATATATTTTTTAATTTCTTTAATTGTAAATAAAATTTGGAAAAAAATTGAAAATAAAATACAATTTACTTCGCAGTGATTGGTTTAGACTCCGAGAATCGCTCCCGTGGCTTTATTTCATGGGGCCCACAATGATTTCAATTATTATTATTATTATTCTTATTATTATTATTATTATTATTATTTTGTCAAAATAATTGCTGATATTTGGACCACTATACCACCATACTTTCTGGTTTTTTTAATTTTGAAATAAAATCGGGATTGAAATTAAAAAAAATTGAAAATAGTAAAAAAATATAATTGTATACGTTATAATTGGCCAATTCCCCTACAGTCACTCCCGTGGCTCTATTTTGCGGGACCCACATCGATTTCTATTATAATATATATAGATATGGAACAGTTGGAAACGTTATCAAAGTCCAAAGCCGTGTGAGATTTGTAATAGTTTTTTTAATTCTAAAATAAAATTAAATTTAAAACAGTTATGGAACAACTGTAATTGGTGTCAGAGTCCCAAGCAACTTAGGTTTATAATAAAATCCGGTTGAAAATAAAATAAAAAATGATTAAAAATTGGGTCCTTTTTTTCTTAATTCTGATTGGTTGAGACTCATTGAAACGCTCTCGTTGCAGTATTTGCTAGATCTCACATAGATTGTCATTATAAATATATAGATTAGTTGCTAAACTGATAGGAAATGGAAGGTAAAATCCTAAATAAATCAAACATAAAATATAGAACCAGTTAGGTTTTTGTAAAATTATGCATTAAACTAAACGAACTAGAATATTCATAGTACGTGATTTAGCTGATGGCAATGGGGCGGGGAATCCCCGAACCCGTCGGGGCCCCGCCCCGCTATGGGAAAAAATCCCCGCCCCCATTGGGGATGGGGACGGGGACGGGGACGATTTTCCAAAATTCGCTCGGGGACGGGGCGGGGATGGGGACAAAATTCTCCCCATCCCCGTCCCCATTTTCCCCGTCAGGGTGAATTCCCCGTCCCCATCCCCGAAAATGTTAAAATTACCAAATATCCTTTATTCTAATTTAATATATATATTAATGGGAAGGACAAAGTAGTAATTTTCCAATTTATTATCACTTGTTGATGTATTATTTTTTGATTTTGATGTATTATTATTTGAGCAAGTTAAATACATTGTATTTTGAACATGTTAAAACCGGGTTCGATTAAAAACCGGATCGGATTAAAATTTAGTTAAATTTAGGATAGTTTTAAAAAATCCCCGTTGGGGATGGGGAATCCGCGGGGATGGGGATGGGGCAAGAATCATTCCCCGAAGCGGGGATGGGGACGAGGATGGGGATGGGTTTTGGGAGCGGGGATGGGACGGGGGTATACTTCCCCATCCCCGATCCGCCCCGTTGCCATCCCTATTAGCTGTGTCTTCCTCATCAACGTTACATGGAGTACAATAGTAAAGGGGTAACACCCAATAATGTATTTGGATTTAGGCCCTGTTCTTTGGTCAGGTTATTTTCAGGTTTAGATTGATAAGTTGAGATAAATTATGATGTTTTTTTTGAGGAATTGTATTTTTAGAGTAGATATTTTTTTTGGGGAATTGTGTTTGATTTGAATAGGGTTGGATAAGTTGAAAAGTTAGGATAAGTTGGGAACTTATATCCAACCTAGAGGGGAGGGAACGAAAACAATTAGAATCAATGTTCTTTGAATATATCAACTAGCACTGTATATACCGTGCGATGCACGGGATGATTGTCAATTATTAAATTATTGAGGCTTATGTATTAATTTTTTTATAAGAATATGTGTGTTAAGAAAATTAAATTGAAATATTTATTTTTCATATATATATATATATGTGATATATTCGAAAATACTTATTAAATAATTTATTTTTCAATTGAGTGAATTTATTATTATTATTCATAATATGATAAAAAAATCAAGAAATATGTGTTATAATTTTGTCTTAAATACATATAATAAAGAATAATAATAATAATAATAATTTTTATTTTAGTTAATTTGAAAAATGCAAACTATAAAATTCATTTTGATACCACAAATCAATAAAAGGTAGTAGGTTGCCATTAATTAAAGAAAAATAAGAAGAGCAAAATGTGCATGTGTAAACGACAATGTCTCTTCATTTTTCCATGAAAATACATTTCTGTACTTATTGGCTGATAGCTATTATAATAATTTTATTAATTAACAACTATTAATATTTAACACCATGATTTAATTTAAACAAATGAGCCAATGAAAGTTTTTTAACTCATTCAATTTATTTTGTTTTAATCTATGTAATATATAAAGCCAAAGGGGTTATGGTACGCAAATTTCATTTTGCCTATTTTAGGCCTTGCCATTGATAAATTATAAGGATAGAATGGTAATTACAATACATTTAATTTGCACTAAAATGGCTATCAATGAAATTTGTTGCCACCAAGGTTTGAACCTCTTATGCAAGGAAAAACCCTTCAATTTCAATACCACTATACCACCATATTTTTAGTTAGTATTTTATTATATGTATTCTCTATATCACTCTTTCACATTGGAACCGTCATTTACTTCAATTTTTTTTGGGTTTCTATTTTCCCTAATTTACATTATATTATTATTTTTTTAAATTTCTTTTAAGTTCCTATGTCGTTATCTTACATTATTATTATTTTTTATGTTTTATGCAAAGTATAATATTAACTTTAATCATTTCTATTTCTTTGGAAAAAAAATCTAATTTCATTAAAAAAAATTATTACTACATTATACATAGAGTATCAACATATACCTGTTTTCCTCTATATTATACCTAGAGTATCAACATAATATTTTTATGTCATAAATCAACACACTAATTGTTGTATGATTTTTTATTTATCTATTTATCTTTCTTTATAAATTAATTATAAACAATGAAATTAGTCAATAATCTTATTTCCCAATTAACCTCCCTCACACCTCTCCTCCATTTTTCATGTTTATTTTCATTCTCATTCATTAACTAATTATTTTCCTATTGATCAAAATTATAAAATCTATCTAATATATTAACTTAAGGTTAGGTTAAATCATACATATATAAATTTTTCTATCATTTACGAAAATGAGAAAAATCAAAATCTACCTAATATAATGATTGGTGTTAACTTAAATCATGCATATATGTGTGTGTGTCATAGAGAGACTGAGAGAAAGACAGAGATGCCATAATTTTATTTAATACTCAAATATACTTTAAATCAAAATTATTTAAAAGTAAGTACATGATACAATTTATATCTTTTTATTTAAAGATTATCGTTACTATCAGAGTTAGAGTATCACTAATGATCTTTTTATACCTTGATTTTAGTTTTGGGAAAATATCTTATGTGTTACGTTGTCTTATACGGCAAGATTTTTAATTAACTACGAAATGTTTGTTTTATCATATTTTTATTCTAAGTTGCATAATTGCAAATCTTTTAACAATCAATAAATCCAATGTCACAAATAAATAATAGAAACGTAATGATTCGTTAAGGTATTTGATAATATTTGCCCCATAGAAATTAAAATCATATAAAGGTATAAAAAGAAAAAAAACTATGGCGAGGAAGCATATCTATAATGCATAATTATTGATACTGAGAGTAAACGAACAATAATGAATAATATTGCTTCCATCTCAATATATTTTTATTTTGAACATGTTCGTTCCAACTTATTTTGACTGTGTTCATTACAATTTACAAGTTGAACTTATCTAAACTTATTTTGAATTTAGTATACTTAACTAACTTGAACTTAGTTGTGTTGATCTTATTTGAATTCATTTGAAAGAGTTGTTTTGCAAATTTATCTTGAACTTATTTAACTTATTTTGAGACACAACTGAAAAGAAGATAACTTTAACTACACTGACTCACCAACAAGCATCATGAGTCAAAGTCGAATTATTATTGAGGATTTTTATTTTTAAGAAAATTCGCACTTATTGCGTGCATGGATTGTTATACACACAAAAAATAAATAAATTTAAAAATCGATGCAAGCAATGCGTGCGAATCAAAAGTTGTATACTTAATAGATAATAGATAATAGATGAGAGGGAGGGAAAGTACTTATAATCCCACTTATCCCTTCCCAGTTCCCACTCTTTCTCCTTCATTTTAATTTTTCAAACTAGCTCTTGACTTCAATGAAATGCACGATAATTTTTTTTTTAAAGTTTAGTTAAGGCTCTGTTCTTTCTGCATGGCCATTAGTAATCACAACTGCATAACCACAAATTACTTTTACACAATTACCAATACAATATATATATATATATATATATATAAATATATATATATATATATATACATATATACATATATATATATGTATATATGTATATACATACATATATATATATATATACATACATATATATATATATACATACATATATATATATATATATATATATATATATATATATACATATATATATATATATATATATATATATATATACAAAAACCCACCACAACATACCAATAACCCGCCACAATTACACCACAACCTGCCACAATTTCGCCACACCATACCGCAGAATACCGCATAAAAGAACAGGGCCTAACTTAATTTTCGGAGTAAGTTATGACTTTAGAATTAATATTTTAGGAAAAAAATTCTATGATCATAATATGATGTATTTTCTCAATGTAAATATTTCTTTAATACAATTTTTTTGAACTATATATGGTTGTAAATATAAAAATCTACATATATAACTTGTGATGTTCTTATTATATAATGTTCTTATTATATATATATATGTATGATCCTAATAAAATCCCGACTTTTACGAATTGGACAATAATAATCCCTATTATCAATTTGGATTTTGGTGGTCCAAAAGAAAATAAAATTGGATTGTATTCGTACCAAATTCACCTTCATATTTTCTTATTTTTTTCATTCTTACCCCATATTGTTTTTGTTTTTTCGTTCCTACACTCATAAAAGGAAATGAATTTTTGTTACTAAAATATTTTTAAAATTATTTTTTTGAGACTCCGAGAAATTATTATGATTTTTTAATAGTAATAAAAATGAAAAAATCTTTAAAAAATCGTAAAAAAAATTGAAAAAAATTGAGAGAAATGCCGTAAATTCATTAAAAATCATGTGAATCATCGCCCTCAGGGCGACGATTGGTAAAACTGTTAAAAATATGTACCATTAGCGTATATTTAAATTTCTTTTTGATTGAAATTTGAGTTTGATTTGAGTGTTTTTTAGAGAGTTGAATAAGGTAAGATAAAGTAAGATTGAGTTAAGTTAAACCTAACATACTAATCTAAAAAATTAGGCTCAAGAATTATTAGGATCTAATGTTCCTTTTAATTATTATTGGGTGATCGAGTACTATTTACATGTAATAAACATGTTTCAAAATTTTGAACAAATATTGTATATTACTCCCTCCTTCCCATATTATCTGTCACTTTAACTAACTTTTTTTTCTCCATAATATTTGTCACCTTACAATTCCAATAACACATTCATTACTAATTTATCAAATTATACATCTTTTTCATCAACTTTTCTCTTTTATTCACCATTTTTCTTTATTATTCACCATTTTTTTTATTCACCATTTTATTCAACCTTTTCTCATTTCCAAGAATGCAACTTAATGCAAATTGGAAGTTTTATTGGTTTTGTGAATCATGTCTTAAGTGACAAATAAAATGGGAAGGAGGGAGTATTAATCTAGCAAGACTACACTATTATCAGTATTTCATTCACCCTCCCTCTGTAATTATTTTGTTGAAACTTTTTAGATGCTAATCTTATCAATATCACATCTTTCATAATTACATATTTGAATCGATTAGTATGCATATGGTTTGCTGTAATTACACTCCAAAGATACATAACAGAAAAATTAATTACCTTTTTAGATTTAATGACTGCTTACTGCTTACCTAGCACTAACTTTTTACATGAGTTTTATAAGACCATTTTGTTTTACTCCCTCCGTTCCATATTAATTGTCATAGTTTTGACTTTCACGGTCTCCAATATCATTCTTTGATTGATAATTTCTTGCATAATATATTATTAACAATTGCAATATTATACTTTTATGATAGTATTTTTCATTACGAATCTAATGGTGGTAATTTTATATAGCAACTCATTGTATATTTTGAGAAATTTACGGTCAAAATTTTTTATATTTGACTGCACAATTTCCAAAGACGGCAGTTAATATAGAACGGAGGGAGTACCACCCACGGAGCCCTTGCCGCAAGGTGGGCGTAACTGGTTAATGCAGCTGTATGGTTTTTGTTAACTACTCCCTCCCTTTCTTAATAGTTGTCACTCTAATTTGGAGTTTTACAAAATTTTGAAAAAATAATATTGAGAATGATTATTGTATTGAAAATGGGAAAAGTAAGAGTTAATTAAATTTTATTTTAGTTATATAATTGTATTGAAAATTGTAAAAGTAACAGTTGAATTTGAAACACTCTCATTAATTTTGCAAATCTTGGGATGGTAAAGTAACAAATATTGTAGAAAATAGGAAATTGATCAAAATGACGAATATTGAGAAATGAAGGGAGTATAAGTGAAATCTCAAAATCAAAACCATATCAGCCGCCAGTCAACCGCGTTGAAAATACGGTTAGTTATTTTTTTAATTCAGTTTACGGTAAATCACGGTTAACTTTCACTTCCTATAATATAAGTTTTAAAGTAACAATTATGGAAATAAAATTTAACATTATGCTTTTAAATTTTACATTTTGCTATAAAATTAATCAAAATTAGTTAACCGCAGTAACTACTTCACAAAAATACAAAACTAAAACTTAAACCGATTCGATTAATCTAAACTGCAATTTTCAATAATCCTTAATAGTTACCCGATTTTACTGATTTGATTTTTACGGCTTTGCGATTTGGTTTCGGTTTTGGTTTTTGCGCCCATCTCTAGCCATTGTAATGAGTTTTTTTTTTATTACATTTACTTTTTGCGAGGGTGCATATTATGATTAGAACAAATATTTTTAGATAACAAAATTTGAATCGAATTTTGAAGTGCTAGTTTGGTTTGGTTTGGGCATGTATTATAATTGTTGGGTACTCTTTATGTGTGTTAAACAATAGTGAAATAGATTTTCAACTCTCATTCCACCAATAACTTTGGATTTGCACTATATCTTGCTGCCTGATCAAGAACTAGGGAATATTGCAAATTCATATGCAATTCAGCCGTAAAATGCTTGTACGCATGTAATTGGGTTTTTTTGCATTTTGGACACCGAACTTTAGGGATATTTATTTTTTGAATTCTTTGGTTTCAACTTTAATTTTATGGACCCTAAAGTTTTTAAGTTGAAAAAAGGGACCTTAAAGTTTGTGGGTGAAAAAAATGTCACTATCTCTTTCTTTGTTTTTTTCCCATGTTTAAAGGATTATGGTTAAAACTGATATTGAAGCTATAATACACATCTTTTATTCATATCAGACGCTGCTTAGACATCTGAGTACAGGGGTTTATGTAGCTCCAACATGAATAAGAGAGGTTTATTATAACTTTAATATCAATTTTAACCTTAGTCTTGAAGTTTGACGCCAATCAGGAGAGAAATTCAAACATGTAAAGAAAACGAAAAACGAGAAACGAGCATTTTTTTCAGCCCACATGCAAATTTTAGGGTCCTTTTTTCTTAACCTACAAACTTTAGGGTCCAAAAAATTAAAGTTGTAACCAAATGGTTTAGCATTTTTTTCTTAAAGTTGTAACCAAATGGTTTATCAGAAAATAAATACCACTAAAATCCGGGGTCCAAAATGTAAAAAAACTCGTATGTAACTGCATGTTCAAAATTATGCCTGAAATTTTCTTGATCTATTCAAAATGTAAAAATTTTATATGAGATGATATACACGAAAAAGGCCATGTATTCACAAATATTTTTTTTCGTTACTGATTAGAGAATTCAATGTCGGTATATATGCTTTAGAGAAAGTTGTTTATAGTAAAACAAAGCATGCATATGGTCCACAACAACTTGAGGTTATCTGTTGATAGCAATTAGCAAGGGCTCACCTGATTCTTTCTTTTGCAAGAGAAATAGTGAAAGTGAGTTTGATGATAGAAAAGAGGCATAGCTCAATTTGGGAAGACAGTACAATTTGCTGAAATATGCTACTGCTTCTGTTTATCTTATAATACTTTTCTAGCTTTGAATTATTAGAAAGATATTAGCAAGTTGGTTCAACATTGAAAAAAGAGAATGGGGAAGATACCATTGATGGAGATGCGGTGCCCTATTGCATGCATTAGTTTGGAATCTTTGATGCCATTGTCGTTTCCTATATATAAACCGCTTCCCCAGTTGCCCCCACATTTCCAAATCATATTCCCATAATCATATCAAATCAAATATATCACCTTATTTCGGTTTTCTTCAAATTATTATTTTTCCCATTCCAAAGCCCCTTATAAAAATATAGGACTAGTCTTCGTTAGATTTACGATAATAACTTCCGTTGCGTTTTTTACTGTACAGCTGCTGCAATATTTTACCAGTGATTTGAAACTGTTTTATGATATAATGGGTGTGCTTAGTGTAGATCATACCGCCCTATTCGTTGTAATTTGGTTTTCCTTGGTACTTGTTTGTACTGTTAAGCTTTTGCATGCTTTAATTTTCTAAATCTTGTGATAACTTTATTTCTTTTTCATTTTTTTTTACTTAAAAACTCGATGGAGTAAAGACTGCTTTGGTAGGCGGTGTAGGGACATCCCCCCTACACTTACACCTTTACCCCCGAACCGGTCTCCGTTCGCGGATCGTGGACTTTTCATCTAGGGTTTTGTCAATTTTTCAAAAATTGACTTGCCACACCGTTTTCGTATCCATTATTTTATGCATGTTAGTGTATTTGATTTTACTTGAATTTATTTCCCGACCTTCATTTTTGGGGTGAGCAGTTGACTTGCGCAACGGGTTTGAGTGTGTTTACTGTCCAGGGATCCTCGTGGATTTCTGTTCAGTGAGCTCACTTGAGACACTCTGTGAGTCACTCAGTGAGCTGCCTGAGGTTGGACATTGGTTTAACCAAACCATACTGCCATAGGATCCTCGCGGATCCTATAGTAGTGGGCTTGATTTAAGCCCTGTTCCGGCCTATTAGAGGCAGACCAAAGCCTCGAGTTGAGGCCCAAGTTGTCCTAGACCTGAAATCCTTGCGGATTTCTGCCTACGAAACTCGGGTCGACTTTTGAGGTGGGTCATCCCATTGAAATCATCGAAGGAG
Organism: Portulaca oleracea; assembly: GCA_029582165.1. Classification (NCBI taxonomy): domain Eukaryota; kingdom Viridiplantae; phylum Streptophyta; class Magnoliopsida; order Caryophyllales; family Portulacaceae; genus Portulaca; species Portulaca oleracea. The sequence goes on along the minus strand of CM055877.1, from coordinate 35,843,793 downwards.
AAGATGTTTTTGGGATTTAAATTTTGTAAAATTAAATATTGCTAACAAAGTGAAATAATAAAAATCAACAAAAATGATATTCGTGCATAAAATAATTAAAAATGCACCCTAAGAAATATAAGTAATCCTATGTCGACTCAACATTTCATAGGGGACCGTGCCTTCCGAACCGCAGGCCCTACAGGTCTTTATAAGCATTATGGGAATTATTCATGCTGTTTGGATAAGGTCATCATTAAGGTTTTGAGTTTATAATACTTTGTATGCATCACCAAAGAAAGTATAGTTCAAAAGCTTACCTACTAGAATATTCGATTTGTAAGTCAAACTCATATTAAGACAGGATTTAGTTTTGTCCAAGACTATAGTGTGATGGTTTTTCGCACAATGGTAAGGAGTAAATTATTTCTTATATTTTATAGTATGGTGGTGTTATCACAACTATATTTGATTAAGGGAAGAAATGTTATATTTAAGATATGATCATAATGAGTAAGGTCATGTATATATCTAGTGATCTTAGGTAAAGGGGCGCCCAAAAGGATCATGATCAAGTTATTGTAAGGTTATAGGGTCATCTAGTGATCCTTGATAACCAGGATGAAGGTAAAGCCCACTCAGAAAATTGCCAACTATGAAACTCTAATTTGTACTTGATTGTCAACATTGGTTAAGTCTTGAGTTCAATGGTCGATACCGATATGGGACGATTGGAGCATCAATTCTGTGATACATCCAAAGGTCAAGTGATGCTGAAAGGACCATATGAGTAGGAGGTTTGGGTCCATGACTCATTAAAACAACTTACAATCTTTAAGATGGGAAGCTCAAATACGGAAGCATAAAGGTGTGCTTATGTAAGGACGTGAAGTGGGCCACTTCAAATTGCCTAGGGTTGGACTTGATTCTCTTTAATTTCGGGGGGTATGGACACATGGCCAGTTATAAATAGGTGTCATTTATTTGGATAAGGATTAGTTTTGTTTGTGTATCTTGTAACTAATGGATAAATGAGAACGCATAGTTCAAAGCTTGTCTACAATTGCATTCTGATTAATTGTACTTACTTGCACTAAGTGAGAGACACTTTCATGATGCATGTTAATTCCTTGGTTTCTTGGGTGTTTAAATTCTCTAAGTGGTGCCATGAATGGCTAAGGTAATTTACTCAAGGGTGATCCAGGGTTAAATCAAGTGGTTTCACAACTTTCGAAATAACAAGGCAATGTTGAAGTATTTCAAGAGTTAAAGGCTAATTAAGGTTGGAAATTCACTAAACATGAGGTAAGAGTTGACCGGGATCCAAGATCAACAAAGCTTTGGAGCTGAAACTTGGATGTCACGGACCGTGTCTGGTGTGCCACGGGTCGTAGAAACAACCAACAACTCAAGAAAATGAGAACTAGGCTAACACTGACCGTGTCTTCTTGACAAGAGTTGTGTTAGGTGGGCCACAGACCGTGGCCAAGTGACACAGACCACGTCGATGCCCAACAACGTGAGATTTGGATTTCCTTTATTCTAGCATTTGATATTAACAGGTGGGGATTCAATTGTGGAAGAATATTGACTAATTTTATCATTCAATATTGACTCCCAAATCATGTTGATAATATCATGGATCATGCTCTTGAATTATGAGATTTATAAGGCAACTTCGGATGCTCTCTTCCACTATAAAAGGAGATGAATTTCATTCATCCAACACACCACAAATTTCTTCATCATCATCATCATCATCATCTTCTTCTTCTTCTTCTTCTTCTTCTTCTTCTTCTTCTTCTTCTTCTTCTTCTTCTTAGAGAGCTTCAATACACTCCTAAGGTATTGAGTTTACAGCAGCTTCTTAAGAGTTCTTGACAAGCCTTACACCTTTCTTCATAAGAAGTTTGGTTTTACCCTTGAGTCTTTTCACGGTTTAGTGAATAAGTCTTAAGGGGAAACGGGTTTGGCTCTCGACTCTTAGTGAACCGTATCGAGTTCAGTATCGGGTTCGGTGCCAAGCTTTCATAGCCGGGATTGCGGTTAAAGATAAGGTGGATGAAATCCCAACCCGTTATCACTGGACTAAAACCGCTCACCCACTCGTTTTCAGGAATCGTTACACCTTCACAAAAGGTGGGGTGGTGAGCATCACACTATCGTGGCCTCGGCGAGCCATCCTTGTTGGAGTAAGGAGAGGCTTGGGACTTGTTAACGACCTCGTAGGCCTCGGAACCGGATTGGGTCGTCCCGGGAATGAAGGGAGAGGTGGTATCAAGTCTCGGAAGTAACCCAAGTTAATAACTTGCAAGGGGAAGGCAATCAAAGGTTCAAAATACGCGTGCGTTCACTATTTGGATCATAACTCCTTCAATGCAGCTCTGATGGGTCTCAAATTTCGGGAGCTTATAGTACACACTGAGAGCTTTCCAACGATATCTTACGAGCCTAAAACGGAGTCCGAATGAAGAAGTTATGCGCTTTGGAAGTCGGCAGGGAAAAGGCGAAGATCGACTCGCCGAGCTACCGACTTGTGGCTCGCCCGAGCTACTGTCGCGCCACGACGCTTTGGGTCGCGCGACCCATCCCTGGCCGATCGACATAGCGAGCGATCGACTCGCCCGAGTCTGTTTTGACTCGCCCGAGCCATCCTTCTGTGACGGACGCGCTGTTTCGTAATTTTGTTCTGTTTTTAACCTAAATTCCTGTTTAGTATAAATAGCTCGTTTTTCCTCTTTTCCAGGCAGCTGATGTTTATGAATGATTTTCTAATGCAAAGTTGGGGTTTTCTCCCTTTTCTCTCAAAATCTTATTGTTACTTTATCCATTTGTTAATGGTGGTGTTAGCAAGTCATTCCTTTATTGATTATCTAGTGGATTACCTATGATAGTCATGGTGGGGTGTTAGGCCTAGAGTGGTGGATTACCTAGCTCAAGGTCATATCCTTCCTTTATTGTTCAAGCTTTTGTTCGATTGTTGCATCAAGATTACAACTCAAGCTAGTTTCATCAATCTCTCCCACCGCGCCACGCTCCATTTGGTATCAGAGCTCAAGGTTTTTCATCTAGCTTGAGTTTTTTCATTGTTCTTGTTAGTGTGTTCTCTAGTGTTGATTTTTGTGGGTTGTATGCAAATATTGGTGATCCCCATTCCCTTTGCAATCCAAGAGTATTGGAATACTTTGTATTGTGTTTGTATGTGGTGTTTTTGATGCATATTGGAGCTTTGAGGAAGAGTTGGAAAATTGTGCCCGCAAGGTGTTCGATAAAATGCCCAAGTGAGAAAAACACAAAGAATCCTTAGCCAAACACAAGCCAACCACAAAAAAACCCCAAACTCGACAAAATATCCCAAACACATACCGTCCCATACCCTTCCTTCGATATGGATGGTGACAATAGGTCTGATCGAAAGGAATCAAGCCGACACCGTAGTTCTCAATTTCAAGCTCTCGGGAACCGACTCACCACCGCTCTTGACAATCGATTCTCTACCATTGAGCGCAACATGGAAGCACTTATTGCGCGGATGGATAATCTCATCCAAGAACGTCGAGGTACACCCCGAGACGAACGAAGGAGGTCCACTCATATCCCTATCCGTCCTCCTCCCTCATACGAGTCGAGTGGCGATGATAGAGGTTCGCCTCGACGCCATCGTCGACGAGAAATGATTGAGAAGCCATTCTACCATTCTCCGCGAGCGACCATCACGTCCCGGAAATGTGTCAAATGTCGGCGTGTGGGACACAATGCTTTGCAATGTCCGATAATGGCTATGATTAAAGCTTGGATTGAAGAATCAATTGGTGTGGAGGAGCAAACTAGTGACGTAATGGAGGAAGTTAAAGAGTGAAACCTCCCTTCCCCACTTGAAAAGTTTGAGGAGGTTGAGAAAAGGGAAGAACAAGAAGTGATGAAAGAAGTCCATCTCATGGCAAGTGAAGGAGAGATCCTTGAGCTTGTTGAGGTCCAAGGAAAGTTCTTAAAGGAGGACGCGCTAAATCAAGAGCTTCCACAAAAGGAGGTCATACACTATCAACCTAGCAAGGCAAACCTTGAGCCGAGATTGATTGAAAGTCAGGTCCATTATGATTACCTCAACATTAATCTTTCTTGTGATGAATATCTTGTTGAGTTCAACAAGATAATTAATGCTAGGATTGAAAGAGGAAGCTACTATGAAGAAGAGACAACCCCGACCTTCTTCAAGAATCGCTACTCATTCAAGAAAGGAGGACTCCTTAGTGTAGCCATGCTTGGGCTTTTAGGAAGTCTTTTGTTTATTCCGTTATTTTGCATGTTTTACCCCTTCATTCTATGACTTTTTGTTTGTTCCTAATAACTAAATCAGGTTTATTCTTATGTTTTTATTGTTTTTTACTCTTTTATTAGAATTTATGTCTTTTTATCATTTTAGTTATTTTTGTTTATAAGTTGAAACAAAAATATAAAAATTAGGAATAAAAATAAAAACCTAAGCTAATTCCTAATTCTTCAGCCCAATTTCCCCTTTCCCCTCTTCCTTCACTCGGCCCAACCATCAACTCCTAAACCCACCTACTCTTCTCCCTTTTTGTCCCTCTCGGCCTAGCTACCCACATACCCCAGCCCACCTAATTTCACCCCCATATCCATCTCCCTCCTAATCCACTACCCTAAACCCCACTTCCCTCTCTCATTACCGAAAACTCATTTCCCCCCCCCCCCAAAACCCTCAACCCTAATTCTCTTTCATTCCCATTTTCATTTCCTTTTTCCCTTTCTTTCGTTCCCCTCATTCTCTTTCTCACTTTGCCTCTCTGATTCTCTTTCTCCTTCATTTCTCTTTGTCTTCTTCCTCTGCGCAGACCACACCCCGGACACCACCCCACCACCATAACATCCATCTCCATCTCTCATCTCTTCATCTCTTCTTCTTCTCTTCTCCTATTCCAATTTCTCACGATACCAATCTCTCACTTACTCTTTTCTCTCTTCATTTTGCAGATGAAAGTACAAGTAGCAGTGCAACATCCACCACCATCGACATACACCACCTTCACCTCTCTAACCACGTAGTTCATCCACGCCGTCCAACTGGAAGCAGAATCAAGGGCTCAGATTTGAAGGTTGATGGATTTGTTCGACTATAAAAAGGAGAAGAAGAGTCGTTGTGAGGGGCATGGTTGGTTTTGGGGATGACAACCCATGCCTCCATCCTTAGGGTTAGGTTACTGTTTTTGCTTGCAATTTCATGTTTAGATTTAGGTTTAGTTTGATATTTTTATTTTGCTATTCATGTTAGTCGAATTTTAGGGTTTGTTTTGAACAGTTGGTTTTGATTCTGAATGGTAATGTAGCTTGGTTTATGTTGTTTATTCAAATGTTATTTTGTTGGTTTTTCTTCTGTTTTAATTGATTGTGTAGCCCTGTTCTCGTTTTGCTCTGTTCTTTGTCCGTCATTTCCCTTATTTTCTTTCTCTCCCATGTTTTCATCAGTAGCAGTAGTAGTAGTTCCCTTTCTTGATTCTTTTGTTTTGTTATTAGGTTAGTCTAGTTTAATGATTATTTTAGAATGTTAAGTTATTGCCAAAGTTAGGTTAGTATTGCTTTTTTAATTGAGTCAGAATTAGATTAGTATGTTTAGGTCAGTTTAGTGTTTGTTGGGTCATTATTGTTAAGTAAAAATTAATGTGTGATGTTAGGTTTATAAGACTTTTGCTATTGGGTCAGTCTAGAATAGGTTTAGTAATTGGGCCAGCTCTCTTGGGCCACTAGGTTAGTTAGTGTCAAATATTATGGGTTAGATGAGTCTTAGGTTTTGAATTAGATTGTTAATAAAATGATTAGTGAGTAGTTAATTTGGGTTAGGGGGTGATTAGTCTCTTAATAGGGATTTGATTTGAGGTTTGATTGGAATGGAATGATTAGCTTAGTTTAGGATTTTCCACCATTATTCTCTATCTTTTGTGGAGGTTTAGTTAATTGAAATGTTGTTAGATTTCCTTAAAGCAGTAGTGTGAGGTTTTAGTGGGATAATTAGATTCGTCATTCATGAAAATGAGGATTAGTTTAATTAGGTTTTGTTATACTTTATACTCTTAGGTTTTAGTCTTCATGAAAATGAGGGGTGAGATTTAGGAAGTTAATCTAATGTTACCTTTGGAAGAGGGTGCTTAGAGTGATTGAGTTTTAGTAACGACCCATTCTTAGCTTAGTTATAACCCTTCAATTTTCCTTTGATTAGATTTCCTTCAGGTAGCTAAAATCAACCTCCGAACCTTTTTCTTTCTTTTATTTGTGATTTTGATTGTGTTCTTTTATTAGTCCAAAATCCAAAAATCATGGAAATTTAGACCTAGTAGGTGAGAGTTTGAGTGGCTTTTAGGTTCGGTACCCCAACTCCCTGTGGATACGATATTAAACACCCCGACTATATTATAGCTAAACATCTTTACGTTGGAATACAAAGTCATGGAGGATGCATTGATTTTAACCCCCAAGAGTTGAGGGCAACTCTTCTTCAAGAGGGGGAGTATGAACCGTATCGGGTTCAGTATCGGGTTCGGTGCCAAGCTTTCATAGCCGGGATTGCGGTTAAAGATAAGGTGGATGAAATCCCAACCCGTCACCCACTCGTTTTTAGAAATCGTTACACCTTCACAAAAGGCGGGGTGGTGAGCATCACACTGTCGTGGCCTCGGCGAGCCATCCTTGTTGGAGTAAGGAGAGGCTTGGGACTTGTCAACGACCTCGTAGGCCTCGGGACCGGATTGGGTCGTCCCGGGAATGAAGGGCGAGGTGGTATCAAGTCTCGGAAGTAACCCAAGTTAATAACTTGCAAGGGGAAGGCGATCAAAGGTTCAAAATACGTGTGCGTTCACTATTTGGGTCATAACTCCTTCAATAAAACTCTGATGGGTCTCAAATTTTGGGAGCTTATAGTACACACTGAGAGCTTTCCAACAATATCTTACGGGCCTAAAACGAAGTTCGGATGAAGAAGTTATGCATGTTGGAAGTCGGCAGAGAAAAGCTGCCAAAAGACTGACTCGCCCGAGCCAGCTTGTGGCTCGCCCGAGCCAGCTTTCTGTCGCGCCTGCGATGCCCGGGTCGCGCCCACGACCCATCCTGGCCAGCGACTGGACATAGCGAACAGGCGACTGACTCGCCCGAGTCAGTTTTGGCTCGCCCGAGCCATCCTTCTGTGACGGACGCGCTGTTTCGTAATGTTGTTCTGTTTTTAACCTAAATTCCTGTTTAGTATAAATAGCTCGTTTTTCCTCTTTTCCAGACAACTGATGTTTATGAATGATTTGCTAATGCAAAGTTGGGGTTTTCTCCCTTTTCTCTCAAAATCTTGTTGTTACTTTATCCATTTGTTAATGGTGGTGTTAGCAAGTCATTCCTTTATTGATTATCTAGTGGATTACCTATGATAGTCATGGTGGGGTGTTAGGCCTAGAGTGGTGGATTACCTAGCTCAAGGTCATATCCTTCCTTTATTGTTCAAGCTTTTGTTCGATTGTTGCATCAAGATTACAACTCAAGCTAATTTCATCAATCTCTCCCACCGCGCCACGCTCCACTTAGCCACCCCAGTGATCCTCATATTGTTTTCTTTGTGACCGTGGCTACTCCATCTTTGTGGTTTTTCCCAACAGTTTTGAGGCGAGAAATTGCATTAGTGAAGTTGGGAGGAAGAGAGACGGTGTGGTAGTTAAACATCTGCTTCCATGGCTGCGATGTCGCAACTAAACCTTAGATGGGAGAAGAGAGAGAGAGAGAGAGAGAGAGAGAGAGAGAGAGAGAGAGAGAGAGAGAGAGAGAGAGAGAGAGAGAGAGAGAGAGAGAGAGAGAGAGAGAGAGAGAGAGAGAGAGAGGAATAAATGAGAACATATCAGGAGAGGTAGTCAAGCTCAAGGTTGGGCATGTTGAGCGATTTTGACAAAGCATTGACTAGTAAAATGATTTTTTTCTTTTTTTTTTGGTTGAGCTTAGGAAAATAACTTATAGAGAAAGCAGGGAAAATGATTTTTTGGAAAATAATTTTCCCCACTTGTTTGACACTAAGCACCAGAAAATAGAAAAGTCATTTTCCAGATCGAGGATGATTTTCACCCCCACCAAACGCCCCCAATATTTTTAGCATTTTAGGACGATTGAAAGAGATAAGTCTAATATGTAAGAATAAAGTATTACTTATAAAAAAAAATTACAACTATGAATTGAAGGCATTATGTATAGACCTATCTATGTATATATTTTTAATGGCAATACTCCCTCGATATATGCTTTAATATTTGTGTTTCTTGACTTTTCTTTGTCTCTAATATATGCTTTTGATCTTCATTTTCTAATGATATATTTTCAAAAAATTATAAAGTTATATACTTCTATGAAAGTATTTTTCACTATGAATCAAGTGATATTAATTTCACTAAACAGATCATTACATATATTGAGAAATTTACTGTTAAATTTTTAAAAGCTGACTACATAATTTTGAAGAAGACTAAATTAAATATTGTGGAATGGATTGAGCAGCAAATAAGAAAGGTGAGAGATGAAGTTAGAAGAAGAACGTAACCTGCCATGACCACTCATCAAGACCGTGCTTATCAAAGTCACTTGTAAGATCAAAGCATTTGACATCCCCAGTGTAGTTGTAATAGATGTTGACTGCTCCATACAACTTTGCAAATGTGTCTTTCTCACTTCTTGGATCATCTATTGCCTCACACATCTGCATGTTATATCAAACTATCACATTCTCATAAAATCAAAATCAAAATCAAAATTCAGGAATTAATTAATTGACCTAGCTATTTCATTTCAAATTAACCTTTTTTACTGGATATGCAGGGAGCGGATTGAGAAAATTTGAAGGCGTGGGATAATCCGTCATAGCTGCATAAATATATGCTGTACTTAACCAACTTTCAACGTCATCTACTGAAAAATCCAATTCTCTGCACATTTATATATGTATATATTTACAATTATTCCTCACACATGCCCACATAATTTTGTATGAGAAACATGCATGCATATATAGAATTGAATATCAAGGATTAGATTAATTACTTGCAAATTTTAAATGAGGATCTAAGTTTGTCTAAGCCTCCTTTGCGCTTGCCAGTTTCTTCAATTTCTTTCCACGAGTCTTTGATCACCTTGTAGCAATTCTCACTCTCACTCTGCATCATTTTCACCAGCCCGGACAACAGAGAAAAAGGACAAACAAAAATAATTTCCAGTTAGATTCCTTTCTTATAATGGATTTCTTAATCACTAGAATAATTCTGGTATCAATAATTAATACACACATATTATGCCCCACTCAGCTGAAGTCACTCCATTTTATTTTATTTAGCTTTTCCTAGGTGGCCTTCACCAATATCTGTCCTTAATTGTCGTTGCATACCATCAGGGGTTCTCATGTAACATAAATAATCCTGATTCTTTTCCTCTTTCATGTGTCCAAAAATATAATATTAGGTACTGCGGGAGGTTTCATAAAAAAAATAAAAATAAAAATTAGGTTAAGTTTTCAAGTGGATAAAATGTTTCCATATTTTCTTGTAGAAAATGGTGGCAAAGTTTTTAAGCACGGCCCAATAGATGGGGAACACTTTCCCATAGGGTGACGAAGAAAGTTATTTTTTCATGGCATAGGGGAAAGATTTGTAGTTTAACTTTACCGAATATATTATAGAGACTATATATTCATTTAAATTAATAAATAAGCATTCTAAAATATTTTTTCCTAAGAAAATATTTCTAGAAAAAAACTTGCTCATGAATAAGTTTTCCAAAAAATATATTTATAGGAAAAAATCAAATGCATCATAATATAAAATAAATTCATTAGTTCTAGCTGGGGGTCTAACATATTCTAGTTACTTAGTCAACACATTATGATTTGATCAATATATGTTTTTTTCTTTAATCGCAAATGGTACCTCCAATTTTTTAAATTTTTTTTATCTATCGATTGAGATGATAGGGGTAATAATAAGGTTGTAAACATAAATGAGGTAGTTAACAGAAAAATTGTTTAAATATATTTAAAATTAAAATCAATTTTTCAGTTGTTATATTCAAATAATGGTCTAGATAAAAAAAACAATAATTAATATGGTATTGAAATTTTAAACTGATAGATAATATAAAACAGAAAAATTAGTAAGAAAGTAAGATAAAAACATGGGGCCAGGGGACTATTTTGGAAGAGATATTATAGAATCATTAATTGAAAATAAATTCAAATGTTATAAATCTGTGTGTAGCATATTTAGTAGTTACTGAACAATATGAGAATTAAGTATAATTAAAAGTTCAATTTAATAGTTAAAAGATTAGGTGATAATTCTTGATGACAAGCACAACATGATAGCAAAAATTAAAACAATAATAAAGGAAAAGAAAAACTAAACTAGAGATATATAGAGAGACCCTGAAGTCTTGGGTAATAATACTGTTGAAGCTAAATGGAGAAGTGAGGTTTTCAAAATTAAGGATTGGGGAAGAAGATGCCAAAGCTCCAATGGTGATATGAGGATACTTCAATCTAAACCAAGCTGCCAACACTGCAAAGATAATTCCACGTGTATCAAACTCCAATGGAAAATTCATGAATCAATGATCAATAATAATAAAAAAAAAGCAACTTACTCCCTGTGTTCCATATTATTTGACACATGGACTAAATTTTGACTGTTAATTACTCACAAATTACAATGAGTTACAATATTAAATTACCATTATTAGAAAGATATTTTACTAAATATTACAGTGGAGGTAATTTCATATCGTAATTCATTGTAATAATGAATTAACTATCAAAATGTATTCAAAGTGTTAATTAATATAGAGTTGGAGGGAATATTTTGAAAAGCAATAATAGAGAGGTAAATAACTAAAAAGAATAAAGAGATGATACTTCCTCCGTAGGAACCTCCAAAGACGACGACAGGAGAGTCCTTGGCAGTTAGATTGTTCTTGAGGTCAAGTATGAGAGTTGCATAATCAGCCAATGCTTGTGTTGAGCTTAAATAACCTTGTGTACTTGCATTTTTGTAGGCAACCTCCTTGTCACCTCCATATGGTATGGATTTCCCATAGAACCTATGCTGCAATTTCACTCCCATATTATAACTTTGACTATTCTACAATTACTAATATGAAATGAATAATGGGTACCTCGATGAAGAGCAAAAGAGCATGGAAATGGGGGGCAATTTCAAACATAAAGCCAGTGTTATGAGCAAACCATTCAATATCCCCCTCGTTACCCATATAGACAAAGATGGGGGAATTCTGTGCAGCACCACCCCAGCGTTTGTCGTTGATCAAGTATCTCTGTTGAAATGTCTGGTAACTCTGTGGATTGAAATTGAAGTGATCAAGTATCTGGGTGAAGTACCTTGTCGAATATCCGGCCTCCCCGTCTCCCCTAGAATTCGATACCCTAGCCAGCTGCTCCTCCCGCACGATCGATGTCGGGAACCTTGGGAATATTTTCGCCATTGCAGCAGGGGAGGACTGCCCTGTGCTAAATGAAAGGACAAACATACAAATGCTCAAAATAATAGTATGGTAACATGGAGATTTTCTCACACCCAAAGCCATAATTAATGTGTAATGACTTCAATTGGCTGGTTTCTTGGTGTTTTAGGAGAGTTACTATAGTGGTGTAGTAACCAAGTAGGTGGAGAGTTTGGGCGATGGCTAAACCAAAAACTTCTGATGCACAAATACCATGATGAAAGAGTTACAGGTTGAGGAATCCCCTTCTTTTTGGTTAGAAATTATTGGACCCCTTTTTTTTATAGAGGAAAGATGGGGTGCTACTCACTGGTCACTGGTATTGTACCACCACCTCCGTTCCAAATTAGGGTGTATTTGGTTGGTCGATAACTCCGGTGAAATGGTCAATTTTTCCAGGTTCATTTATTTTCCTAATGTTTGGATGTGGGTTAACTATGGGAAAAATTTCACGGCGGGCCCACTATTTTCTACATTTTCCTAGCGAAAATTTCCTTAAGTGGGCTAAAGGAAACTTTTCCCAAGGAAATCTTTCCCATATAAAACTTCCCATGGAAATTTTTTGCCGGGAAAAATTTCGCTGGGGTTCATACCAAATGCTCCCTTAATTGGCACTTTGCATAAATTTTTAATGTTAATTATTCACACATTATAATGAGTTATACTATGAAATTACTGTCATTGGGAAGATATTTTCCTAACAATTATAATGGTGGTAGTTTTATATTATAACTCATTATAATTTGTGAATAATTGACGGTCAAAATTAGCTAAAATGACAATTAATTTGAAACGCATGGAGTATTTGCCTGTCATTGGCCAGCGGGAGGTATCACGTACCTTTTGGGTTTTGGAGCTTTGCCTTTTGCTTGGAATTTGTGAAAAGAAATTATTCTACTGTAGAGCTGCTGGCTGCTGCTCACACTGGCCGGATCAATAGTTTTCAGTGTCTGGCTGCCTGTAACCGTCTCAAAATATATTCTTCTTCAATCAAGATATTAATTACGAGTAAATATTTAAAATTATCTAATAATTTATGATTTTATAATTTTATAATTTTAAAACATAACCTTTTTAGCAATTAAATATATTGAACAAATATAAGCACAATATATATATATATATATATATATATATATATTTATCTTGTACGTTGACAAATATAGATAACAAGTTTTATGTCCTGGCGTTCCACGAATGCAAATTATAGTTTACTTGATAAATTAATGGTAATTACAAAATATTTGGTATTTTATTGTTATAAAATTACATTGAAATAATAGGATCATAATAATAATAATAATAATAATAATAATAATAATAATAATAATAATAATAATAATAATACACATAATTTAGCAGTGGACTTAACCTAAATAGATCTTTTTGAGAACCTATATATACAAATAGCTTAGAAGTCACATATTTACCTAAGGATATTAGAGAGAATCACGGAAGCCTAGGGTCTAAACAAGTATGTGGATGATGGAAATCCACTCATAGAACTCATAAAAACATCAAACTAATTTTTGAGGGGTTTTGGATTAATGGAGAAAAAAAATGAAATTAAAAGATATGAACAATTCTAGAGAGAGAAATCTCACCAAATTGAACTAAGATGTTCAATCTCTAGCACAAGGATCACCCACAAGCAAGAGTCATGAATCACTCAAGAAATCTCATTAAGAGTGGAGGTAGAACACCCACTCACAAGGAATAGAAATCACCAAGCAATTTCCACCCAAAGGATTAGCTTCATTGATTAGGGTTTGAAAACCCACAATTACAACACTCTCCAATTGAGAGGATTTTTCTTGAGCCTAACGCCTAAACATTAATCATCCAAATCTATGTTGGAAATAAGCTAAGGGGGTATACATAGGAAATGGGAAAAAAATAACAAAACTCAGCAGAAAAAACGAAACAGCGCGTCGTCGTAGAAGGATGGCTCGGGCGCGCCGTCGTCTGTCCGCCATGGGCTGTCGCTGGCCAGGAAGGGTCACGGGCGCGACCTAGGACGTCGCGGGCGCGACAGAAAGCTGGCTCGGGCGAGTCACCATCTGGCTCGGGCGAGTCACCGTCTAGCTCGGGCGAGTCAGTCTTCTGGGCAGCTTTTCCCTACCGACTTCAAACGCACATAACTTCTTCATTCGAACTCCGTTTTAGGCCCGTAAGATATCGATGGAAAGCTCTCGGTGTGTACTTTAAGTTCTGGAAATTTGAGACCCATTGGAGTTATATTGAAGGAGTTATGATCAAAAGCATGAAGGCACGCCATTTGAATGTCTTCGAATTCATTCACCGCCATGTGTTTATTCTTACCGATGGTTCCGAAGCCCCTTAGAAGGCTCGGGAATGGTCCTCTTGAGACCTTAGATGACATCCTATGGCCCGGGGTCTTTGTAGAACGAAACACCGCTCTCTTAGTTGCCATAATGGCCCTCAAAGGATCCGTATCCACCATGAAATGGATGTTGAAACCGGGTTAGTTTTGAGGAAAGGAGAGGGTGACTTGTAGCAAACCGGGAACCTGTAACGCCCCAACCTTAATCACAAGATTAAGACTATACTTAGAATCCCAAACCTGTGATTAGCGCAGCGGAACACCTTAGGTCGAGGCATTACCGCCGTCTCCCAAAAGAGACAAGGCAACAACACTAAAGAAACTTCCAAAACCACAAGATAACATACTAGCTTAAAAACCTTCATGTATAAAACTTATACAACCTTTGGATAAACTACATAAACTTAAACATAGCTTAACAACTAAACGACTTCCAAAATCCTGCTCGCCCTTGCTAGCCGGGGATTTCCTTATAGAACTACCTTGACAGCCCTGAATTACTTTGGAACCGACTTGTCCTTGCCTTGGGAGCTCGAGCCTCCTAAAAACAAAACCATAAAACATCGCAAAAGTGAGTGGGGGAAACACTCAGTACGTAAACCTCCAAAGACGTAAACTGCTCAAAAGCGGTTTTAGTACCGGCATTTAAATTCATTTTGAAAACGGGAAAAGGGGATAAAACGATAACTTGCAATGATGTGCATAAAACATAAACATGAATAACATAGAATAGAGGTATATAGAAAATACGTGGAACCCTTATGATCGGTGGAAGCACCTCACACACGCGCATGCCCAAATCGATCTAGATTTAGATTGGGTGACCGCTACGCGGTCGACACTGGCCAGGTCTAGGACACTCTGATCAGGAGCATCTAAAAGGCTAGCACTTCACGTAACTAGCTAAAACATAAACATAGAATATATAACATGGGTCCACTTTTGAACATAAGGATATCATAAAACATAAAACTTAACATGGCATAAATTGAATGAATCATGAATATAACTTAGATCGTAAAAGCTGGACAATTTGCGTACCTTGGGACGCTAAGACCTTGGCGGCGCAGCTCGGCTTGGAGATGGCTTTCAAAACTTGTCAACTAAGATAAAAATAAATAAACATGAAGAACCGAATAAGGTTCTAAATTAGATTCATAAATTTAGAAACTTAGTAATATAAATGAAATACTCTAGGATAAAATTTCAGGTTTATATAAAAATAGAGTTTGAAGTATAACTTGAGTTAGAAAAATCGGAATGACATAAAAGAGTACATTTCGGAATAGGGAAAATCATGATCTACAACTTTGTCAACAGAACCAGAAGCTAAAAATGAATGGAAGGGCCCCAAAATGGGCCCGGACAGAAGCTGTGCACATAAAATTTTGGAGTTTTCGAGTTGGAAAATTACGAGAAATATGACGTAGAAGGTGATTCAAATAAAAGGGCTTGAACTTAGGACAATTAGCTTGAATTGATGATGAATAGGGTAATTATAAATTGGAAGCTAGAATGCGAGATAACGAGTTCAAATATGGTTTGATAATACGATATCGAATGAAATGGCAACAAGGAGCAAGATATACACGTCCAAATGTGAATAAAAGCAAGCTTGGATTAATGAATTATGAAATGAGGAATGAATTGAATTAGACATTGGAGGTTATCAAGCTAGAAGGAACTTTTAGCTAGAGTAAAGATATTGAACATTAGACTTAAGAACGAAGGGAGTCACGATACATTACTTAAACATACTAGCTCTTGAAAGGTATTCTCAAGACTTACTTAGGACTCCAAAATGGTACTCTTAGCCTTAAACACATAACTCCAAAATGACAACTTATAACCATGACACATTTATGCTTAGAACCCCTTATTGGGTTGATTTGAGGCCCAAAAGATATTAATTTACATAATCTAAATTGAGCAGAATGGTGTTCTGGACAGCCCGGTTTCCCGGGATCGTAACTCATACTCCCGATATCGTATGACGATGAACCACACCTTTCCGAAAAGCTTGCAACATGGCCTAAAACTTTCATGTTTACCACAAAAACCAAAGAGGTCTCCAAAGGGACGAAAAACAGCCCTCAAAACACTGACTCAGAAATTCGTATATAAAATCGTGAGGTTACGGTTTTGGTCGTAACTCGGGTTATACATGTCGGAAATTAGAAATTCCAAAGCCTATGGTTTGCTAACACCTTAAGCTATCAAATGGAGTAGAAATCTGGGCAAAAATCCCACTTTTATACTACTGTAAATTTCCAGAATCGAAACAGAGACTATTTTGCTCTTAATTTCAGCTCTAATGATACTTTTAGCCCTTAATTTATACTAATTCTCAACCAAACTTCACTTTGGCTATAATCCACTATATTTCCAGAATTAAACCTTGAAAGTTAACTCATCAAAGAGCTTAAATCCCACATGCAACCATGGATTAAACATAAACTCAACATAAAGGACTTGTTCTTGAACTCTTGCACCAAAACCTCACTAATTCACCCAAATTAAACATGACGACACTTAAATAATCATCTTAACATATATAATCAGCCCTTAATACTCAGAAACTTATCAAGAAACTCACATGCATCAAGATTATAACAATATCCATCAAGAATTCAACAAGAAAACCTCAAGAACTCATCCAAATACACATGCACATACTCCAAACCCAAACCCTAACTTAACCAATCCAATTATATACTTGAATTCATGAATAAAGAGAGTAAAAGAGATGGAATTTACAAAAGAAACATATATAAAACATAGATTTTCAGATTAGGGTTTAGAGAATTTGAAATTGGGGGTTTTGAGAGGTTACCTTTGAGGTTAAAAATGAATGAAAACACAAGAGAGAGGAGAGGGGGGCCACGGCCTGTTGTGGTGGATTCCGGCGCGGTGGCCGAAAAGGGCAGCAGAGGGGGCTGGCTGCAGCAGTGAGGAAGAGGAAGAGGGTGGAGTGGGTTTGGTGTTTGAGAAATAAAAGTCAGAAATGAATCCCCCTACCCTCTTCTAACTTAATATAATCCAACTAATTTAATTAGGACAACAATTAGTAAATTACACTTAACTAAATCAGAAACTTTAACTTAATTTAAGTAATTTTAAATATATTGGGTTAAAATAATTGGGTTGTACTAAATAAAATTAGTTGATAACAATTTGATTAAAATGAAATAAGACTTGAATTAGAGAAATTAAATAAGTAGGACATAAATATTACTTGTAATTATATAAAATAAATATAACCCAAATAAATTAAGGTTTGGGTAATAAAATATAAACGTTAAGAAGTAGAATAATTAAACCCTTTTCCGGTTAAAGAAATAACATAACGGTAAGACCCGAAATAGTTTAACTTAACGAGTGAAATGAATACATCCAAGATTTTTAAACCGGTAACTTGATACCCTTTTGCCATCTCCTGCACGAGACTTAGCACCAAAGAAATAAATAATTAAAAGTAAAAGCGAAAAATTTATATGTAATTTAGGTAATTACGGTAATTAGTACTTAATTAATCGTGATTTTGGGGTGGGTTGTTACAGAACCGTAGGCGAAACAAAAAGCGAACTGATCCCACACGGTTCAGATATTTTGATATATGCATATCACTATTAATATAGGCATGCAAATAAAAAACATCGTCATCTCCAAATAAAAAATGAAATGTACTTGTATTAAATAATTAGTAAAAGTTAGTGCTCCTAACTTGTCCCATATGGATAGATTACTAGAGTTTCTAACTCTTAAGGGAAATAAATATGTTACTTTGATTAGTCTCACATGGAGAGAATATGATATTTTCTATCTCTTTATATATTAAAGAGTGTCATGGACTTATAAATACATAAGCCATGGTGTGGGCTCACATGTGCTTGCATTAAGGTTCATTGTAGGGCTCTAGAGTCACTTATTGATATGACCGCAAGCGCACGGTGTACGGACTAGCACGTCAAGATCAATCCCACATGGACTCAATTAGTAGGACAAAAAACTAATGTCTAATGCGATTGCTAAGCTAATCAGGTTTTGGGTTTTGTAATTGTCTAACAACTAATCGGAACTAAAAAAGCAGGGAAAATCAATCAAAGAGATGCTAACCTAGCAACGAGTTTGATTACTAAAACTTAGCTTGCACAATCATATATTCAATAATGAATCAAGAACGATAACTATAAGAACTCTACTGCTCTTTCGATGCTAATAGAATTACCTCGATTAACCTAAATTACAACTTTTGTATGCTTTTCAATTTAATCATAGTTGAAGGTCTTCAATATTCTAGTTATCAAAAGGTTCCCTAGTTTGCTATTCTTTTCTCAAATTTTACAAGGCAAGGTAGAAAGGTTAGTAGTCAGATTATCCTAATTCACTTTTCAGTACTTCTCAGATTGATCTCAAATTACAAGTATTCCAGGCCTAAAGAACACTCATAAACATGGAAAACACAATCTTCTATTGATTCAAAACGAGAATTCATGCACAAACTAGAAACATTCAGTCAAACGACATTGTTTGGGGTTGTAGAATCCTAGAATTCAAGGAAACTACTCACTCATATTCAATGAAAACATGAAACAAGTTCCAAACATCATGATTGATTCTCAAAACAAAGAAAGAAATCGAAAAGAAAGATAACTACGAAGAATACAATCGTCGAGTGTTTCGATCCCTGGGTGAAGTCTTCCTCGCGAGCGTTGATGGTTTCTTCCCGAATATTTATCTTCGTTTCTCTTGAATCGACTCGGTCTTGAAATCTTGATGGAGGATTGAGGAGTAGAAGGGGATATTAGGGTTTTTTATCTCCTGATGGCTCTAGAACTAAGGCAGAATCATGGATTGATGAAAATAACCGCTGCCCTCTTCATTTTCTCTTTGCAAAAATAGGTCATTCTGACGTGTCCGTACAACCCGTACAATCCGTACCACGGTCCGTGACGAGCCCCACGGTCAGACCGTGGTGGCCACAGGTCGGCCAAATTCTACTCCGTTTCGTCCCAAATTCATGCCACGACCTGATCTTCAGCAGGGGAGGCCCGTGGTGAACTCGTTCTTGCCAAATCTTGAGGAAATGTTGGTGTTTTGGCCTCAAAACCTACAAATTTGCATCAAAAACAAAAACACCAAGTGTAGTAGGGAAATCGGAATAAAAATCAAGGTTCACACTCAAAACTATCCGTAATTCACTATCGAGAACCCCCACAAACGTAGACATGAAAAACAGTCATCACTTATTAGACTCACTTGGCACTTAGCACGTGAGCAAAAACAATTTTTTTAATTATCTGTTGCAATTTTTATTTTATTTCTATCCTATCTGTTTTACAATTTGAGACAATTGGGAGGTCCAGATAAGATTCAATTGTATTAACAGTTTGAATCTATCAACAAATATACCCTATCCAAATCGAAGTACATAGGATTGATTATTATATAAGAATTGATCCAGGAAGCTTTGTTGTATCCTGTAGACACGATTTTACATTAGGGTTAAATCTTGTCTTAAAGACAGTAATTCCATTCACGCCTTAAAGCTTTAATCATTCCCAATTTTTGTAACAATTTGTACATATTACGTACTACTACTTAATTACCCATTAATTGATTATAAAAGAAAAAAAAATCAATAAATTAAACATTGCATAATGTTTCAAGGTATTCTGAATGGGGAGCCAATACCCAGCAACTTAAATCATACCCACGTGGTCCTCATCCTGAAAGAACAAAGACCAGAGGAGATAGCAGACATCCGACCAATTGGACTATGTAAGGTGCTTTATAAATTGGCGACAGAGGTGGTGACGAGACGACTCAAGGAAATCCTCTCGAATATTATATTCGGCAACCAAAGCGCGTTTACCCCGAGAAGACACATCACAGATAATATCTTAGTAGCCTACGAGATGTTTCATGCAATGGAGGTAGATGAAGCAATAGATCCATGGCAATCAAGCTCGACATGGCGAAGGTGTATGATCGAGTGGAATGGCCTTTTTTGAGAAAGGTGATGCTAAAGATGGGGGCTCGGGATAGTTGGGTTGAGATGATTATGGGTTTTGTGGAGACAGCGAGTTTGTCATTCATCATCAATGGAGAGCCTAGGGGCTACCTCAAACCAAAAAGAGGAATCCAACAAGGGGATCCAATATCCCCCTATCTATTCTTATTTTGTGCGGAAGGTCTCTCGTATATGGCAACAGATGGAATTGGGCGAAACCGGTTGCATGGTCTGCAAGTGAGTAGGACAGCCCCGATAATTTCCCATCTACTATTTGCGGCGACTCCATCATATTTTGTGAGGCCTCTAAGGAAGATGCCATGGAGATAAACACAATTTTGAAGAAGGGTGAAAAGGCATCGGGGCAATTAAATGGTTAACAAAACCAAGTCTCAATAGTGTTCAAAACGAAGGTATCTCAGGAAAGGAGGAATGATCTAGCCAATATGTTCATTGTCAAGGAAGTTTTGTGGCATGACAAATATCTAGGTTTGCCAACGAAGGTGGGTCGTGGAACAACAAGGTCGTGGAACAAAAATCCTATTCCCGGTGGGAGCGGGATCGAGAGTGGGACTAAAAATGAAGCCCGGTCAACAACGGGACCAGGAGAGGGGCTTGACCTCATTTCCCGGTCCCGGTTTACAAATATATATATATATATATATATATATATATATATATATATATATATAGGATAATTGGATTCTAATAATCCCTAATTTCACCAATTGGACAATGGTGAGCCGTACTTTCACTTTGTATTCTAGTGGTCCAAAAAAAAAAAAAATTGGATTGTAGTGGTACCAAATCCACCTCCACATTCTTCTTATTTTTTTCATTCCTACACTATATTGTTTTTGTTTTTCTCGTTCCTGCCCCTAGAAAGTTAATGAATTGAAGTTTCGAAAACATTTTTTATATTATTTTTTTGAACTCCGAATAATTATTATGATTTTTTAAAAATAATAAAAGTGAAAAAATCGTAAAAAATAGTAAAAAAATGAAAAAGAATTGGGAGAAACGCTGTAAATTCATTAAAAATCATTGTAAAGTGTTATACTAAGTTTTGAATCAAATGCAATACAAAATCTATGATTCCCTTGAAAATATCCCACTACAATCCAATTTTATTTTTTTTGGACCACCAGAATCCAAAGTGAAAGTACGATCCACCATTGTCCAATTGGTGAAAGTAGGGATTATTAGAATCCAATTATCCTATATATATATATATATATATATATATATATATATATATATGTATGTATAGAGAACGTATCCATTGAGAACTAAGGGTTAAAATAAGAACTAAAGAACTATTAATTATGACCCTTAGATGATAGATGAATGGTTAGGATTAATTTCCCCCATTTAATTTAATTATGCTATTATATTAAATTTCTAAAATTAAGGTCTTCTTTTTCTCTTTCCTTTATTTCTCTATCTTGTCTCTTCTCCAGTTCTTAGGTCGTCGGAATTCAATTTCAATATAAGTTCTTCTCAGTTTATAAATCTTAACCATGGCGTATGGTGATATTTCAGAAAATTGTTTGGCAATCGTACTCCTACCGAATCTCCATCTCACCAGTTTCAACCAGCAATATATAAGAGAAACTATTTCAATCGACATGGAAAGTTCTATAATCAATTGCATTATTTATCATAATCGTTCATTCGTTCTTATACTAACTCCACCGTGTTTGATGTATTCAACTCACGCCTTCCATTTATTTAACATTAATTTATCGGTTTCTCGTCATTGGCCTATAATCCTTCTAGTTTCTTCATTCCTCCTGAATTTTATGTAATGGAGATGATTAATAATAACTTAAATCCTGCATTGAAATGGGTAATGATGGTATTAGGCAACAAAAAGTTCTCCAACCTCTGCAAATGAGCCATACACGAAAGTTTTAATCAATGGAATTAATTTTTGGTCAATCAAAACTTTGAATACTTCAACGGTGATTCGGAATGATGAACGGGGCAAAGAGAAGATAGAGAAAGAAAGGAAAGAAAAAATATCACCTTAATTTTAAGGTTTGGGAATAATAGCATAATTAAATTAAATGGGGGAAATTAATCCTAACCATTCATCTATCATCTAAGGGTCATAATCAATAGTTCTTTAGTTCTTATTTTAACCCTTAGTTCTCAATGGATACGTTCTCGTTATGTATATATATATATATATATATATATATATATATATATATATATATATATATATATATATATATATATATATATATATATATATATATATATGTGAAGTGATCAAATGAGCATTGAATAAAAATGAGCATGTGAGCATGAGAGACAATCGCCATTGGATCTTAAATCAATTGGTGAGATAAAATGAGAGATTTAACTTTATTTTTTTCCCATGTCACGTAAGTATGCTTGGAAGAAAGCAAAAGAAGCATTAAATGTTGCATAGGGAAAGAGGGTTAGGTGTGTAAATTGAAGAATAAGAGTCGCCTTGGTATTTTACACAAAATCAATGGACGAAGAAATACCTAATGTCCCCTGATGAAATACAAGATGTCCCCAGTCGGAAAAAATTTGACGTCCCTTACAATATTTTGATGCCAGCAGTGAAAATACGTGATGGCCCCAATGGAAATATGTGATGTCCCCAATGAAAAATTTCATGCTCCTTCTAATATTTTGATGCCCCCAATGAAAATCTGTGATGTACCCGATGAAAATAGAGATATCTCCAATAAAAATATTTGATGTCCCCAATGAAGATATTTAATCTCCTTTATAATGTTTGATGTCCCCATAAGAAACACTTGATGTCCCTAGTGAAAATATTTCACGTACCTTGTAATATATAAGTGATTGCCCCCTAATGGCGACATCAAATTTTTTCCATGGGAATGTAAAGAATTTTCATTGGAGACATCAAATAATTCTTGTGGGGATATCAACTATTTTCATTGGGGACATCACATATTTTTATTGGGGACATCAAAATAATAAAAGGGACATCAAAGTTTTCATTGGGGACATCCCGTATTTTCATTGCGGACATCAAAATATTGTGAAGGACATCAAATTTGTTTCGACTGAGGATATCTAGTATTTCATCGTGGGACATCATGTATTTGTTCATCCATTGATTTTGTGCGAAATATCAAAGTGGCTCTTATTCTTTAATTTACACGCCTAACCCTTTTCCCTATGCAACATTTAATGCTTTTTTTTTTTTGCTTTCTACCAAACATACTCACGTGACATGGAAAAAAAATAAAGTTAAATCTCTCATTTTATCTCACCCCTTGATTTAAGATCCAATGACTATTGTCTCTCATGCTCACATGCTCATTTTTATTCAATGCTCATTTGATCACCTCCCTATACATATATATATATATATATATATATATATATATATATATATATATATATATATATATATATATATATGTATGTAACGCCCCGAAAATTCAAATATAGAAAAGTCAAAGTCAAACTAACGTTAACAAAAAACTCAGCGGAAGACTCATTTTATTTTATTTTTTTCAACTGGGCGTCACAGCTGTATCCCCGAAGGAATACAAGGCGAGAGGGAAAAGCTGCAACTGTTCGACAACGGTAAACCAAACTAACAACTCAAATTTAGAAATCAAACTTAATATCACTAACTTCTAGTCTTTTGAAAAGAAACGCAACATAAATAACAACTTCTAGACACGCTGTCCTCACTTCTAATTGCCGTCCCCAGCATATAGATCTTCACCTGAAAACAAAACATTACAAAAATGAGGGGGAAAACTCAATAATATTTAACCCTAACCGTTAAAAACAAATCAAATTCATTTCAACTCATTTAAGGGAGAGGGAACAAGTCAAACCATTTCACAAACCTTTAACCCTTATAACTGTTTTCCTCAACCCAACCAGTTCAATTTTATTATGCGGGCGGGATACCAAATCCCTTAAAGTAACATTCGCCCACCAAAGGCATTAAAATAATCGCCCACCAAAGGCATCAAAGCATTCGCCCACCAAAGGCATATCAAAACATTCGCCCACCAAAGGCATATCAAAACATTCGCCCACCAGAGGCATATCGAAACATTCGCCCACCAATGGCATCATAACATTCGTCCACCAAAGGCATATCAAAGATTTACCCACCAAAGGCATATCAAACATTCCCTCACCAAAGGCATCATGACATTCACCCACCAAAGATATATATCAAACATTTGCCCATCAAAAGCACCATAACATTCGCCCATTAAAGGCATAAAACATTCGCCCACCAAGGCATAAAACATTTGCCCACCAAAGGCATCAAACATTCTCCCATCAAAGGCATCAAACAAAATAAACCCGCTTAATTTTTCACTTTGAATTATTAGTGTCTTATGCAAATCTCAGCTCACAACTCTCAAGTCAACCCAACCTAGGTTATTAAAACTAGTAACGAAACTACTCATAAAAGACCATCACAATTACGTCAACTCATAAATCAAAGTACAAATAATAATCCAAAACAGATGGCCACATTTTCAACATAAAGTCCCCTTCGGGATGCAATTTCCAAAAACAGATTATAATTCAACAAAAACACATTTAAAGTGCATCCCAGTGGGGATTAGGACATAGACATTACCTGATTAGCTTCACTTCACAGCAAAAACGAACACACTTGAGCTCACTAATGACGCGAACTAGCTCTGGCCAAAAATAGAATAATTTCCATAATTAAAACGCACCTTTCAAAGTTAGTATTAACTACCTTCTATCTAACCCTCCCCTAGGAACACTATAGGTTCCTATAATTCATGAATTTACACTTTAAATTACCCAACACATTCCAAGTGATCACATAATAAAACCAAATCAACCTTTTCACTCAACAACACATTCACTAATAATTAATAACGACAAGACAAATTACAGCACTCACATAGAAAAGGTCATAACTTGACTTCCCGACATCCTATGAGTATGGTTTTGGACTTTCCGGAAATCTCAGGATGTCTACTAAAACTCTTGTGTTGAACTCAAGACAAAAAACACACCCTAAGGTTCTCAAAAACAGTCATCAATCCAAATTGTGCAGATCTGACCTAGGTCTGGTGATTAGGGTATAACTCGACTTATACAACACCAAAGTCCAATCCACAAAATTCCTATGAAAGCTAACATCTTAGGAAATCTCCAGTTCAAACAGTTTGGTCAAAGAACAACTACACCACTTATGGTGACCCGTTCTTTACACCCTATTGAAACTGTCCAGTTCTCGGTTCCCATATAGTTGGTATTTTCGGTTCTAACTTTCACCATTTGATCTCGCTCGGGGTCCTAATTTGGGCCTAAAATAGTGGCTAAGGTTAAAAGTTTCCACCCTAATCCAACCAAGGTCTAAAAGCTACCACTTATAACCGACAAAATTAAACCTTTCTAGGCAAGGAACTTCATAATAACGTAATAATAGTATAAACACATACTAGTAACATAAATACGAAATGTTGAAACTTTAATACACATAATACATTATAAAATTTGTAAAACTTTGCCCCAATTTCATTGTTCATTCTAGTTCTTAATTCATGCTTTTAATTGCTTTCCTATTTTCATGCTTTATTTGATGCTTTTATTGCTTTCTTTTAATCCATGCTAGTATAGTTAATTTGCTTTCCTTTACATAATTTACCGCTTTCCGCATTGAAAAAAACCCTAACAGAAACCGATTCCCTTGTCAAGCTTAAACACCCATCCCTGTGGACTGACAACCTTAACCTCACAAAAAAACCCAAAAATACCGCAACCGAACAAGTGATTATTGCGTATTTTGCATGATTTAGACTCCTTTATTCTATGACTTTTTACTTGCTTTTAATAATTAAATTAGGTTTATTATTATGTTTTTATTGATTTTACATTTTTATTAGATTTTATGTCTTTTGTTATTAGTGAAAATGAATCAATAATAATAAATTTGAAAAGAAAACTAAAGCCTAATCCCAATCTATCTAACCCAGCCCAACTCTCTTCCCTAATCTACCCATTCAATCTCCCTCGGCCCACATAAACCCCAAACCCCAGCCCACCTTTCCTAAACTATCCAGAACTCCCTAAGTCCCCATTAACCCAATTACCCACTAACCCAAACCCTAATCCCTTTTCCCCTACCGAATACCCAGCCACCCCCCTCCCCCCTAAATTCCTAATTCTTTCCTTTTCATTTTCATTTCCCTTTTTTTTTTCCTCTTTTCCCTTCGTCCCTTTCTGTCTCTCTGACTCTTCTTTCTACTGCAACCACGAACACCCACCACCACCATTTTCTCATCCCCCATCTCCATCTCTCTTCTCCTCTTCATTTCTCATCTCATCATTCTCTTCCAAATTCTCGCGATTTCTCACTCTTTTTCTCCTCATTTGCAGACTCGGTTGAAGAAACAACAGAAGAAGTACAATTCACAGAGACCTCCACCACCAGCATCGCATACCATCTTCGCTGCAGTAACAAAATCCATCTCCACCTTCCGGATTGAAGTGTTTCAAGGGCTGAGATTGAAGGTTGAATGATCGATTTCGAGTATAAAACAAAAGAGGAGCCGATTTTGAGGTTTTTTTATGGTTGGTTTTGGGGAAGTGACAACCCATACCTCCATCTTTAGGGTTAATGTTAGGTAGAATTTGGATTTAGGTTTTTATCATGCTTTGAATCTCTATTTTGATATTCGTATTTTAGAATTTGTTCTTAGTTTCGTTTGCTGGAATTGTATGTTGATAGATTTGGTATTTGGTATTTATGTCAGTTTGATTGCTCTGCTTGGTTTCTTCGATTTTCTCTATTTTGATTTGTAATGAATTGTGCTCTGTTCTTTCTTTGTGTCCTCTGTCTTTCTTTCCCCTGTTTCTTTTCCCTGTTTTTCCCCTTTGTTTCCTCTTTTTCCCCTGTACTCTTTGTTCTCATTCCTTTTCTTTTGTTTCTCTTTGCTTCGGTCAACAGTAGTAGTAGTAGTAGTAGTAGTAGTAGTAGTAGTAGGATAGTATATTTTGTGTTTCCTTTATTAATTAGGATAGTTTCATTTAGTAATTAATTAAGAATATTAGTTAGTAATTTTTGAGCCTAGGGTTATTAGGTTAATTGAGTCAAAAATTAGTTTGGTTTAGGATTAGTTTTAGCATTTGGGTCAGTAGGGTTAGACGGGTCAGTTTATATTAGCAGTTAGTTAGATCAAAGCTTATTAGGTTAGTGTTTGGGCTAGATTTAGTCTAGGTAAAAAAAAAAATAGTTTTTGGTTTAGTTAATCTAGGTTAATCTAAGTTAGATGAGTCTTAGGTTTTCTTTTAGTTTGTTAATAAGTAAACATGATTAGTGAGCAAGTGTTTTAGGTTGGGGGTGATTAGGCTTTTAATAGGGATTTGATTTGAGGTTTGATTGGAATGGAATGATTAGCTTAGTTTAGGATTTTCCACCATTACTCTCTATCTTTTGTGGAGGTTTAGCTAATTGAGATGTTGCTAGATTTCCTTAAAGCATTAGTGTGAGGTTTTAGTGGGATAATTAGGTTTGTCATTCATGGATTTAGAGATTGATTTAATTAGGGTTCGCTACACTTTATACTCTTAGGTTTTAGTCTTCATGAAAATGAGAGGTAAGATTTTTGGAAGTTAATCTATTGTTACCTTTGGAAGAGGGTGCTTAGAGTGATTAAGTTTTAGTAGAAACCCATTCCTAGCTTAGTAATAACCTTTTCGATTTTCCTTCGATTAGATTTCCTTTAGGTAGCTAAAATCAACCCCCGAGCCTTTTTCTTCTTTTGTTTGTGAATTTATTGTGTCTTTTTAGTGTAGTTTCCAAAATCCAAAAACATGGAAATCTAGACCTAGTAGGTGAGAGTTCGATAGCTTTTAGGTTCGGTACCCCAACTCCCTATGGATACGATAATTAAACCCCCGGCTATACTATAGCTAAAACAACAAGCTCGCCTCAAGTTGCATGCATGATCACATGCTTATTTTTACGTAAAAAGAGCAAGCCATGCAACCTATGCAAGTCACATGTAATCTCCGCGCGGAGAGGTTAGAGTTTCGAAACCTCACAAGAACATCACTAAAGCATTTCATATAAGGCCATCCAAATAGAATTACCGTTTAGTGTGAATCAGCAATTCCCGAGGAAAACATATTCACACCCTCACCGTCCAACGATGCATGGATGGAGGGAAGTTCATCCTCCCCCTGTTGACGGGCGACCGGCCTTGAAGATCGGCCACACGTGGTTCATTCACCACGTGCTGCCGTCCACTCTCATACACTTTTCCCTCCACCTTGGTTTTCTGTGCTGTTAGCTGTCAGTGGCCGAGATTATATGTATATGTATGCATACATGCATCTTCTACTCCCTCTTACTCCTATAAATACCATACTCTTGTCAACACTTCAAAAACAATCTATTCCATTCTGTCGCCTTCACTCCATCTCTCATTCTATCTCTCCCTCTAATCCATCTCTCTGATCTCCATAAACTCTCTATTCTATTATCATCTTTTCACCACTTTCTTATCCCATTCTATCACCATATTAAATCTCTAATCCTAATCCCTATTCCATCCATCCTCATTCTTACATGAACTCCATCAAGCACCACAAAACAGCCTATACCAAATCTCCTAAAAAACCTAAAAAAAGAGCATTCTTCCTACCCCTTTTTCTATCATCTTTTTGGTTCATTTTTACATTTTGAGAGGAGACATCTAAGGGTATCAAGAGGAGCATCTTCAAGGGCTAGGCAAGGCCTTTTCTTCAATAAGCACAATGTAAGCTTTGAAGTTTCCTTTCTCTTGTAAATAAAGTGTTGTATATGTACAAATTCTTTCTTATGTTTCATGTTGTTTGATTCAATGAAATAATTCTATAAAGTTCTTATTTATCTCCCTATCAATCTTTATCTAAAGCACACTTAAAACTTTTAGTAGAATCTTTCCTTTTGTGAGAGGCGAACTCAAAAGGTTCCTACCTTTCGAGTTCGTAACCTTACCCCCGGATCCATTCTTGGGTTTCACAGGCGGAGTCTTTCTTGTTTTCTTTTTTGGTGTTGTCTTGGCTTTTCCCTTAAAACGTCGGGTGGCGATTGCCATTTCGAACCAAAACACATCAGGTTGCATAAACTATTGTAAAACATGGTTTTACAATGTATTGATGCAACTTTAGGGTGTTCTTTGTATATTTCTAAGTAATATTTTGCATAAATCGCTTTCTTCCGAGCCTAACATTTAATGAGCAAGTTGGGTTAAATTTAGAAGAGTTTGGAACAAGTGGATGTTCACTCTTAAAAGTTTAATTCAATGACTCATGAAATGCACAAAGTGAAGGGAAAGTGATTTTACAAACTATTATTCTTGAAATGTATGATTAATCCCTTAAAGAGTTTTAAAGGTGCAAATCCCAGCACAAACCACCAAATCACACCCCCAATCCCCGTGGATGTTCGGAAGCCCGAACGGCGAGGAAAAATGTCCACAAGATTTTTGGCGACTCGACTAGGGAGTTTTTCTTAAAGTCGGTAAAACTTTAAAAAGGTTTAGTGTGTTTTAAAATTTTTGGAAGAGAGATAAGTTTTTGCTTTATAATATTAAAGTCATTTTTTTAGGCATAAATGCATTGCATATACCATGTTACCTCTTGGTCACGTAAGTGGGCTAGGTTGCACTTAAAGCGGCGGTTTAGGTTTTCTTTATAACTACAAAAATAACCCATGGGATGTTAGACCGACTATACTCTGTTGGTGCCTTTACACCAAGAGAGCCTTAGTCACGACATCCACTCATGCATCACTCTACGAGGTCTCTACATGAGCCTCGAAGAGCAATACCCCATACATTCAAGTTGCCTTTACAACGAGAATGCACCGGGGCGAGTACATTAGTCGATAAGCCTTATCCAGCCAACAATCCCTTTTTGTATATAGAGCCTTGGTTAGGGTACGCTTATTCATGTGTATGTTATGTGCTATGTGTTTACCTTGTTGTTGTAAAGAGTCGACCCAAGTCTAGAGATGTTTTCTTAGTCCATGTAGTGATCTTTGGGATGAGAAGACTCATGTTTACAATTAGGTTAATTAACCTAAAAAATTAAGGTTAACCCAGTGGTTGGACCCATCTATCTATAAGAGGTTAATTATCTTGGTTCACAAAGTATACTCAACTCGCCCTGATGATTCTACATGGTCCTTTACAACATTCCCTTGACAAAAGGTCCAAAAATCTGATAAAAGTCAAAACAAAGTTAGCGGGTAAAGTCCTAGACTGCGTAATAATCACCGGGTTTGAGTAAGTTAATTTATCGAATTAATTATTAAATCAATCTCAACTTTATGGTCGGCCCGTGGTTAGGCCTAACCATATTGGATTGAATAGTTAAATCCATAAACTAATTACAACTCACCTGTCGTTGGTTTTATCCATCCTTTACAATCCCCGCTTTCTCGGTAAAATACAATAATAAAAAGTGTAAAAGTGTAGATTATTAGTCCTTCGATCATTATTCTAGGCCTAATGTCTCTCGCCGTTTTCAATTCAACATATCTGCAGTGAAAAGCAAGGTGACAACTCAGTCAACGCTACTTTGACCTAATGGAAGGTTCGATTACCTAGGCCACTCTACAACAAGAAAAGAAAGCCGAGGAGCATACCGCCCGACAGTGGGCACTCATCGAGAAATAAAATAGCCGCATCGAGCAACAATAGGAGACTTTGAATGGAGTGTTGGAAGCTCTACACCGCATTAATATGCATGTAGGGATGAGCAATGATGATGAAGATGCTATGGAAATTATTGTTCGGTCTCATTTTGAGCCAAATTAAGACCGTAATTGAGTATTTTTTTGTTGCAATTTCTTCACTTGATTGGAAAATTAGTGTGATTTGCAGATCTTAATCCAAATTCATAGAGAAGTGAGAAAAAGTGGAGAAAAGATGAAAATTTAAGAGAGAATTGAAAAGAAGATGAGAAGAAGAATTAAAGAAGCAGCCCAATCGCGCGAGATCCGGCGCAAGAGTGAGCGGAAGATAAAAACGCTGGCAGTGCCTGAGATAGAAAGTGAGAAAAGACGAGTCACACAAAATGCTGGTTGCGTTTTTATGGACGCTGACTCCGTTTTTATGGAAAACTCAATGACAGAATACAAAACGCTGGCTGCGTTTTTATGGACACTGGTTGCGTTTTTATGGAAAACTCAATGACGGAATACAAAGCATTGGCTGCGTTATGGACGCTGGCTGCGTTTTTCACTCACTGCTTATAAAAAGACCTAGCCGCCGCGAGAATTAAGGGGAATTATCATAGTTATTTTTTTTAGGTTTACTCTTTCTTAGCATTATTGTTCTAGGGTTTAGTTCATCGTTTTGCTTTGCTTTTGCCTACCGTTATTCTTCAATTGTAATTCACTCGTTCAATCTTTAATCCAATTCAAGTTTTTTAAATTCTCGTTCTTCTCGCTTTTTTTGTTTCTAGTCTTGTTAGTTCGAATTATTAGTATTAGTTCACAACCGAATTCCACTTTTTAGTGAAAGAGGAGGATTAAGGGTTTATAAATTCTCCTTCAAAGTGAGGATTTGGGGGATTCTTAGTAATCCGAATCACGACTTTTGTTTGTTCGGGAGAGTTCGTGATGCTAGCAAGGTGAGGAAGAGTGCAGAAAAGACTGTCGATATAGTCTACTCCCTTAATTTCATCGAGTCTTTTAATTTAGTTCATATTTGCAATTTAGATTGTTATTTATTGTTTTCTTGATTATGAGTTCTTCGTTAGTTTTAATTTTTCGTTCTTGTTAAATTAGGTTAAATTTTAATTCTCGCTTCGTGTTTGCTTTAGTAATTACTATTTTCAATTCCTGTTTAATTTAATTTTATTATTATTTACTTCTTTTTTCGAAATTTGAAACCCTACCAAACCAATTTTCGAAAAACCTAACACACCATCCCTGTGGATTCGACAACCCTTACTCTTTTACCCCAATTTCTACAACCGAACAATGGCGCCGTTGTTGGGGATGATGTTATTTGGTAGATTAGGTTATTGGTTTGTGTGTAAATAGTTTATTTTAATTCAGAAAAAAATGTGAACAAAAAAATTGAAAAACAAATTAAAAAAATTTAAAAAAAAAAGAGAGTTATGATTGATGTTAGGGTTCCACAATTTGAACAAGAAATATTTTGGAGATATTTTCCTAGATTACAGGTTTATGTTGTTCAATGTGAATCATATGGTATCTCACATGATACACTAGATATCTTGGGTATTGTGTATGAGGGTGTTAATTATGAAACTCGTAATCTCTTAGAATATTATGAGTTTTCTAATTTAGGAGAAGACGAGGCATTGGAATTTCTTGAATGGTTGTCTAGGGATACTTATTAATCTGAACAATAAAATTCTCCTTATGACCTCCAAATTTAAAATTTCGCACCTCCCTCTGAAACCCTAACCGAACAATCATATGAATATCCCATATATTTTGATGATTAATCTTATGATAGGGATTATGTGGAAAATTCTTTTGATCTTCCCCAATGTGATGTTGTTGAGTCTCATCCTTTGTGCTCCTATTGCGACTCGCCGAGCCATGATTCTGATTCTTGCTTGCAAGCCGAAATAGATGATTTTCGAGCTAACATGTGTGCGAAAATGAATGATTTGTGTGTGAAAATGACTGAGTACACGCTTGAATTTTTACATGAGACTAGACCTAGGGTAGGCATTCCTTCTTCACCAGTGGTTGAGTCGATAGTTGAAGTAGAACATTCATCATCTTTGAGTCCTGAAATGCATGTTGATTCTTCTTTGTATGATTATGATGAGGATGATGACTACAATAACAGACCTACTTTTGCATATATTGAGCTTAGGAAATCCTTAGCCACATCTAGAGAGCATGAGAAAATTGTTGATTCTGTGTGTGATGATGTTGAACTTGATGAAAACATGTTAGATCATGAACCATTGTCCACACCATTGTCCATGCTTTTGTGTGAAGAAAAGGTTGAGTCTAATGAATGTCATGATACTTGTGATGCAACTGAACATGATGTTGTTGAGAGTGAAATTGAATCCTTGGTGATTGAATGTGTGCTTGATACTGAATTATTCACTTTCATTTAGGATCATTGTATTAATGAGGCATTATCTACCCTTTCATGTGAATCCATTGAAAATAATATGAAATCTTATGATGATGAACCTGAGTCTTTGGGGATTGATCCTAAGTGTTTGAACTTGGTTTGTGACAATGATATTTTTTTATGGTGATATGCTTTATGAGTCATTGTTTGCATCCAAGTCTGTGCATGAGAAGGTCAAGGAGTGTATTGTATTGCCCCCTCCCGTTGATTTGCATACTCAATCTCCATTTACAAGTCAATAGGAGGAATCATTTGTCATGTCTCCTTTTAAGATGCCTAGGAAAGTTGTGTACATTCCTGTAGTCCGTCAATTCTATAACTTTTCTAAGACCTTTGATAAACTGTTGAGAGCACTAACATTTGTTGATATACTTTTGAGATTGTGCTCTTATGTACACCTTTATGAGATGCATTCACGGATGCATGATTTGTTACTACGGGCGTTGAATGGTTCTGAGATGGTGCCCGACGTGTTGAGGTGAGATGGAGTGGCTGAGGCTCCATAGATGGTTTTATTTTGAGACTTCATTGTTTGGGTATATTCAGTACCCAACCAGGTAATATCGTTCCTTTTCTTTTTCATACGGTTAGTGAGTTTGAATTCTGTGTTTCTTTTTATTTCTTTTGGTGTGTTTCTTTTTCTTCTTCTTTTGGGTGCTTGCTTCCTTCTTTTACCAATGAGCACATTGTTGGTTTTTTTGTGTGGGAGTAGGGGTGGCATGCATGCCGGCTTGAGTTTTTTTTTTCCTTTTCTTTTGTGTGCTTTATTTTCTGTGTGGTGTCACCTTATTCATAATGAGGACATTGTAGAGTTTTTGTGTGGGAGTGGGGTGGCACAAGTGCCTTACTAGTTTTAGGAGAAAAACAACTTTAGTTACCACTGAAAATAAGCGAAATTTTAATTTTTTTATCAATTAGGATTAGCATGTTCGAAACACCTTCGGTGATGATTTGTAAACCAATTAGACTTTCATTTTGTCTTGCTTTACCTAGAAAAAAATTTGGTTGAGAACTTAAAAGTTTTAGAAACTGTTTTCTTCAAATCTTCTGATTTTGAGTCAAGTTATGAAAGTTGTGTTTAACTGCTTTGACTGTCTTAGTAAGTGTAAATATGCGTGCCGCAAATCTTTGGGCTAGGTTTAGATATTTGAGCCCCATCCCGTGAGTCCACATAGCCTAAAAGTATGGATTGATCATTTTTATCAATTCTTTATTCCCTTGAGTGACTCCACCACTAGTTGCACCTCTAGACTTGCTTTGCATCTTGTTTGAAATTGCATCTTTGCTTTACATAGCCAAACAGCCTCCCTAACAATATTATTACCGTTCTTTAGCCCCGCCTAGCCTTTGATTACCTTTTTTTTTTTGTGATGAAACCCTGACAATACAAGCCATGACTTTTATTAATTCCTACACTTTTCCTTGCTTGGATGTGTGAGAATTCATTATTTCGGGAGCGAAAATTGGTTCGGTGTTGCTGTGAATGGAATTGAGATACTGGGGGTGTAGTTTTGATTTTAATTGAATTGGGACACATTACATATCCCAAATATTATGAGTTAGCCAATTGGTTATGATGTTCTTTTGACATATATTGAGGTCAAAGCTATATTTTATGTTTTTCTTCTCCCTTGATCACCCACCAAAAAAAAAAAAAAAGAGAAGTAGAAAAATAGGAAAAAAAAAAGAAAAAGAGAAAATGGTGATTAGGGAGATTCAATTGAAAGTTCTAAAAGTCTTTGATCCATCTGAGGAAATTTGATGAGGTGTTCGATATTAATGAGGGAGAATTGAGTTCCTTTCTTAAATTTAGCAAGAAGGTGAGTTAAGAGTGATTTTTTTTTTAAATATCAGTCCAAGCATGGCTCTTTAATTCCTCATATCCAAATATTACCACTCCTTTCCCCTAACCTAAGCCTCATTACAACCCTAAAAAGTCATCTTGATTGTCACTTGTGTATTTGCATACTAGCAGTGAGAGCGAGATTCTTACCAAGCCTATGATAGATTGTTCCTTTTGGTCTGAGTATGAGAAAAACCCACATGCACATTCAAATTTGAGTGTTAGAGCGTTTAATTTTTTTCCTAAAGTGAGGTTTGCTCTTTTGACTGGCCTACGTCGATAACCAACCGCGCATATTTGCATTCATCTTAAGTCTGTTGGCGGTTTTTTCGCATCTAAAGTACTTGTTCTCTCTACTTAATTTCGAAAACTTCCTTCTATCTATTGTACACTGATTTTGTTCTCTTCCAGATTGATCTTGGTATTTGCTTTATGGAATGATGTGTTTGATTGGTTAGCCTGAAGGGGTGTTTAATTGTATTTGTAACCTTAACGCTAACCCATTTTATTTCTTTTATTTCTTCTTTTTCCTTTTTCTTTCTTGAGTCTTTTCCTTTTTAATCTGAGTCAACTTTTTCTTTTTCTTTTTCTTTTCTTTGGATTTTTTTGGTATATTTGCTATAAACCCTCACGAGACCTTCCTCGTCCACTTGGGCTACCAAGGAGTTTAAAGGGCTTGTTGTATACCCTAAATGCAACCGTGATTCCTACGAAAGTGAGTTAAGATAGTTAGTTTATTTTTCTTATTTATTTTAGTTTGCTCGGGGCGAGCAAACCTTTGTGTGAGAGTGTTGTTTGGTCTCATTTTGAGCCAAATTAAGACCGTAATTGAGTATTTTTTTGTTGCAATTTCTTCACTTGATTGGAAAATTAGTGTGATTTGCATATCTTAATCCAAATTCATAGAGAAGTGAAAAAAGTAGAGAAAAGATGAAAATTTAAGAGAGAATTGGAGAATTGAAAAGAAGATGAGAAGAAGAATTAAAGGAAGCGGTCCAATTGCGCGAGATCCGACCCAAGAGTGAGCGGAAGACAAAAACGCTGGGAGCGTTTTTAAAACGCTGGCAGCGCCTGAGACAGAAAGTGAGAAAAGACGAGTAACACAAAACGCTGGCTGCGTTTTAATGGAAATTAAACTCAATGACGGAATACAAAATGCTGGCTGCGTTTTTCACTCACTGCTTATAAAAAGACCTAGCTGCCGCGAGAATTAAGGGGAATTATCATAGTTATTTTTTTAGGCTTACTCGTTCTTAGCATTATCATTCTAGGGTTTAGTTCATCGTTTTGCTTTGCTTTTGCCTACCGTTATTCTTCGATTGTAATTCACTCGTTCAATCTTTAATCCAATTCAAGTTTTTTTTTTATTTTTTTTATTCTAGTCTTGTTAGTTCGAATTTAGTATTAGTTCACAACCAAATTCCACATTTTAATGAAAAGGAGGATTAAGGGTTCACAAATTCTTCTTCCAAGTGATGATTCTTAGTAATCCGAATCACGACTTTTGTTTGTTCAGGAGAGTTCGTGATGCTAGCAAGGGGAGGTAGAGTGAAGAGAAGACTGTCGGTATACTCTACTCCCTTAATTTCATCGAGTCTTTTAATTTAGTTCATATTTGCAATTTAGATTGTTATTTATTGTTTTCTTGATTATGAGTTCTTCGTTAGTTTCAATTTTTCGTTCTTGTTAAATTAGGTTAAATTTTAATTCTCGCTTCATGTTTGCTTTAGTAATTACTGTTTTCAATTCCTATTTAATTTAATTTTATTATTATTTACTGCTTTTTTCGCAATTTGAAACCCTACCAAACCAATTTTCTGAAAACCTAACACACCATCACTATGGATTCGACAACCCTTACTCTTTTACTCCAATTTCTACGACCGAACAAGTATCCCTAATCATGTGTCTACTGTTGACAAGGGCAAAGGAAAACTAGGGGCAGGTTCCAGTACTGGAGGAGTCATCCATGTTCCAGATGACCGCACACCTAAGCCACCACCAATAGTGGTTACCCCTCAAGTTCTACCGATTAAGGCCGAAGCTGAGCTACAAAACACCCCTCTCATCCAAGAGATGAAGGAGCAGTTGGATGTGTTTAAGAACGCCGTGAGTCATATGCCTGTTTTCGCTAATCAGTTCGTAGAATTCGAACCATCTGTTGAGATTAATTACAAGATAGCTGGCAAGATGGATATACCCTTGAAGAAGCTAAGTCCTTCTGCAAACCTAAGTCATCATGTATGGGAGTTTAACCGAGTGATGTCGCTTCGTGGCATCAACACCGAACTGTACAAGCAAGTTTTCCCATCATCGCAGAATGATGAAGCATTGGATTGGTATTATACTTTTCCTTTGAAAACTCGGGGAGATTGGGTTGCCTTGCGTAGAGCATTCATTGAACATTACAACAAGGTTCAAA
Source organism: Portulaca oleracea (assembly GCA_029582165.1). Classification (NCBI taxonomy): domain Eukaryota; kingdom Viridiplantae; phylum Streptophyta; class Magnoliopsida; order Caryophyllales; family Portulacaceae; genus Portulaca; species Portulaca oleracea. Next base: position 35,806,503 of record CM055877.1, on the reverse strand, counting down.
AGGACAAAGTGACTTTGACGACGGATGTTATGGCCATTCACCAAGGAGATGATGAGACGCTTTTAGCTTACTATGAAAGGTGGCACTCTAAGATGTCCCAAGTAATCAGCATCATTCCAACAGAAGAGCAGTTAGACACCTTCATCCGCAGTCTAAAGTCAAGTTTGGTTTAACAGCTAGATTTTCATGCCGTAGAGAACTTTGAATACCTGAAGAAGTTGTGCCCTAAGTTGGAGGCACGGAAGGAGAGAAATATAGCATCTCAGGGCTGGAAAGGCGGTAGCATAATATGGAAGATCTATCGATGCCCCAAGGGTGACTGAGGCTAATGTCATTCAAAATGTGAACCGTGGTTCATTCCTAAATTTGAAAATTTTCCATTATGATTCTTATACCCCGCTGGACATGACTTATACTGAAGCCTTGTAACTTTTGTTAAAGTTCGACAAGATTTGGTTACCTACATCTAAACCAGAGCTTGAGAACAAAGGGCCAGGGTGGAACAACAATGTGTATTGCAAGTACCATCGCGTGAGAGGACATGATACCGAGCGCTGTTATACGCTCAAGAACTTCATTGAGAAAATGATTCGCTCAGGCGAACTACCGGCACCAAAGTCGATAAGGAAACCCAACAACAAAAGCAATCCTCTCCCGAATCATGCTACTTTCATAGGAGAGGGTACTTTTGACCCATCCGAATGTATTACAGATGAGGGAGCACCTGTACTCCCCCTTGAAGATTTGACAACCTTTATCGTCAATGACATATGGGTAAGCGATGAAGAAGATGTCTATGAAGAAGTGATAAGTGCATTATTTGCACTTATTTCTAGGTGTTTTAGAGGCATAATCATGGTAGATTTAGGCCAAAAAAGCGCATAATCTTCCCCATTTCTCTATTTACGCTTGGTCTTTGCGTTTTTGGTGTTAATTTACAGATTCAGGAGCAAAAACCTGACTTTAGGAGAACATCTGGCAACACCAAGGGTACCACGAGTATCAACCACTGTTGATCAAACCGTGGTATAAATTTAAGGAAGAATCGACCAAAAAAGCTCCAGGCAGCGCCCACTACGGGCTGCCCGTGGTGGTTGCTGGCTTGTTGGGCGGCGGTTATTTTCTGCGGAAATAAATGGAGAAGAAAGAAAAAAAGTAGATCAGCACTTACTCCCATCATAAAAAAGAGAGTTCTTGAGTATTTCCATCACAAAATACCTCCATCCATCGAGAATCGATTCGAAGATTTCCAAAGAGCGACATTTGTGAAGTAATTTCCGCGCGAAGATCAAGAGACTCTACGGAATCCGCCTAATTGTTTGCTTTACTCTTTTCGTATTTCTTTCTTAGTTTCAAGAATTGATTATCATGTTTAGAACACATTTCTTGTTTTCAATATCTATTCGTGAGTAGATATCGTTCTTTCTAGGGTTTTACGAACCAAAACTATGGTGTTTGATTAGAATGTTATTAGTTTGTGTTTGAATTCTTTATTGAATCAATAGAAGGTTGTGTATCTCGTGCTTATAAGTGTTCTTAAGGCCTTGAATTCTTGTAATTCTGAGATTAACCTGAGAAGTACTGAAAGGTGAATTAGGGTAATCTGACTACCAACATGTCTACCTAAGCTTGCGAAATTTGAGAAAAGAGTAGCAAACTAGGGAATCAATTTGATAACCTGACCTTTAAGACATTCAATTCTGTTTAGCCTAAAGAGCATACGAAAGTTGTTAATTAGGTTGTTTAGAATAGTTCTATTTAGCATCGAAAGAGCGATAGGATTCAGAGGTTATTGATTCCTGATTCCTTTAAGAAATTCTTTGCACAAGCTATAACCTGTTTATCAAGACCCTTTTGTTAGATGAGCGAACTCTAGACGTCTTCATCCATTGAGTTACCCCAGAATCAACTCTTTCTCTCGACTTTAGTTTTAATTAGTTTATTAGAAACCTGCAAAAACATCAAGAACCCGATTGGCATAGCAATTAGGTAAAGGGCTAGTTCATTGTGTTACTAGACTAAGTCCCTGTGGGATCGACCTTGATGTGCTACATCGTACCCGTGCGCTTGGGGCCTTGTCACGAAAGTCCTGACGATGATTTTGTTCCGATCGAGAAGAAATTCCACCCAGTTCCGCATTCTTGACTAGGTCTAGGAGACATAATCAACCTAGAAGTGATCCTGCGGTTCCAACACCAAATCCTCCTAGGGTTGAGATGCCAGTTGTACCTGAGGATGCGGTCCTCACGCAAATGAAGAAGATGGTGGCCAACGTCTTTATTTGGCAACTAATATGTGCTTCTAAACCACACCGAGAGCTTGTACTGGGGGCTCTCCAGAATGCCATCATTCCTACTTCTACATCTTCAGAAGCCTTGGTTTCCCAATGTTTCTGCTAGTCAAGGGGTGATCTCCTTTGGTGATGAGGACTAGCTTGTATCCGGTGTAAATCACAACAAAGCCTTGTACTTAACCGCACTTTGTATTAATAAAATGATCCCATTAATTTTGGTAGATAATGATTCAGTTGTGAATGTTTGTCCTTAGCGTACTACTGCCAAATTAGGAGTGCAAAAGAGCCAACTGGTTCAAGATGTTGTGCTACTCCGTGCTTATGCACACCTCGACAGTCATTAATTAGGCACTGTGACTCTACCTGTTACCTTTGATCATATTTCCCAATATAAAGAGTTCATAGTCCTAGACATCCCGGCTGCTTTTAATCTTCTGTTAGGACGACCATGGTTACACAATTGTAATGCAGTGGTGCAACTCTGCATCAAAAGGTGAATATGGTTATTCAAGGCCAAGTAATCACCCTCTCCGAAGGAACAGTTTCCAGAACCTTTGAACCTAAGCAGCCTGAGCTGGAAATAGAGCATACTTCTACTAAAGTGGAGCTCCACAATTTTAAGATGATCGCGGTTATAAACGATGAAGCACCTTTTGACTTCGATCCTTACTCTAATATGAAGGTGCATGCTATGATGAAGAAACAAGGATACTTCCCTGGAATGTCTCTCGGAAAAAGGTCAGATAAAGTCACCCAAAAGTTTTCCACCTCAACGCACTCTTGTTGTTTTGGCTTGGGGTACATGCCCACTAATCATGAAAATTAACTCGCTAAGGCCATGTTAATTCGACAAAGGAACCAAATCGATTCTCCAACGCTGATGGTGACCAAGCCACTACCGCTCATGCTGAATGGGAAGTTCATAAGGCAAAGGGATCACTTTCCCTTGTATGGGTTCCCCGAACCTCGCTATGTCAATGGTGTCTGTGTTCCTGGATTGGAGGTCTTTAACGACTCCAAAGCTCCGGTGAATGAAGTGGTCAAGCCAAAATCAGATGAGCCATCGCCTCTTGAGTGGACTCATCTCGCTGGAGGAAACATGTTTGGTATGTTATTCAACCAAGAAGCTGCAAAGGAAGGAAAAGAAGTGGACTCGATGGTTGTTGTGTTGTCCAGTCCTAAATTTGATCCAAGCACCATGATCTCTGCTGATGGAGGTCGCCACGGGATGTCCAGGGTCAATTCTGCCAATAATAAATGTACTTTAGAGTTAGGAGAACCTTGTAAGGTCTTGTCTGAGTCGAGCACTAGTGGGTCTATAGTTGAGTCTGAGTCAGTTGGGATTAGCCCCATGTCTGATAAGTTTGTATCCGTTTCCACATTCATTGAATTGAACCTTTCTAAGCATTCCTCTTCTTCTCCTTTTAATTGTCATGCTAATGATCACGAATTTGATGTTGAACCTTTAAATAACTTTAATGAATTAACACGAGCTATGAACGACCATGAGAATCACATGTCAGCGGTTGAAGAAACCATCACCATCAATGTGGAGACGCCTGAAACTCCCCCAGAATTGAAAATTGGCAAATCATTAACCCAAGGGGAGCAACAAGAGTTCTCCGCTCTCTTGGAGGAGTTTATCGACATTTTTCCTGGTCTTATGAGGATATGCCCGGGATCGACAGGGAAATCGCCGAGCATGATATACCTCTCTATCTAGATGCCAAGCCAGTTCAGCAGCGTCCACACAGAATCAAGAACGAATGGTCCGATAAGATCAATGATGAGGTCTGAAAACAGCTCGAAGCTAAGTTCATCAGAATTGTAGAGTTCCCAAAGTGGGTGGCCAATATTGTCCCGGAACCAAAGAAAGATGAGAAGGTACGAATGTGCGTTGACTTTAGGGACTTGAACAAGGCTAGCCCGAATGATTTCTTTCCTTTGCCACACATCGACGTCCTGATCGACCATACTTGTGGGCATGAACTCCTATCATTTATGGATGGGTATGATGGTTACAACCATATCAAAACGGCTAAAGAAGACATGGAGAAAACATCCATCATCACTCCATGGAAACCTTTTGCTATATGCTTATGCCATTTGGGCTGAAGAATGTTGGTGCCACTTACCAACGCACCGTCACCATCTTACTCCATGACATGATCCACAAGAAGGTAGAAACATATTTGGATGACATGATTGTCCAATCTGAATGGCGTGAAGACCACATTCCTAACTTCCGCTAGTTTTTCCTTAGGCTTTGCAAGTACAACATGAGATTGAATCCGCGGAAATGCACGTTTGGAGTAACTTCAGGGGACTTGTTTGGATAGATCGTCAGTCAACAAGGGATAAAAGTTGGTCCATCTAAGGTCAAAGCTATTCAGAACATGCCACCGCCTCGGACGGAGAAGGATATTCAGGGTTTCTTAGGGCGAGTTCAATATCTGAGCAGGTTTGAATCTCGTTACTCTGAGATTGAAAAGATGGCCTTGGCGTTGGTTTGGTCTACGAAGAAGCTTCGCCATTATATGTTGTCACACACTGTTTATGTGATCGCGACGTGCAACCCGGTCAAGTCCATCATGGAGCAGCCTACTGTAAACAGCAGAATTGTTCAATGGGTAGTCATGTTATCCGAGATCGATCTTCATTTTCAACATCAAAAATCTATAAAAGGGCGAGCAATTTCTGATTTTCTAGCTGAACTTCAGATGGAAGACTCCAATGCTGGGGGTTTGGAGTTTGGTGATGAGCAAATGTTCCAAGGGGAGGAGGAGACTTGGAAGCTATATTTTGATGGTGCTGCAAACCAGATGGGATGTAGAGCCGGGGCTCTGCTGGTATCTCCTGAAGATCTACATTTTCCTTTGGCAGTCAAGCTGGATTTCGACGCTACCAACAATGCTGCCGAATATGAAGCCTGCATCTTGGGTATATATACAACCGTGGAAATGGGTATTAAAAGACTGCGAGTGTTTGGAAACTCAAGTTTGATTGTCAACCAAGCTACCAGTGATTGGAAGGTGAAGAGTGAGTCTTTGGTGTTGTATCAACAACACTCGTCTGATTTAGCCAAGAGATTCGAGCATATTGAGTTCAAGTACCTGCCGCGAAGTCACAATGAGTTGGCTGATGCCCTAGCCAAGCTATCATCTATGGTGGTGATGCCGGAAATGGATCAGACTTTGGCGGTAGTAGTGGAAAAAAAAGTTTAGCCTGCCCATCGTTAACCCTTAATGATTAGTTCTATCAACCCTGAGGTATGGTTTTTGACATAAACGCCTTTTTGAAGGATGATGTGTGTACCCACCAGATTCTGGACACCAGGCTCAGAGAGCTATCTGATTGATAGCCTCGCAGTATTGAATTATTCAGGATCGCCTGTACATGAAGGTGGAACGTATCGAGATGAGGCCCGAGTCTCACTTTTTATGGGCACTAAGTCTTCCTGCACCCTTTCCATGAAAAACAAGAAAAATGACTTCAAGGTCGGGGGTGGGATCCATTTCAAGGTGGACCCGGGACCTGGGGGCCATGAGCTGATCGACATCGGGTGTGGCATCCACTTCAAATGGGACCCCGGACGACAGGAGTGGAGCTACGGGTCCTCATCGGGACCTACTTCGGGCCTTTAAAAGGGTTCGGAGTCATTCGGAAAGAATAAGCGAAAAAGGGTCAACGTGGGTTGTCGGAATCGATGCGCCTTCACGCTTTGGGTCATGACTCCTTCAATATAACTCCGATTGGTCTCACATTTTGGGAGCTTAAAGTACACACTGAGAGATTTCCATCGATATCTTACGGGCCTAAAATGAAGTTTGGATGAAGAAGTTATGCGCGTTTGAAGTCGGCAGAGAAAAGCTGCCCAGAAGATTGACTCGCCTGAGTCACCTTTGACTCGCCCGAGTCAGCTGTCTGTCGCGCCCGCGACCCTTGTCAGCCACTGCAGCTGAATTTTGGGCAGGACCTTGACTCGCCGGAGTTAAGGGACGGCTCACCCGAGTCAGTCGTCTAGCCAAGCTGGTTGCGCCCGCGACATAGACGGTAGCGCCCGCGACGTCTCCCCAGTGCCGTTTTCTGTTGTCGACCAGAGGCAAGGCGCGCCCGAGTCATTGGACGACTCGCTCGAGTCATGTCCATTTTCTGCCGATTTTGCCTGCCAAAACGACTGTGTTTTGGCTTTGTCCATTTTGTATAAATACTTGTTGGCCCTCATTTTCTGGACAGTTTTTGAGATTTGAATGTAATTCTTGGCATTGTAGGGCTTATCCCAACTTCCCCAAAAATTTTGTTAACTTTATCCAATCAATTTTGGTTGTGTTTCAAGTCATTCCTTTAGTGATTATTTTGTGGATTACCCTTGATAATCATGGTGGGGTGTTAGGCCTAGAGTTGTGGTTCTCCTTGCTCAAGGTCATATCCAACCTTTGGGTGTTCAAGGCCCTTGTTCATGTTGAATATCGATCATCCATCATCACTCAAGCTAATCTTCACCCTCCACGTGCACGGTAACGCTTCAATTGGTATCAGAGCTACGGTTTGTTTTAGCTTGAGTTTTGGTTTTTGTTCTTGCAAGTAGTGATTTCTATTGTTGGATTTGGTTAAAATATTGGTGTCCCCCATCCCCTGTGCTATCAAAATGTATTGGAATATGTTGTATTGTGTTTGTATTTGTTGGATTTGAAGTCATTTGGAGCTTGGGAAAGAAGTTGGAAAATAGTTCCTGCAAGGTGTTCGATGAAATGTCCAAGTGAAAAAAACCCAAAGAACCCTTAGCCAAACATTACCCAACTACAAAAGAACCTCCAAACTCCACAAATTATCCCAAGCACAATGCGTTGTTCACCCTTCCTTCGATATGGATGATGAACATAACTCCGATCGAAAGGAATCAAGCCGACACCGTAGTTTTCAATTTCAAGCTCTCGGGGACCAACTCACCACCACTCTTGACAATCGATTCTTCACCATCGAGTGAACTATTGAAACCTTAAGGTCAAAGTGAAGAACCTAGCCCAAGAGTATCAAAGGCAACCCCGATATGAACGTCGTAGACCCGCACGAAGTCCTATCCGTCCTTCTCCCTTCTATGAGTCGAGTGACAATGATAGAGGGTCCTTTCGACGTCATCATCATCGACGAGAAGTGATTGAGAAGCCCCCACGAGATAAATTCCTTGGTATTGAGGCCAAACTCCCGGAATTCAATGGCTATACTGGCCCCGATGATTATCGTGAATGGGTCCAAGCCTTGGAGAGAATCATTGAAACTAAGAAGTATAGTGATGAACGGGCCTTCAAAATTGCGAGATCGAAACTCACTTGTTCCGTATCTCTTTGGTTTGCGACCGTCAGAATCCAAAGGACTATGGAGGGTCGATTGGAAATCATTTCATGGATGAGGCTAAAGCGATTGATGGATCGACAATTCTTGCCTAACACTTGCAAGCGTGAGATTAACCATGAACCCATTTCACCACTTGATGGGCAAAGAAGAATTAAGCAAGCAAAGGTCGATCTTATGGCCAACCAGGGAGCTTCCATTGAACCTTGTGAGGCTTTCGAAGTTATTGTTGAAGCTTCATGCCACGAGAAGGTTGAGAAAAAAGAAAAGTTCAATGACCGGGGTTATTGTCCTTGAGGCCGTTGAGGGAAATCTTTCGAGCTTCTTGAAGTACATAGTGAACTTGATGAAGTTCCATACCAAGAGGAGGATGAGAACATCGATCTTGCCCTTCCTCTCGTCCTCGTTGAAGAATCCCAACAAGAGGCTCTGATGATCATCACTAGATCGCTTTTTGAGGAGTCAAGCAACAACGGAGTTGTCACCAACACCTCTCACGACCTAGTCATTAATGATCTCCCCTATGAGAAGAATGAGGTAACTTCAAACTCACCTATGAAATTCATTGAGACTTGCTAGGATGTTGGATGTTGCGACATGAAGTCTTTGGGTGAGTCGTGCATGATCTTTGGGAGGCATTGGTTGTTTGATGTTGTTTGTTGGCGTGATAGGTTTTATGATGAGCATGTGATGTCCTTGATCGAACATTCTCTAAGCTTGGAGTGGCATGCTAAGAATCTTGGTGTTCATTTGATGTCTAATGACAAGTTAAAGTTTGATGATACCATGATTCGAGTTCAACCAATGCTTTTGAGCTCTTCATTTGTGTCATCCATCGATCAATATTTCTTGCATGTTGGTCGTAGTGATGTGAACTATTTAAGTATGTCATACATGATATTTGGGCGTCATTGGTTATTCGACAATGTGCTTTTGATTGGGTGCTATTGGAAATTTGGTATGCAAAGCTTGTGGGAGTGTTTGTCAAATGAAGATCGTTCTTTTGAATTTGATCTCTTGAATCCCTTAACCCCACATCAAATATAACCTAGGGTGGACAGGGAGTTGAGGAGCCTTCTCATGTTGAGCAAAACACGGGATGAGTGTGCTCTTGGTGAGGACGAGCTACCTTTGGCTTTGTCATTACCTTGTAGCAACCCAAGTGAGAATGAGAGCTCCCATACACCACAAAAATTTCCTTTCCCATCCCTTAACCCCTCACCTCCACAAACCAAGCCTCCAACCTCTTTCTTTTATTTGGATGATGGATATATAGTGGGTTTCGAAGCTTGTTGGGTGCATGTGATTGTTCCTGGTGATCGAGATGTTTGGAGTTCTAGAGTGCCAAGTTGTGGATAGGGCCTCGATTTTAACTCCCAAGAGCTGAGGGCAACTCTTTTTCAAGTGGGGGAGTATGGAACATATCGGGATGAGGCCCGAGTCTCACTTTTTATGGGCACTAAGTCTTCTCGCACACTTTCCATGAAAAACAAGAAAAATGACTTCAAGGTCGGGGGTGGGATCCATTTCAATGTGGACCCGGGACCTTGGGGCCATGAGCTGATCGACATCGGGTGTGGCATCCACTTCAAATGGGACCCCGGACCATGGGAGTGGAGCTACGGGTCCTTATCGGGACCTACTTCGGGCCTTTAAAAGGGTTCGGAGTCATTCGGAAAGAATAAGCAGAAAAGAGTCAACGTGGGTTGTCGGAATCGATGCGCCTTCACGCTTTGGGTCATAACTCCTTCAATATCATTCTGATTGGTCTCAAATTGTTGGAGCTTAAAGTACACACTAAGAGCTTTCCATCGATATATTACGAGCCTAAAACGAAGTTTGGATGAAGAAGTTATGCGTGTTTGATGTTGGCAGGGAAAAGTCGCCGGAAGATGACTTCGCCCAGTCACCGTATCTGTCGCGCGCGACCTATCGACATCGGCTGAATTTTGGGCAGGACCCTGACTCACCCGAGTCAAAGGACGACTCGCCCGAGTCAGTCGTTTGGCCAAGCTTGTCGCTCCCGCGACATAGACGGTAGCGCCCGCGACGTCTCCTCGGTGCCGTTTTCTGCTACCGACCAGAGGCAAGGCGCGCCCGAGTCATTGGACGACTTGCCCGAGTCATGTCCATTTTCTGCCAATTTTGCTTGCCAAAACGATTGTGTTTTGGCTTTTTCCATTTTGTATAAATACTTGTTGGCCCTCATTTTCTGGACAGTTTTTGAGATTTGAATGTAATGCTTGGCCTTGTAGGGTTTAACCCAACTTCCCCAAAAATCTTGTTAACTTTATCCAATCAATTTTGGTGGTTTTTCAAGTCATTCCTTTAGTGATTTTTTAGCGGATTACCCTTGATAGTCATGGTGGGGTGTTAGGCCTAGAGTTGTGGTTCTCCTTGCTCAAGGTCACATCCAACCTTTGGGTGTTCAAGGCCCTTGTTCGTGTTGAATATCGATCATCCATCATCACTCAAGCTAATCTTCACCCTCCACGCGTACGGTAACGCTCTAGAAGGCTGCAACCGGTATGAATCTGTTATCTGTTGATGAGGTAGAAGCCAGAGAGTTAATGAGGTCCACTCATAGAGGGGAGTGCAGACCACACATGAATGGGAGAATGCTAGTGAAGAAGATTTAGCGAGCAAGATATTTCTGGTCTACTATGGAATCAGACTGTCTGCGATTTGTGAGGAAGTGCCCAATGTGCCAAGAGTATGTTAATCTTAAGCATCAACCGTCATCTTAACTTACCACTTTGGCCTCGCCTTGGCCATTTTTAGTATGGGGTATTGACATTGTTGGGAAAATTTCACCCCAGGGCACTTGGAGGTCATGAATATTTACTAGTAGCTGTAGAGAATTTCACTAAGTGGGTAGAAGCTGCTTCGTATGCGAAGATTACCTCAAAACATGTAGCCAAATTCATGCTGAAGAACATCATTTGTTGATATGGAGTACCGCATGAGGTGATTAGCGACAACGGGAGTCATTTCATGGGTGAATTTGCGATTCTTTTGGCCAAATATAAGATCCAACATCATCACGCATCTCCTTATCGGCCACAAACCAATGGAGCAGTCGAAGCTGTGAACAAAACTCTGGTGAAAATGATTAAGAAGATGGCGGTCACTTAGAAGGATTGGCCTGACAAACTCCCTTTTACATTATGGGGGTACCGTACTTCAATTCGAATTGCAACTGGGGCTACACCCTACTTTTTGGTATATGGAATGGAGGCAGTCTTGCCTGTACAGATTGTTGTTCCTTCCCTGAGAATCATTGCTGAAAGCCAAATTCTTGAAGCTGAGTGGGCCCGAGCCAAATATGAGAAATTAACTCTATTGGATGAACGCCGGCTCCGTGCCTTACATAACATACAACTTTATCAGAGCCGAATTTCTCAGGAATTCAATAAGAAGGTCAAAGATCGGGATTTGATAGAAGGTGATTTAGTGTTGCAAGAAATGAGGGCTACTCGTTAGGATCCTCGAGGAAAGTTTGTTCTAAATTAGAAAGCACCCTATGTCATTGTCTCCATCACACTTGGAGGTGCTGCTCGATTGGCAACACCTAAGGGAGAAGAACTCATTCAGCCCATCAACTTGGATCAATTGAAAAGGTATTATGTCTAAGTTACTAAGGGTTGGTATCCTTAGCTACTTGAACATGCATTACCTTATAAAAGCATGCAACCGAACTGCCAATAGGTTACTTACTTATGAGGGAGAAGAAAAAAAAGGGAAAAAAAAGAAGAAACAAAAAAAAGAGTGAAAAACTATGGAGTGGTTGACTTGAAAACCCTTTGGGCAAGTCAGGTAAAAGGAGAGTACAAAAAGAAAAAAAAAGAAAAAAAGAAAATGGGAGACTAACTTGAAAATCCTTCGGGACAAGTTAGGTAAAAGGAGAGAACGAAGGCGTTGCAGATGAAGACACAAGGTCGAGAAGAAGAAGATCATAGCTTGTGTTAATTCTTGTAAAACGAAATGAAATATATTACTTCTCACATCAATAAAAGAAGTACATCCTTTTTCGGTACATTTTGGTTTACTAATTTAAATAAAGGAAAAGAATCAAATAATTAAAATACATAGCATACACATTCTTTCCTTCATTTATTCTATCTCTTTTCTCTCCATCCTACTTACTAGATATGTGTGTCAAGTCCTAGTTCGAGTCGGAGTCCTTAGACCCGTTAGTGCTCACTTGACATGTCTTGTTGGTTTTCCCTTCTTGAGGGTAAGATCCTTTTGGTTGGTTAGAATCTGGCCGTGATCCTCCAGTAATAACGATGCTCTTTAATTTCGGAGTCTCTCGGGAATGTGAACAAGAATGCCTCCTAGGCCAGTGTGTTGTACCGATAGTGGTGGTAAGCCAACTCCGATATCCGTCGGTTGATGGAGAGGAAATATGAAGAGGTGGCGGAGGTTCTACTCCTGCTCATTTCTTCCAGTATTTAATCCATGATTCAACCACCGAGCCTTGGATATGAGTGAGGTCGGGAATTTCACACTGAAGGAGAAGGATGTCTTGTAATCGTCCCATTTGACGCATGACCCAGTCGGGGAAGTAGTAGGTGAGTTCCCCGAGACCCGGCAAGGTGATATGAGCCATTTTGTTGGATTGGTTGGAGAAGCACGAGACCTTCCACCATTGAATCCACCATTGAATTTCTTTGTGATCTTTCAAGAAGATCACCCACTCATCAAAGCTTCTACGAGTGTCGAACTTCCTTTGGCGTTGGCAAAGTGGGCCAATTCCAAAGGGTAATGGGAGAGAGCACAATGCTGAGGTGTTCCATGAGTCATATCTACGAAGAGAAGAATGAGAAAGTAAGGATCTTGGTTGCGGAAAAAAAAACAAAAAAAACAAAAAAAAAAAGGAAAAGATACAACCAAGGAAAAATTGACAAAATGATTCCACATGAATTTATCCAAATAGTTCATGCAAAATCAAGAGAAAAATAATTAAAAATAGTCGATACTTACTTGAAGGGTGAGAAGGCTTCCCCGAAAAGCACGTGGGGAACTCCAAGAATCGAGGCCCAATAGAGTTTTCGCAACCATCATAGGAGTCAGGTTGTAACCTCCAGCCATTTCGTCCATGATATGAATGAGAGAAAGAGGAGTGAAACCCCAACCCCCATGGTAAAATAAAAACTCAGCCAAAATACAGAAAACCAAACCTTGTACTCGAGATGCCGGCTTGAGTTTGAGCGCCTCCGGTGACTAAAAAATTCCACCAAGGCTTGAAGATTTATGGTGTTGTCCACTAGAATGTGCCCTAGAGCCCGGTGATTGAAGTTCGTCCATTCCTGGAATCTTTCACGATAATTAGAAGACAGAGGAGGAGTTGTTGGTGAGGCGTAAAGGTCGAAACCGAAAATGGAGGCCTACTCTTCAGGAAGGGGGCAACCCTCATTCCAAGAGAACCAAAAAACATGAAGTTTGGAGTCCAAGAATGTAAAGGCCGCCTTGAGAAAATCCCAGTTGATCTTCACTTGTTTCAAGCTCAGTATAAGGGATAGGTTAAGTTGTAAAAGGTGAGGAGACGTTTTTCAGGTTTCGATAGGGAATTCATCCAAAGGTCGAACTTCTTTTCAAAGGCCATGATTAGAGGAAGGAAAGGACAAGAGCAAAGAGACAAAATGAAGCAGAATAGAATGATCCCAAGCCTTGCTTAAATAGTGCCTCAATGTGAAAAGATGGCATGAATACATTGCCTCTGCCTAAAGTCCGGCCGGACTAGAGGGGAAGCATGACAACCAGCGACGTGTGGTCGGCAAGGACATGGTGTCTGTCACTGTGTCATGGACGATCGGCCTTCAGCAAAGAGAGAGGAATCTCCCTAAAAGTTGGCGCCGTATGAAATGAGTGAAGAATGAAGACACGGTCCTAGGGTCCAATAGGCATGGTAGGTGTAAAAAAAATGTCTATGCAATTGTAACTTTATATAATTTTATCGTGATTATATTACTCCTTTCTTTTTTAGCTTAGTAGGCTTATTGTGATTAAAGTTTTATTCCTTGTAAACAGTCTGAGATTGGCCAATAAATAAAAAAACTGGGGGCTTGCATGCATTTTAGTAAGAGTCGAAATCTCATGCATAAATAGAATCTGCATGCATTTCCTCGAACATTTGTTTATTTCTCGTGCATTCAGTTACTACGAAAAAAGAGAAAGAAAAGGAAAGAAAAGAGGCCTTGCCGACAATGCCTGAAGAGCTGCTAAGGAGGGCCGCCAAACAAGGTTCTGAAAGCTGCATCCCAAAGGAACTCAGTTATGAGTCGTCTTGAGTGCCAGAAGGGCTAGGCAAGAACTGACTAGAAGGCATATCATATCCCTGATTATAGCCAGGGGGCTAGCTATAAGGAACGATGGAATGAGCATGATATTAAGGTGTCCATGGACTAGGAACTCTTTCCATTGTACCGTGGAATCCACTAGATTCCGAGCAATCCTCTACCATAAACTCAGTAATGCTGGGAGACCTCTGTCTACCTCTCCAAGAACTAGCATGGGGAGCTTGAAGTTCGCCCATCAAATACTGATCCCTACGTCAGGATGGTCCTGCCCCTGGATCTCGGGGATAAGCTCTCCTACTAATTTCTCCTGCTAAAAAATGGCGAGGAGGACGCCTTGACGAGCTTTCAGAGCACGGCAAACTCACATGAGAGTGAGCTTCATCAGCTTCATCGTCAGCAACCAACATAGGACCCCAGTACTGGCCATTCACGAAGTTCCGATCATTGAACTCCCTAGCTGTAATGTCTTCCCTCAACAGAACTCGGATACGGGCATATGCTTACTGAATAAGAAAGGGGATCGATGAGAATCAATGCGACATGAGAAAGATCAGCCAAGTATGTGACTTAGTGGGTTAGAATCGAAATGTTGCAGCACTTCTTGGTCATTTCGCATGAGCGGAATGAAACCAAACAACATGTCTTCACCCTCTGCCTACTCAAGCTCCTCTACATGTTGGTCCATGAGAGGATCATAATATCCTCGCAACTACAGAAAGATGGCTCGTCAGCGAAGAAAGCAAAGAAGCATCACTGGATAAACAGAAAGAATCCATACCCGAGGAAAAGCCAAACGTCCTTCATGTTGAGCGACAGCTTCTTCCAGGTTATCTGCAGGGATAACAAGGTTAACAGCAGGCTCTCCGACCAGTAGCCGAATGTAGGACCCGGAAAAATTCCCGTTCGGGGAAATGTTTCCTCGGATGCGCTACATTTGTGATCGAGAGCCGACTAAGGTTTCTTAATCCTTAAATAAGGATATTTTTTTCCCGAAATTCTTTTTCAGGGTGATGAAACTTTATTTATTTACAAACTCATTTTTTATTATTTAAATTATCCGTAATTACACAAATTAATTTAACAATAATTTAGTCCTGACCCAATTAATAAATTCAGGCCCAAAACAGAACTAGTGGGCAGCTGGAATCGGCTAAAATCCGCCTAGGGTTTAGCAGATTCCAGGTTGGGCCACTGGTCTCCTCGGCCAAACAGAAATTGGGTTAAAACTGATAAAACCCACCTAAGTTTTATCATTTTCTGGCCAATTTCTCTCGGGACCCTCCTTGGATAAATATTGGACATGAATTAAATTATTTTCATAAATTAATTTTGCATAAGAAATCGAATATTTTAAATAATTAAACGCATTTGTAAAATTGTTTAAAGAGTCGCCAGCCGATTTAAGGAAATCGACAAACCATAAAATAAAGAAAGACTCCGGTCTACAAACCAGATTTCTAGATTCGGGGGTAAGGTTACGAATTCGAGAGTTATAAGAACTCTCGAATCCGCCTGTTATAAAACAGACTTTACTAAAATCAACATTGAAAAGAAAGAGAGCGGGGAGAAGTTTGATTAATTTCGCGTAATTATTATTCAAATCATGCAATATAAAAACAATGCGGTTTTATTTTACAAAATATGTACAAACACGGAATAAAATAAAGGGTTACATGATTAAACACAATAAT
Organism: Portulaca oleracea; assembly: GCA_029582165.1. Taxonomy (NCBI): domain Eukaryota; kingdom Viridiplantae; phylum Streptophyta; class Magnoliopsida; order Caryophyllales; family Portulacaceae; genus Portulaca; species Portulaca oleracea. The sequence continues at coordinate 35,790,865 of CM055877.1, read as the reverse complement.
TTAAACAAAAGAATCGAACCTTGCTTAGGATGTAGCGATGACGGATTTGCCCCCTTGAGTTGCCCCTTGACTTGAAACCTGGATGAGATGACGTGAACGGTTTGGATAAGCGGTATATGGATGGTTATATGGGGGTGATGAATATGATTTGAGAAAGGGAATTTGGGAGATGAAAAGTAGTATAATATGGATGTGATGTGAGAAGATGATTTTTGTGATGGAAGGGGATGATGAGAGTATAATATGGGAAGGATAGAATAATGATAGGAGATGAAGAGAAGTTGAGAGAGTGGAAGTATAATATGGTGGGAGAGTAGAGTAAGTGTATTAGATGATGATTGTTGGTCAAATGAAGGTGGAATGGAGGGGATATTTATAAGTGAAGGAGTATGGGTTTTGGAGGGAAATAGTGGGGGACATACCCCAAAAATCACGTCATCAGAGCCCAAACCCTAGGCGGGTTTTGGGGTGGTCAAAGGGGGTCAAACACGTGTGCTATGATCATGGAATTGCATGCATGCAAATTGTATTTTTGGCGCCAGAATCATCAAAGCCTAGGCCGGCTTTGAGAATATTAGCACACGAATCAGTGACGTGGCGCTAAACGGCGTCGCTCCGCTTCTCTCCTCAAAGCCTAGGCGGGTTTTGATGGTAGTAGCACGGGTATCAGTGACGTGGCGCTAAACGGCGTCGCTCTGCTCCTCTCTTGAAAGCCTAGGCGGGTTTTAAGACTCCTGGGCTGGGGCGCGCTTCTGGGCCAGATTTCTGGGCGTGGACAATGTTAAAGCCCGCTTGGGTTTTAAAACTGGCTAAGTGCAACTTTAAACGGCCATAATTCCTTCATCCGGACTCCGATTGAGGCAATTCAAAAGGCGATGGAAAGCTCATGATGTGTACTTTACTCTCATCAAAGAAATGGGGCCAACAAGATTTGTGGATAAAATGGAATTTGAAATGGTGGGCATATGTATGCGAAAATGGTGGGAAGTGAAGGTTTTTTGTAGTGGGTTGGCCCGATAGCTTTTGATTGAGGAAGGCCCTTTGGATTTTCTTCCATTCTAGCCTCTTTTCTTGTTATGCTTGATTTGTACACTTGTCCTGGTACAAAATCCCATGTCTACAGAGAGCCCCCACTTTGATCGAGTCCGAATTGGACCATGGTCAAAGTAGTATGAGGATATGACTTTGGTTTGCAAAGCCTGATTTGATGCTTGGAAGTTGAGTCCTGCATCGCGGTTGCGGGCGGCACGCACCTCTTTTGGGGTGATCTCGAGCAAGAATGATGCTCTACCTGACTATTGATGAGTCAATGTTGATCTCGGGAGAGAATGACGCCTTACTTGAAATCGGACACGATGCCAACGATTGATGGAGTTTTCTAGTCTTTCCCAGTGTCGATTCCAGTCTTTCCCGGTGTCGGTTCCAGTCTTTCCCGGTGTCGCTTCCAGTCTTTCCCGGTGTCGCTTCCAGTCTTTCTCGGTGTCAGTTCCAGTCTTTCCCGGTGTCGGTTCCAGTCTTTCCCGGTGTCGGTTCCAGTCTTTCCCGATGTCGATTCCAGTCTTTCCCGGTGTGTATTCCAGTCTTTCTCGGTGTCGATTCATGTTGATTCCAGTCTTTCCCGGTGTCGGTTCCAGTATTTCCCGGTGTCGATTCCAGTCTTTCCCGGTGTCAGTTCCAATCTTTCCCGGTGTCGATGTTGATGATGGTTGGCATTTTTGATGCCGAAGGACTTCACCAGTCGCGTCGCTGATGGCCTTGGGGGTCGAGACTTCATCGGGCGCGATACCGACGGCTCGAGGATTGAGACTTCACCTAGCACGATGCCGGTGGCTCGGGACTACATCGAAGCTCTGTCGAGGGTCCAGAATAATGATGATGGCAGCGATCTCTTGTGCGGTAGCTGAGTGATGGTAGTCCCATTATCGGCGACCTGTGAGCTGGCGACTTTTTATGCGGCAGCTTGATGGCGGTGGTCCCTTTTAGCGGCGACCTAGTGTCTGTGATGACTCCCTACACAGAAACCAAAGCAGAATGTGAGATTTATTTTGAACAATGGTTGGAGATACAGAGAATTACCTGTCTGGCAGATTGACGAAGATGCCCAATGGCTTTTCCCGAGGCAGACGATGTTGCCCAATTGATTTTCCCAATGTTGATGGCTCTTATTACTGCGATTGCGACGAGCTCTGCCGGTGGCTCTGAATAATGGACACTTGATGCTGAGGAACTTCACCAAAACTTTGCCGATGACCCTTATTTTCCTCAAATTTTGCTTCAGACGCATAGGTGCCAAAATTTCACTGTGGGGAATGGATTCTTGAATTCGCCCGGTCGTCGATCCATATTAGTCAAGTGAAGATTATATCTATCGTGTTGGACATGCGTCGTTTGTGTCTGGCTGATGATGCATGACTTGACTGAATGCTAATTTATCCAGCAAGAGTTGGATTAGAGATTTACTCTAATCTTGCTCTCGGTGATTGGAAATCATGTCGACCGGTCTGATAGCGTATGGGCTTCAACAACCCCTATTGTTGCGTTCTTGGAGCAACGATGTGACACTTCTTTGCTTCTTCTTCTTTCTTCTTTTATTCTTGCATTTTCAGATATGCGGGTATGCATGCAACTAGCCTGCTAAACTCTTGCACAAACAATGCTAATTTTGTTTTGTTTTTGACACAAGCATGCACTCATGCATTTATGCACGACTATCGACTTTATGTAGGACAAACTGACTCGATACATGACAAACTGACTCGATACACAACAGCCTAACTTGATGCATGACAGACAAACTAACTCGTATGACAGACTGACCGACTCAACGCATGATAGACTAACTTGATCCAAGACAAATTGACTTGAGGCATTGCAAATTGACTTGAGGCATTACAAATTGACTTGATGCATGACAAGTTGACTTGATGTAGGACAACCCGACTCAATGCTCAACATGCTGACTCAATGCATGACAGACTGACTCAATGCACAACAGATTGACTCAACGCATGATAGACTCACTTGATGCATGACAAACTAACTTGATGCATGGCAAATTGACTTGATGCATGACAAATCGACTCAATGCACAGCAGACTAACTTGATGCAACTGACCTGATGCATGACAGATTGACTCGATACATGACAGATTGACTCAATGTGACTCTGAGATGTAATGCGAACCTATTATGCTTAGACAGGACACATGTATGATGCTTTATGCTATTCTACACATGAAATTCTACATGCAGACAATCCCCGATTATTTTTAGACAAAGATTTTCTCGGACAATGATTTTCTAAGACAAGGCTTTCCTAAGACTAAGACTTCCTAAGGGTCAAGGCCACCTGTGAGGAATTTCAGGAAAATTCAGGATGAGTAATGTTTCGATCTAGGGAACAATGATGGAGGCAACAGGCCTGAAGAATGTGCTTCTTGAATGATCACGTAGATGACCTTGATTGCTTGCAAATGTATGTTGATGTATGACAAGCCCCCCCGGTTTGGCGTAGACTCTTGATGACATTGTCCTGCTTTGGAGAGCACCTTGAATATTTACAAGCCCCCAGTTTCGATGTGGATTGATGTGATGAGGCATGGGGATCATGGAATAGGAGAAGGCATAGTCCTTAGTCATGAGTCTCAAACTCTCCTTTTGCCTAACTTGCCCTGACGGGTTTTCAAGTTAGCCCCTCTTTTCTTTTCTTTTTTTCTTTTTTTTCTTCTCTTTTTTTCTTTTTTTTTTCTCTCTCTCTTTTTTTTTATTTTTTTATGAGACCACTATTAGGACGTTTATGAGAATGAAGATGCAAGACCTTGTAGGATAGGGGGTAGGTGTCCCTCTTAGAAGCTTTCTCCGATAAATGCATGTCTTGACTGATGTCACAAAGGTAGCGAGAGCCCCCCTGTTTAGAGTAGCTTGTTTCTGAGTCTGTTCATGATCATGTGGTTGCCAGTTAGCCGCTGATCTGATGTGAACGCTCTTGCTGAGAAGTAAGCCCCACAGATAGGGGTGGGCACCATAAACCTAAACCGCAAATTGAATCGCGAAACCGAATAAACCAAACCGCAAAATGTGGTTAACCGAATTCATTTTTGCATAGAAGCGGTTTAGGTTAACCAAACCGCTATAAGCGGTTTAGGTTTAGGTTTTGGGTTTTCATGAAACGGTTAACCGCGGTTAACCGCTTTCAATTAAGTTGAAGAAAAATGAATTTATTAGTAATATGAATTTAATTTAACCGCGTATCGTCGTATCGAAATATGAATTTATTAGTAATATAATTGCATTTATTTGCATAAATGTTATTGTAAATTTCCAGGAAATCGGTTAATCATACACCGTGTATGTTAACCGGGTAAATTTTCATATTTTAAAAGTCGTTAACCGACACCGCTTCTAAATTGCGGTTTCGAGGTTTGGTTTAGGTTTTCAGATTTCAAAAGCGGTTAACCGCATATTGCGGTTGCGGTTTAGGTTTCCAAAATCCGAAAACCTCAAAAGCGGTTAACCGCAAATGCGGTTAACCTGTTATGCCAACCCCTACCCAGAGAGCCTCATACTTGCACTAATGACTAAGTTGAAAAAGTCCTCAAAGGGTGAGATGGGATGAAAAGGCTAAAAAAAAAAGGTTGTTTGAAGACGCTTGGGGAAAAAAACGGTGGACGATGGTGAATGGGATGTGGAGACACTTAAGAATGATCGTGTCCTGAAAGGGTGAAAAGATGGTCAAAAGGGATAGACATCATCTCTTGAGACAGGGTTGAAAGGGATGGTAGATAAGACTTTATTGATGAATGATATAGGGAGACACTCAAGAATGATCGTGTCTTGAAAAGATGATCAAATGGGATAGACATCATCTCTTGGGAAAAGGTTGGAACATGGTTACGGAATGATGTCCAAGTCTGACAGAAGGAAGATGGAGGATTGATGATGATGAAAGATAGAATCCTGGGTTTCCTCTCCTTTTGCCTAGCCCGCCCGAGTGGGTTTTCAAGCTAGCCTCTCTTATTCTCTCACTCTCCTTTTGCCTAACCTGCCTTGACGGGTTTTCAGGCTAGCCTCTCTTATGCTCTCACTCTCCTTTTGCCTAGCCTGGGATTCCAAGCTAGCTTCTCTTGTTTCTTTTTCTTTTTCTTTTTTCTTTTTCTCAAAGACCAACATTTTGAGGACAAAGGATGCTCCTTGTAGCGGCCGGGCCTCAAAGAGGTTTTCCTACGTATCTAAGGTGGAATCAGGCCAGCCGTAGTTCTTTAAGCGCAACTTTGATGAACAGAGCCTCGAGGAAGGCTTAGCGGTTCAAAAAGATGGTTATGAAGGTTTGAGGGTTCATATGCAGGTTATGGATGGATGAAAGGTTTGTGAAGGTAATAGAAGATTGAGGTGTATAGATGATGAGGTGAAGGTTTGGGACGAGATTTTTTGAGGTGTGCATGACTCTTATTTTCGCGTTCTCACTTCTTATTCTCCTCTAACCCCTTTTTTCTTTCTTTCTTCCTTTTCCATGTTTCATTTCCTTCTCAACTTTTCTATTTTTTTAACTCTATTTTTCTGACCTTTTTTTTTTTTGCTTTCAGTTTTTTTTTTGAACTTCTTTTTCTTTTCGAATTTCTTCTTCATGGGATTGACTCTTGTTCACCTTTCTGATGACATTAGTCACAACACACCTTTTGGCATTGGGGTAGATATGGTTTTATCATGAGGAGAATGACCGGGTTGGTCAAGGCTTATTTTTATTTCAAACTCCTTCTTCATGGGTTGACTCCTATTCTCCTTTGGTCATAGCACAGCTTTTGGATTGGGTTAAGGGTTTGAAAAGGGTCGAGGTTTGATGGAGAGGATAAAGATGTGAGTGGTAGGTGGTAAGTCGAGATTGGATGAAAAGATGAGGATAACGTGGGTGGTGAAATGAAGCCCCTGTCCTCGGCACATTTTGTTTAGGCTGCTGGTCTAGGAGCATAGAGATGTCCATTTTCAAGAGACTGATGATTTTGGTCTTCTCTCCTTTTCCCCAGCCTGCTTGATGAGTGCAGACTGGCTTCTCTCCTTTTTTTTCTTTTTTTTTGTTTTTCTCTTTTTTTTTCTTTAATTAAACCCTGGATTCGATAAAATAAAAGACGGGAACGAGGTATATAGCAAAGATGGAAGGATAAGAGAAAATGAAATTGGTTAGACTTGGTTTGCACGGATGATGGATAGATGAGAGAACTTCTCAACTCAAGTCAAAAAACACAAGCATGAAACTCTGTTTGATCACATAGCAACAAGAGCAAATTAATGAATGAAGAACTGACTATAACAGACTCTGAGCATGAAATGCTTGACAACCAAGACTATAGCTACTTCTAAAGCTCCTTTGATGATGTGCCCTCCTTGTCCTCGTATGGGGAATCCATGTTATGTCTGGTCCTCTGTGTTGCTTTTGGTGGGGGCAGTTTCCCTGAATGGATCATGTGCTCCAAAGTCTAACAATTCTCCAGGTTGTTCCCTCAGGATCTATGGTAGTTGTAGAACCTCCCGTCATCCCAAAATATTCCTTTTATGGTTAACTCAGGCCCTGACCCTGACACTAGACAAATGAAGAAACACCCATCCCAATGCATGCATGACCTAAATGACCTACATGGACTTCCTAAGAAAAACACCTACATGTAGACTTGGGAGAGACTCACCCAGGGCACGGGTTTAAAAGAGCTAACTGATCTATATGAGACTTCCTAGGATGCAAGGCCTCTATATACCGACTTAAGGAAGAGACTTACCCACAACATGGATCTACATGTCCTAAATTCTATATGAGACCTCTTAAAGTGCAAACGCCTATATGCTAACCTAGAAAACCTAACTTATGACATGGGTTTTCATTAGACTTCCTAAAAAGAAAGACACTCACATGATATGCCAAAACGAGAAAAGACTCACCCATGACATGGGTTTACACTAGGCTTCTTAAGAAAAAGATTGATATTTACATGATGACTCTAGACACAGACTTGTTCATGACATGGGTTTTCATGACCTGTGAACCTATATGAGACGACGAACGCTTACATGCTAACTCAAGAAAAAGACTTAACGACTCACCCATGACATGGGTTTGCATGATGTAGACCCTATAGGAGACTTCTATAATGCAGGACATTCATATGTTGACTTTGGAAAAGGACTCACCCATGACATGGGTTAACATGCCCTACGAACGTGTATGAGACCTCCTAAAGAATGCAAGACACTAACACAAAGACCCATCCTGACCTTATATGATGATTTCTAATGAATGCAAGACACTTACATGCAGACACTAACACAAAGATTCATTCTAGACCTTATATGATTCTTTCTAAAGAATGCAAGACACTTACATGTAGACACTAACACAAAGATTCATTCTAGACCTTATATGATGCTTTCTAAAGAATGCAAGACTCTTACATGCAGACACTAACACAAAGATTCACCCTAGACCTTATATGATACTATCTAAAGAAAAAGACACGCATATCCTGACTCTAGAACAAAGACTCGCCCATGACATGGGCTCACACAGGACTTCCTAAAAAAGACAAACACGCATTGACCAAGGAAAAAACTCACTTATGACTTAAACCAAAACCCATGACCCGGGTTTAGACTTCCAAAAACAAAACACTTAAGAAAAGACTCACATATGACATGACCTTGTAAGAGACTTTCTAAAGACTGAAAGATATTTACATGCAGACTCTGAAACTAAGACTCATCTAGGACTATTGTAAGACATCTAGACTCATGAAACAACCCAACTATGACACAGATTTGCGTAACAACACTTTTTACAACAAGAGCATTATAAAGGGCCGGATAAAGTCAAATATAGCGAGTCGACATAAGTTGAAAGATACAAGTCAGTGTTTCTCAATTCGGATGGGCCTAATCCACAGGCCGACCGTTTTAAGGAGAATCCGTAACTTGACCCAACAACTCAGACAACTCAAGCTATGTTGGCTATTATGCGGACTAGAAGAATGTTGAACACACTGACAACTTGACTTCTATTTACACAATTTTTTTTTATTGCGACCCAAAACATTTATTTATTTAACCCAAGGAGAGTGGATGTTGTAAAGGACCGAATAAAGCCATCAAAAGGCGAGTTAAAACAAACTTACAAACTCAATTATTAATTCCACCGTGGATGGGCTTAACAACGAGCCGACCATGGATTTGTTAGACTTAATAATCAAATTTATAATTTTATTTTCTCTAACCTTGAGACTATTACGCGAGCTAGAACAACACACACTTACTTTGTTTGATTATTAATCAATTTTCTTTGGACCTTGAGTAAGAGAGTATTGAGAAGGGCCGAATAAAATCATCAAAGGCGAGTTAAAATAAGTCGATAAACAAGGATAATTAACCTTTAAAATGAATTGGCCCCACCACCGGGCCGACCGTAAATTTTAAGGTTAATTAATCGAGTTTATAAATTTATTTCTTCTCAACCCAACGATTATTATGCGGACTAAAACAATATCTCAAAATTTGAAGACCCAACATACAAACTCGTATTTACACATAGCATACAACAAGCTTTATTTATTTACTCAAGGAAAATGGATATTGTAAAGGACTGAATAAAGTCAACAATAAGCGAGTCATAATTAATTTATGGGCTTAATTGGCAAATCCAATATGGTTGGGCCTAACAACGGCCCGGCTATAAATATGATGGATTTATTAATTAAATTGATAAATTAATTTCCTCAAGCCTAGTGACTATTATACAGTCTAAGACGCTATCCATTAACTTTGTTAGACTTTTAATTAACTTTTTGGACCTTTGTTAAGAGAATTTCATAAAGGGCCATATAATATCATCAAAGGTGAGTCAATTTTTATCTATTAATTAAGATAATCAACTTTCAAACGTAAATGGGCTCTTCCACTTGGGCTAACCAAAATGCTTTTGAATTAATTATATTAATTAATAAATAATCCTTTTTTCAACCCAATGAATTTTATATGGACAAGAATAAAACCTCCAAACTAGGGTCGACTCTTTACAAAAGACAGGAAAAGGGGAGGGAGACACATAGCACATAGCATACACATGGAAGGGTATCCTAAACCAAGGCTCTAAATTCATGGACTTTTATGGTTGGGTATATAGCCTACCGCATGCCTTCGCCCCGATTCTTCATACCATAAGGTAAGCAGTTGGGGTATTTCTCAAAGAAATTCAAGGAAGCTCTCGGAGTATGACATCGGGAGAGGAGCGACCAAATGCTTAGAGATGTAGAGTTCATCCCCATAGTAGTGGCCTCCCGCTCTCAAGGGAAATCCTAGGTAACTTAAACCGTCGTCTTTGTGCTAACATGTCAAAAGAACCGATTAGTGGCCCGATATGCAAGGGATGCCTAAAATAATAATTGAAAGCGCGAAATAAATCAACTTCTCCCTTTTACGCTTTCAAATCAATTTGATTTTTTCAAGTTTTACCCTGTTTTTAAAGTTTAAGTCCCCAGTGGAGTCGTCAATCTGTAGGACCCGGAAAAATTCCCGTTCGGGAAAATTTTTCCTCAGATGCGCTACATTTGTGATCGGGAGCCGACTAAGGTTTCTTAATCCTTAAATAAGGATATTTTTATTTTTCGAAATTCATTTTCGGGGTGATGAAACTTTATTTACTTACAAACTCGTTTTTTATTATTTAAATTATCCGTAACTACACAAATTAATTTAACAATAATTTAGTCCCGACCCAATTAATAAATTCAGGCCCAAAAGAGAACCAGTAGGCCACTGGAATCGGCTAAAACCCGCCTAGGGTTTAGCAGATTCCAGGTTTTGCCACTGGTCTCCTCGGCCAAACAGAAATTGGGTTGAAACTGATAAAACCCGCCTAAGTTTTATCATTTTCTTGCCCATTTCTCTCGGGACCCTCCTTGGATAAATATTGGACATGAATTAAATTATTTTCTTAAATTAATTTTGTGTAAGAAATCGAATATTTTAAATAATTAAATGCATTTGTAAAATTTTTTAAAGAGTCGCCAGTCGATTTAAGGAAATCGACAAACCATAAAAAAAAAGAAACACTCCGGTCTACAAAACCGATTTCTAGATTAGGGGGTAAGGTTACGAATTCGAGAGTTATAAGAACTCTCGAATCCGCCTGTTATAAAACAGACTTTACTAAAATCAACATTGAAAAGAAAGAGAGCGGGGAGAAGTTTGATTAATTTCGCGTAATTATTATTCAAATCATGCAATATAAAGGGTTACATGATTAAACACAATAATTTAAACAAAAGAATCAAACCTTGCTTAGGATGTAGTGATGACGAATTTGCCCCCTTGAGTTGCCCCTTGACTTGAAACCTGGATGAGATGACGTGAACGGTTTGAATGAGCGGTATATGGATGGTTATATGAGGGTGATGAATATGATTTGAGAAAGGGAATTTGGGAGATGAAAAGTAGTATAATATGGATGTGATGTGAGAAGATGATTTTTGTGATGGAAGGGGATGATGAGAGTATAATATGGGAAGGATAGAATAATGATAGGAGATGAAGAGAAGTTGAGAGAGTGGAAGTATAATATGGTGGGAGAGTAGAGTAAGTGTATTAGATGATGATTGTTGGTCAAATGAAGGTGGAATAGAGGGAGTATTTATAGGTGAAGGAGTATGGGTTTTGGAGGGAAATGGTGGGGGACATACCCCAAAAATCACGTCATCAAAGCCCAAAGCCTAGGCGGGTTTTGGGGTGGTCAAAGGGGGTCAAACACGTGTGCTATGATCATGGAATTGCATGCATGAAAATTGTATTTTTGGCGCCAGAATCATCAAAGCCTAGGCCGGCTTTGAGAATATTAGCACACGAATCAGTGACGTGGCGCTAAACGGCGTCGCTCCGCTTCTCTCTTCAAATCCTAGGCGGGTTTTGATGGTAGTAGCACGGGGATCAGTGACGTGGCGCTAAACGGCGTCGCTCTGCTCCTCTCTTCAAAGCCTAGGCGGGTTTTAAGACTCCTGGGCTAGGGCGCGCTTCTGGGCCAGATTTCTGGGCCTGGAAAATGTTAAAGCCCACCTGGGTTTTAAAACTGGCTAAGTGCAACTTTAAACGGCCATAATTCCTTCATCCGGACTCCGATTAAGGCAATTCAAAAGGTGTTGGAAAGCTCATGATGTGTACTTTACTCTCATCAAAAGAAATGGGGCCAACAAGATTTGTGGGAAAAATGGAATTTGAAATGGTGGGCATCTGTATGCAGAAATGGTGGAAAGTGAAGGCTTTTTGTTGTGGGTTGGCCCGATAACTTTTGATTGAGGAAGGCCCTTTTGATTTTCTTCCATGCTAGCCTCTTTTCTTGTTATGCTTGATTTGTACACTTGTCCTGGTACAAAATTCGGTGTCTATACCGAGTCATGCCATCCTCTGTCAAAGCCTGCTTGTCAAGGATGAGCTCGGGAGGATCTACAGGCACCCTGGAAGGCCATTCCCTTGTATGCTGGAAAAAGAAGCGCTCTCCCGAATAGAAAACAAGGCCCGAGGGACCTTCCAACAACAGGCGACGCTCGCTCGCTTCCTGCGCTAAATATCAAAATGGAGGCCTTCCATGAGATAGTCGTCCAATGGAGACCGGACAATATCCTCCTGCAAAGGTCATTATAAGCTCAAGTGCGCAGAGAGAAGAAAAGGAGTGAAAGAAATGCGTCATACGAGTCGGAGGTTGTCAATAATTCTCCTAAGACCATTCAAATCTTTAAAGTGGTACTTCGAACGACAGTAGTTCGACGACTCTGCGCATCGAAGAGCACCAGGGATCTGCAAATTGCCATTGTTGGTTTCCCCAACCATGGGGAGAAAGTATGCTAAGACCCACACCTGCAAACCAAGAAAGATCTTAGTGGAATGGATAAAGAAGGAATGTTGCACACCACAAAATTTCTAAGGAAAATATCTTGGAGCATACCTCTAAGACTCGCCAGAGGCTGTTACCGAGGTTAAGCAACTTTGATTCTGTAGTCTTCGAATGCCCAACTGTATCACTACCAATAGGACGACATGCGACCTGCATTCCTCTCACCAAATGAGCATAGGCAGCGGCTTCCCAGTTCAAAGTTCTCGCCTCGCCATAATCCAGGAGGTGATGCATCCAAGAAAGAGTAATCGTGTCACCATGATTTGCAAAGATAGTTGCATTGATAAAGTGTACAAGAACAAGAAACTGACGCTGAAGGAGGGGTAGATCCTGAAAGTCCTCACTCTTCAAAACAACCACCAAATGGGTGTATCGCAACGTACTATGTTGCCCTGCCAGCACAGTAGCAGGTTTCAAGATCTCATAAACGTGAGGGTCTGGATCTCTCTGTGTAATAACCCAAAGAAAACCACCCCTTATTACGTGTTGCATAACCTAATTAATCAAGGTTAAAGTTAAATAATTAATAATTAAAGCGCGTCTTCCAAGTTTTTCTAATCAAGTGTATGTTTTGCAAGACTTGAATAGTGCAACGATCATCAAGTATATCAATCTAAAACGGTTCTTTTCTTGATGAATCTCTTTCTGATAATTTGTAATAATCATGATCGTATATGTACTCATTTTCAAGACCCATATTTTTGGATCCACCTTTTATTCCAGTCGGAGTGGAAATAATTATGAGAATTTACGAGGAGGTGTTTAAGTATATTTATTGGGTTACCAATAATATTTTAGGGTTTAATAAATTTAAGGAATTGGGGTTTTGGGAGATATAAGTGTAAGGAGGAAATTAAAATTTGATAAATTTATTGTTTGGGCCATCATTTGGACCGGCCAAAGAGGGAAGAGAAGGCCATCTTGGGCCCTTAACTATGCTTATATGATCCTTAGGATGAGTATAATTTCTTTTTTGAACCATCTTTCATCCAACTCATTTTTACACTCTTAATCACTCCCTCATACTCCCTCACTCTAATCTCTCTCTCGGCCTCTCACCTCCCAAGCCCCCTCTGTCTTCCTGTTGCCCGAAGGGGAGGGAAGTTTTCTTAGGGGCTCGGTCTTCGTGCCGTCCAGAGCCGCCGGCCGTCGGTCGCCGTCGCACCACCATGCCACCATCCTCATCATCTTCTTCTTCCCTTCCGTTGTCCTCCTTGAAGTTGTAATCTACTCCATCACTTTCCTACTCTCTTTCAAGTGTAAATCTCAATTATAAAATGCGTTTTTGGTTCTCTTTTTCATGTTTTTCCAGAGGTTAATCAAGGGTTTCAGAAATCCAAGAGGAGATTGTAGAGTATATAAAAGAATCAAGTGGAAATTTGGTAAGTTATGGTAGAGTGTGGTGTTTTTATGCTTGAATAAGTAATTTTTGTATTCCAATATGTACATGCATGATGGTTAGGAGATGAATTTCAATGTGAAAGAATGGTTTCCTGCTTAAGTTTTGGTTGCATGTGAATAGATTAGGTTTAAATTGCCATTTTAGTGAGTGAAATGAAGGTTGCTATTAGATTCATTATGATATATAAATTGGATATTCAATTATGTGAAGATCTTGCTTTGCATGCATCAAATATGGATAGGGATGAAGGTTTCTAAGGTGTTTAATTCTGGAAATTTTATTGACATGCTAGGATTATGTTTTGGAGAGAAATTAGTGTGGGATTTCAACTTTAACTTGCGCACAAACCCCTTTTCAAATCTGGTTGAGTTCTGAAATTTCCAGTTTAACTTGTGAATTTGCCCCATTTTATGGTATAGTTAGATAGGCTAAGACATTAGCTAAACCCCGATTTTTGAATCACGAAGTTTCGATAAGTATATTAAAAGTTATGATCAAAACCTTGAGAGGTGACACATGAATACGAATTTCTGAGGCAGCTTGGAAATCAATGTTTTTCTTCCATTTACAGATCTTTTTGGGATGAGTGTTCAAAATGAAAGTTGAATAGGACATCTTAAGCTTTCCAGAAAGGTATAATTCATAGTCATAGGATGTTGGGAGTGAGAGTTATGAGTCCTCGAGCAGAGGTTAATAATCTGAGTTTACCTAGAAAGTGTTTTGTGACTGTCCTGTATTTTGGGCCAATTTCCGACCTTTTCCCATGTTCAAATCAGTTCATGATCAAAATGAAAGTTTACTCTTCCAGCATTCCATTGATAGCTTACACACTCCGATCCGATGAGTATAACTTGAATTATGACTCTTCAAATAACTGACATCGATAAGGGAATCTTTTGGGCAGCTTACTAAGATTTGGGTTTTTACCCTCTTTAACCATGTTTTTTACTTTCATTATCAACTAAAACGTTGAAGGGGATAATCTGAGGTTTCCGTAAAGTCCTTTTATGCCATTATACGGTACTTGTGGGAGAAGTTATGGCCCTGTGAGTACACCTTAAAAAGACAAGTTTCTTATCGAGCCCTTAGGAAATTCATTAAGTTACTCTTCAATACTCCCACGTAAGTTAAATCCTAATTCATGTTTCTTTTTCTTTTTAAGTCCTTGCAAGAGATCATTGCAGTCAAACTGTTCAAGTCCCTGCCCGTCCAGTGTGTGATTTTAAAGCATCAAGTATGTATATTGCATGTAACCCTTCTTACATTATTTGAAGATTGATTTTATGTCGTTTAAATCCTATGCTTATGTTTAAGATTTATGTTGTTTATTTCATTTCAATAGGACATGTGGAAGTATGAGTACATTTTATGGTTTTATGTACTGAGTAAGTTTCATAAAATAAAGCATCAGACTCATATATTTACGAGTACACGATTTATTTTTTATGCCTCATAAAGCTTATGTTGTACTTAAGTTTCATATTATTCTACTTCAATGTTATATGATAGAATAAAGTATATTTATGTGGTCCTAAGGACCACAGTGAGTTTTATTAAGTAAAGCATCTTGCTTAAGGTTTACACAAGTACTTAAGTACTTTTGGCTAGATATTTCTATGGTAACAAGTATTGATTTTGTAAAGGATTTTCATGAGGGAGTTGCTATACATGTGCGAGTTTCGTCTAAAAAGTATTTTACGATTAGGTTATTCTACAGTTATATCTTATAAGAAACCCAAAATAATAAGATTAAAAGCAAGAAATGTTTTCAAGTTTTCACACATAAATAAAGACCCGCCCATGTAATTGTGCCGTAGAGCACACTAGGAACATCGTGTCTTCGTACACTCCATATTAATCGTGCCATGGTGCACCCTAGGAAAGTTCTGTCTTAGTACGCACCATGCAACTGTGCCTTAGCGCACACCAGGATAATTTGTGCCATAAGTGCACCTCATGGACATCTGGCCAGTATAGGACATTGTCCACCATCCGGATCTCCCGATCGGTTCGGGTATGCGCATATGGAGGATTAGCCGATGATCGCAAGTAGGGGACTTTCAAGATAATAATAGGACAACCAAGTCTTAAGTATCTTAAGTTACCAAGTTATTTAATTTAAAGAGACGTTTTATGAGTTACAGACCGAAGTTTGTAAGTCCTGGTTTATGGGGATTTAAGGTCAAGTTTATGATATGGTTTCATATGTATTTTATGTCAAGTGAGATATGATTTGGGTTTGTTTTTTTTTTAAACTATGTTATGTTATATTTAAAGGAAGAAACTCACAAGCATGTTTTCACTTGGGGCATGATTTAAGATACACGATAGGTCTTGTTTTCATGTACCGGTTAAGTCATGTTTTCATTTACAGGTTAAGTCATGTTTTCATGTACAGGTTAAGTTATGGTGATGTATTGTAAGTTATATTTCTATGTTACTGTTCATCTATTATTTATGTCATTTTTAAAGGTTTTGGAACCGCGCTAATAACTAAAATGAATTTCGACATGATTCTTACATTATAGGGGGTATACGTACTGAGTTTATCTCACGTTTCGAAGTTTTATGTTTTAGTTTTAGGGAGCCTAGCTAAGAGCAAAGGCAAGACATCGAAAGGACGAACCCCTAGGCCACATAAGACGGCAAAGGTGACTTGGGAGAGCAATCTGTCTTATATTTAAAGAAGTTGCTGCCATGGTGTTTGTATTGTATCTAAAGTTATGAGTTATGTTGTGAAGTTGTTAAGTTAAGTATGTTTGTGATGGGTTGTGATGTGTATGTTGGATATTGTGATGGATGTGTGGCCACTTCCGTGGATGGCGGTAATACACTCAGGTGAGTATTTCCGCTGCGCTAATCATTGGTTAAGTGGGTCATTAGCTTAATCTAGTGGGGAATAACTTGGGGGTGTTACACTCTGAAATTCCAACAACTGGCCACCCCAGTTGAGGCCAGTGATCATCACGAAATAGACAGGAGTAAGCATCATTTCACCAACAGGGAGATGAAACGAATTCGTTGTGTCCCAAAAACGTTCCATTATAGCCCGACCAAATATTCTCCTACTACGTGTTTTCCAGGCATCCAAACAAGCTACGAAAGGACCAAAACCCTCACCCCTAATAGTGGTCGAGTAGAAATCTCCCACTTGTGCATGATGGGATAAATCCACCATGCTTTGCATGCCCCTACATGTCTTAAAAGGGTCATCCTACGACAAAAGTAGCAAAAAAAGGCCTAAATGTTCATTCTAGGACACAACGTACTGCAAGCAAAATTTAGAGTACTCACCTACTCTAAATCTAACTTAAAGTACTAAAGCATGTAATAATATGCAAAACATCTTCGAAAGATAAAACATGTTATGAATCAGTACATACTGAAACATGGGAATGGAAAAACCATGCATGTCCGTCCTAACAAAACATAAGTTGTGCTGGTGTGAACTCACTGTTGGGGTATTCCCTTTGTACCGTCCTCGCATAAGGACGCTCCTGGACTGTTGTTTGGTCTCATTTCGAGCCGAATTGATACTGCTAATGAAGGGTTTTTGCTTGTTTTAGACCCCTAATTATAAATTAGTTATGATGATTTTGTGTTTTTACAGGATAATCAAGAAGAAGAAGGAAAATAGGGCCAAAAAGCTAAAAATTTCCTAAAAACTTGCCTGGAAGCGCCTGCCAACTCAAGGGTAGCACCCGCTACCAGCCTCGACAAGCTGACAAGGTCCTTAATCAAAAGCGTAGCGCCCGCTACCACTAGCGTCGCACCCACTACAGCAGGGAAGAAAGAGGTCGCGGGCGACGACAGAGAGCTGATCAACGAAACATTACCTGCGCATGGTCACGTCCGCGACCCTGGGCGTAGCGCCTGCGAGCGCCAACAAAACAGCCAAGGAACGAATCGGAAGAAACAGAGCCAACCACGGGCAGACCGTGGTGGCTTCAGTTCACGCCCAGCAAGATTCTGGAAAATTTGTAGCGCCCGCTAAGCTAGGTGTGACGCCTGCGACCCTGGGCGTAGCGCCCGCGACCGAAGGCAGAACATGACGAGATATCCTAGTTTATAGTTTTATAATTCTAGTTATTAGTTTTAGCCTCAGTTCTTAGTTTCTTGAAGTTTTCTCTCAATTCATCGCATTGTAAGTTACTCTTTTGAAATTAAATTCAAGTTTATGTTCCTTTTCATTTATGTCTTCCTTCTCGCTATTTTCAATTTTATTAGTATTAAATCCAACAAATCCCACCCTTTTTAGTGAAAAGGAGGATTTAGGTTCTTTGGATTCTCCCTTCAGGTGAGGATTCGAGCAGTCTTAGTAATCCAAATCACATCCTTTCTTGTTTGTTCGGGAGAAATATTGGTGATTCAAGATTCAAGATCCAAGATTAGTACAATGCATTCCAGGTCAATGTTTTCATTCTTAATTTCAGTAATTAGTTCAGTTTTTACATTCATCGTTATTAATTGCTTTTAATTGCTTTCTTAGTTAGAAATTTACTTTATTATTAAGTTAGGTTTAGTTCATCTTTAAATTCTTGCTTTCTTGGTTATTGTTATTTTGAATTCATGCTTAGTTTAGTTTAATTGTTTTTCATTATTTATTGCTTTTTGTCATTGAAACCTTATCAAACCAATTTCCTATTAACCTGACACACCATCCCTATGGATTCGACAACCTTCCTCTGAAAACCCGAATATACCACAACTAAACAACTGTTGGCTGAGTAGCACATCTGCGTCCTCTTGTCAGAAAATTCATCTTTTTGCGATGAAAATCAAAATACCCAAAAGGATTTCTAGAGAGAGAATAAGAAAGAGAAACAAGTGAAGCTTGAATGAGAAGTGGTAAAGAATGTCATAGCTAGAGCTCCCTTTTATAATCAAAATAGCTCGGTCCACACATCCACCTGTCAGATCCTCATTCGCCAAAGTTTAATTCTGATCGGCCTTGCGTCTATCCACAACAATTGTGATCAAACCTGTCTCATGCATGGCCTACAAAAGCTGAAGTGTACGAAAAGATTCCTCTCTTTTCCTAGAGTCTGGCCGGCCTAGGGAAAGAAGGAGTTTTGTTCTTTTCTTCATGCTTGTTTCCAAGAGTCCAAGTTTACACATTCTCAAGGAGGAGCACAGTAAAGTGTGCCTAATATGAAGAAGTTTGTCTTCTCAAAATTGAAGCATCAAGTCCCCAAAACAAGAGCATTTTCCAATGATTATGCCGACAAAAACCGAGGTAAATTATCCAGACCAAAAAAGTAAATTTCGCTAAAACTGACAAAACAAATTTGCATTTTTGCAGGAAAAATAAGAGTCATCGACATCGGGTTCGATGAAATCTCATGAATAAGAGCCACCAACATCGCGTCCGATGAAGTCTCTCAGCATCACATTGCCATCAAACATCAACAACTCCGAGCCATCAGCATCGTGCCCGAAGAAGTCTCAAAACCCGAGCCACCGGCATCGCGCCCGGTGAAGTCTCAATATCTGAGCCACTGGCATCGCGCCTGGTGAAGTCTCGACCGCCAGGGCCATCAACAACACGATCGGTGAAGTCCCTCGGCATTGCATTGCCTCCATCATCATCATCAACAGCAAATCTCCAGGGCCATCGGCATAGTGCCCGATGAAGTCTCCCGAACAAGTAAGGCGTCATTCTTGCCTGAGATCACCTATCAGCGCAAGTTCGCCAACCGCGACGCAGGACCCATCTTCCAAGTGTCAGCCCACACCTTCAAGTAAGGATGCCTTCAACACTCGAGATCACTTCAAGTAGGACGTCATCAGATGCCCGAGACCGTTTTCAGTAGGGAGTTATTGTCACCCGAGATCATCTGCAAAGAGCCGCCTGCCGCCCACGATCGCGACACAGGACCCAGCTTCCAAGTGTCACTCCAGGCTTTGCACTCCAAAATCATATCCCCAGCCGATGTCCATCAAATCATTCTACTTTGATTTCCATCCTATACAGGGCTCAATCAAAGTGGGGGCTATCTGTAGACACCGGGTTTTGAAACCCAAAATATATAGCATATCTATATAAAAAGAAGCCAAAATAAAGAAGAAGAAGCCAAGAAATAAAGCCTAAGTGCGTGCACCTTACACGTACGAGCTCGCCTCAAGTTGCATGCATGATCACATGCACATTTTTACGTAAAAAGAACAAGCCATGCAAGTCACATGCAAGCTCCGCGCGAAGAGGTCCTAGGTTCGAAACCTCACAAGAACATCACAAAAGCATTTCATATAAGGCCATCCAAATAGAATCATTGTCCAGTGTGAACCAGCAATTCCCGAGGCAAACATATTCACACCCTCACCATCAAGCGATGCATGGACAGAAGGAGGTTCATCCTCCCCTTGTTGACGGCCGACCGGCCATGAAGACCAGCCACACGTGGTTCATTCACCACGTGCTACCGTCCACTCTCATACACTCCACCCTCCATCTTGGTTTTCTATGTTGTTCACTGTCAATGGCCGAGAGTGGATGTATATGTATGCATACAGGTATCTCCTACTCCCTCCTACTCCTATAAGTACCATACTCCTCTCAACACATCAAACACAATCTAATCTATTATATCCCATTCACTCCATCTCTCATTTGATCTCTCCCTCTAATCCATCTCTCTAATCTCCATAAACTGTCTATTCTATTATCATCTTTTCCGCCACTTTCTTATCCTATTCAATCACCATATTAAATCTCTAATCCTAATCCCGATTTCATCCATCCACATTCTTACATAAACTTCATCAAGCACCATAAAAAATCCTATACCAAATTTCCTAAAAAACTTACAAAAAGAGTCTTCTTCCAACCCCTTTTTCTACCATCTTTTTTGTTCATTTTTGCTTTTTGAGAGGAGACATCTAAGGGTATCAAGAGGAGCATCTTCAAGAATCTTCAAGGGCTAGGCAAGGCCTCTTCTTCAATTAGCACAATGTAAGCTTTAAAATTTCCTTTCTCTTGTAAATAAAGTGTTGTATATGTACATTTTCTTTCTTATGTTTCATGTTGCATGATTCAATGAAATAATTCTATAAAGTTCTTCTTTATCTCCCTTCCAAACTTTATCAAAGGCACACTTAAAACTTTTAGTAGTCTTTCCTTTTGTGAGAGGCGAACTCAAAAGGTTCCTACCTTTCAAGTTCGTAGCCTTACCCCCAAATCCATTCCTGGGTTTCACATGCAGAGTCTTTCTTTTTTTTTTTTTGTCTTGGCTTTTCCCTTAAAAAGTGGGGTGGTGACTCCCATTTCGAACCAAAACACATCGGGTTGCATAAACTATGGTAAAACATGGTTTTACAATGTGCCGATGCAACTTTAGGGTGTTCTTTGTATACTTCTAAATAATATTTTGCATAAATCGTTTTCTTTCGAGTCTAACATTTTAACGAGCAAGTTGAAAATTTAGAAGAGTTTGGAACAAGTGGATGTTCACTCTTAAAAGTTTAATTCAATGACTTATGATATGCAAAAAGTAAGGGAAAAGTGATTTTACAAACTATTATTCCGGAAGTGTATGATTAATCCCTTAAAGACTTGTAAAGGTTCAAACCCCAACACAAACCACCAAATCACACTTCCAATCCGTGTGGATGTTCGGAAGCCCGAACAATGAGGAAATATGTCCATAAGTGTGTGTCGTTGCATTGTCTGCAAGACTTATATCTCCTCCTTCGTTCATTACTCCAATTGATGAAGTGTCAATGATCTTCAATACAATTAAGGTAAGAAAAAAAATATATGATATTATGCCAAAAGTCATAATTTAGGAATAAAAATCCTTGAACAACATATATCTAGCTAAAGGAAAAATAAAAGCCATAACGATATGAGTAACATAAATCATGCTACAAAATTTCCCATATAATACCTATAGGGTAATATCCTAGTCTATAAAAGTCTCGTCATTGCCATCACCGACCAGATGATAGATCTTTCCTTCAGGGTGGGAAAAGAAATTAGAAACATCTAAGTGTGACACCTCAATGGGTTCGTCTTCTTGCATAAAATTTGTCCCTATCAATTTTCCTTTGTTCCTTAATGATGCTTGATAGAGATCCACAAGATGTTTGGGCGTACGACAAGTACGTGACCAATGCCAGTTTCCTCCACAACGATAACATGGGATTTCCTCAATATTTTTGGCTTGATAATTTTTGGTGTCCCACAGCTGGTGGGAAGATAATCTTTTGAAGGAGTTGCTACGACCATAATCACGACCACAACTACGAATAGAACCGTGACCTGGACTACGATCACGTCTACCTCCATGGCCCCGACTACTAGCGTGACCTCTATTGTGCCTGTGGTTATTGCCACATTCACTTTAGGGAGTGGGGCAGAGCCAGTAGGGCGATTGTCATGATTTTTCATCAAAAGCTCATTATTCTGCTCGGTTACCAGTAGACAAGAAATTAGTTCTGAATATTTTTGAAGCCCTTTTCACGATATTGTTGTTGTAAAATCACATTATTTGCATGAAAAGTGGAAAACATTTTCTCCAACAGACCCTCGTTTGTGATTGGTTCACCACAAAATTTCAGTTGTTAGGTAATTCAGAAAAGTGTTGAATTATATTTAGCTACATATTTGTAATCTTGAAATATGTGATGCATGCAATCATGTGGAGCTTTTTTAAGAATGTTTGTCTTCTAGTGGTCATATCTTTTTTTAGACTGTTTCTTAGATCAAATGGATCTTCAATCGTGAGATACTCTATTTTAAGACAATTATGGAGGGGGTGGCATAAGAAGATCGTAGCTTTGGCCTTGTCTTGAGCGGAGGTTTTGATGTCATTTATTATTGTTTCTCCCAAACCCTTGGCAGCTAAATGAATTTAATCATCAAACACCCACGATAGATAAGTTTTGCCAGATATGTCAAGTGAAATGAACTCTAGATTGGTCAGGTTGGACATGATACTATAATAAACAGATAAATGACATGTTAGAAACAAAGATATCCAAGTGAAAAAAATAGGATATATGTATAATTTTAATTGAACCTAAAATAACAAGGAAAAAAAAAGAATCATACTCATGGAAAAGAGGAATACCGTAATTAGTATCAAAATGGCAAGAAAGTATTTACACCTTGACAGATTATCAACAATAAACTGTGAATGTGCATAAAGGGTGGAAACATTGATTAATAAATCAATATTGGGTATTATATATGAAGAACATTAAATAACATTAGACAAAGTTAATTGACAATGGCCAACAAAAAAAAAATTGCATGGGCATTAGTTGACATAATGAAACAATATATTTCATTCTAAAACATTAATATTAGTAGTTAGGTTGAGGTGAACTTCTGGTTCACCAATAATATTAGTAGTTAGGTTGATGTGCACTTTTAGTTCACTAATAATATTAGTGGTCGGGTGAATTTATGGTTCACTGACGAGACTAAAAGAGAAAGAAAAAAAAATCGATACTGGTGAGATTCTAGTCATTGACAAAATTAAATAAATTCTTAGTATTAAAGTAAACTTTGTATTGTCTGATAAAATAAGACCAAATTCTAATTATTGGGATGAACTTAATTCTGTTTCTCCAATAAAAAGATATAAATCTTAATCACAATAATAATATACAAATAACAATATAATTTAATATATATAAATCTTTTTTCAGAAAAAATAAAAAATCATATGAACATAATGAACTTTGAAAAATAAGAATTTGGAGGTATCAAATTGGAGGTAACCCAATTGACCGACAAATAATGAATTTTAATTATAAGAAAAATACCAATGAATGAGAGTAAACTTTCTAAACAGTGAGAGATGTTAATCTCATCCCATCCCCAAAAGTTGCCATAGTTATCAAAGATTTGTCAAATTAAGATTAGAAATAGTGGGATGAATTATCAAAGATTTTAAAAAAATAAAATGTTGAGAAATAAGAAGAACATAACTCACAAGCCCATAGTAGGTACGTATGATTTGATTTGAAATGAAAATTAAGTTTGTAATTCATACTGTAGATTAAAATTTCGTGCTGATAACATATTATAAATTTTTTATTATCATCGAAGAAGTATTTATAATATAATAATTTTTAATCACTAAAGAATATTTTGTTACTAAGAAAAGTAAGACTATGAATATTTACACTATTATTCCATAAGCCATTCCATAAGCCACTCTATTTTTATCGATTTTTTTTCATGAAAACATGATGATGGAAAAAAAAAAAGAAAAGAAATTTAAAGGGAAGTCAATAAAAGGAATTTTTGACTTTTTGGTGGTGGGAGTTCACATGCTTCCATCTCATCATTCTTCTCACATGACCTCTACTCATCTCAGTCCAATCCGATAAAATACCACTCTCATGCATGAGCATCGATCACCATGATCTCTCTCTCTCTCTCTCTCTCTCTCTCTCTCTCTCTCTCTTTGAGAATCAAATTCCCATGATTCATTCACCCTATTTCAGAATCAAATAACCCTTATTATTGCTAGGCTGTTCAAATCTTCTCGTTCTCCCAAGCGAATCAACTAAAACATCTTTGTTTTGTTTGGTACAAGATATATCCCTGCTTTCAGGACCGAATTTCACAGCCAATAAAGGTCAGCATTATTATTGTTAGGAGAATGGAGGACGGGACGAAGATCAGGAAAAGAGGGTGTTCACCATCCTCATCAACAACCTCATCTGTGATTCAAGGCTACAAATTGAAGAGAGCAATTGTTGTTGGGAAGCCCAAAAGAGGAGCAGCAGGAGGATCCTCTACACCAGTGCCCACCTGGAGAATGGTTGGTTCTCGCTCGCCTTCCTTCATCCTAAGGGAAGCTGCCCCCAGCGTAGCCTCTCCGAGGTATCCACCAAGCCTCACGGACAGGTCCAGGGCAGGGCAGGGGCACGGGCAGCCACCAGTCTCTGCCCGGAAGCTGGCTGCCACCCTGTGGGAGCTAAATGATGTTCCCTGCCCCACACCCAGGATGCCGCCAGAGGAGGATGCTTTTAGAGACAAGAGATTGGGGAGAAGACTAAAAGTTAACAAATCTCTCAATTCCAGCTCTCTTCCTCCACATTTGTCTGATCCCTCTCATAGTCCTGCTTCTCAGGTCACTTTCATTCTCATTCTCTCTTTTCAATTTGTAATAATTCTATGTGATTTTAGGCTGACATATACAGGGGGTATACTCACTTTAAATTGTAATGCTTTAGGTGTGGTCGTTTTACAGGGTTAGTTGGAACGTGGTAATGATATAATGCGGTGAAATTTTAATAGCTATCGTGAGTTATGCTGAAAGTTAATAGGTATTGTGAGTTAAGTTATGCTGAAAGTTGTGATGTGGTGAAAATATGAAATGTGGCATAGTACTTAACCCTACCACATAAAACAAGGGCGTTAAACTTTAAAGCTTGTTTTTGCTTCTTTTGAGGTTTCTGTCATTTTGGGTAGTGTGTTCGACTGGGTTTTCTTTGACTTCTAGCTTTTTGGCTTTTTGTCGCCTTCCGGGTATTCATCCATTCCTTAAAATTATGGAAATTTCCCCAGACAATTCAAGATCATGGCTTCCTTAATTACCGTGTTGACATGATCATATTATAGCCCTCAAGCAGCAAAATACATTTTCCATTTCAATCGGTTCGCATATATATTACTATAATTTAAAACCTAGAACAACTACCTCAATGATTATTGAAGCTTGTAGTGATGGAGTTGATCTTGGATATTACAGCATCATCTCCTATAATTTTTTGGGTCAACCAAATTCGTACGATCCTAGCCCTGCCAACCTGAATTCATTGAGGATCTAGTTTTTAGGTTTGGACATCTAAGGAACCCACTAAGGCCCCGTTGTGTTATACATTTGGTTGCGGTAAGGTGTGGTGTGGTGGAAATTTCAAAATTGTGGTGGGTTAAGCAAAGTTGTGGTGGAATGTGTAAGGTTGTTGTGAATTGTGGAATGTTGTGGTGTAAATAATTGTAAGTGGATTGAAAGATTATGGTGAATTATGGTGGGTTGTAACGAAATATGGAAAGTTGTGGTGTGGTGTGAAACTGCAACCAACTACCCTAAAAAATAACGGAACTTTAGCCGTTATGTTTAATTGAGGATCTATTTTGGACCGTTTGTTACAAGGGAGTAGGAGGGTTGCGAATGAGAATTGGATAATTGGAATACTATTCTCATGTTTATTTTATGGTAATTATAAAAAAATGGGGCAATGGGAATGAGAATAGGATGTCTCAACTCTCAATAATATATTATCGAGGGTGGTGGTAATTGATATTGGGATTCATTAATCACGGTTAAATACTAATTTTGTCATTATGTTTAATTGTTATTACCAAGATTGCCCGTCCTATTTGAAAGATATCAATCATCAAGGGATTGAGAGTTCTAATTAATATTTATTTATTTTTATGGGAAAATTTAGTATTTTAGATAGATTAAATAATTGATACATACTTATTAGAATGCTGATTTATTGAATCCTTTATATTTGGAGTTTTTATATACTTGATTTTAATTAATATTTGGTGTTGAATTAGTTTTATCAAAAAAAATTATGAACTTTAATTTTTTTAATATTTTTGTTCATATATTAATTGATTTTCTTAGCATGAAGTATGAGTTAATTATGTTCTTCCACCCACTTCAATTTATTAAAACATTCATAAATTAATCAAAAGGATATTTTAGTAAATGTGTATTTATTCTAAATTCTACCCCACTTATTATCTATTTCAACTACCACATAACAAAACAACAAAGCTGAGAATTCATAAAATATTTCAATTCTCGTTCCCATTATGAACTCTCATTCTCATTCCGCTATGAATTTCATTCTCATTGCATACTAAGACCCCATTCTTTTATACGGTTAGTGCAGTGCGGTACCACACCACACCAAACTCTTTAATTTCTACCAGCATTCACCACAACACACCATAATCATTTTTTAAAAAAAAAAAAAGTAAGTGAGAGAAGTGATTATAGATTTCTTCTTATAAGAAATCCACCCACTCTATTCTGGTACAAAATGTTACTAAACTCCCTATCATCTATCTGTTCCCATTTTTCACACCATAATCATTATAAATATATTTCTTTCACTTTTTTCTCCTTACTTTTCACCCATACTTTTCACATTCGCTTTTCTCACCTATCGCACCTATCATAACTCTCACCACAATTCACCACAATTTTTCAACTTCCACTGCACCTCACCATTACCACACTGTACCAACAGTATAAAAGAACAAAGCCTAAAAGGCCTGAATATTGAACCCAGACTTTTAAGGGTTGGTGCACTGTGTAGTTAGGATTCTTATACTTAACTAATTTCTTTTTGGCTGTTGGGTTTAACAGAAAATGGAGAGATGTGGAACAGATAGGCACAGAAGAAGAGAAAAGTCCATGTCAAGGAGGACAAAGGTGGACAATTACGATTCCCGCAGTAATGCTAGTTTCATGGAGGTGAGCTCTACAGTCTTGTCTGTAATTAACTAATCATAAATAGATCGAAGAAGCAAGCTGACATGTATCAGAAAAAACAGGTTGAGACTAGATCCCAATGCCAAACCCCTTCTGGATCCACTGTTGCTGGCGTCAAAACCGGTTTGAAGGATGTCAGCAATGCTCTGACGACTTCCAAGGAGCTGCTGAAGATCATAAGCCGTGTGTGGAGCCATGACCATCAACCTTCCACAAGCATGTCCCTCATATCTGCCTTACATTCTGAGCTTGAGAGGGCCCGCTTGCAGATCAACCAGTTAATTCGAGAACAGACTTCTGATAAAAAGGAGATCAATAGCCTACTAAAGCGTTTTTCTCAAGAAAAGGCTGCATGGAAAAGCAAGGAGCAACAAGCGGTTGAAGCGGCAGTTGAGACCATTGCAGGGGAGCTTGAGGTGGAAAGAAAGCTTAGGAAGCAGTTTCAGAGCTTGAACAAGAAGCTTGGGAAAGAATTGGCTGACGAAAAGGCAACTTTTGGTAACTTAATCAAACAGCTTGAGACTGACGATGGAGGAAATGGCAGATATAACCAAGAAGAAGAAGAAGAAGAAGAAGAAGATGAAGAAGAAGAAGATTATACAGACCAAGGTGGGGCTTCTGGTGAAAGCGATCTTCATTCCATAGATTTGAGCACCCAAAATGAAGAGCTGCTTAAAGGGAGGAAATCTTTTGCTAATCAAGCTGCCAGAAGAAGTTCTATAATGAGGAGTGTTTCTAATGTTCTTGAATGGGGAAGCCGTCGCAACTTTGAGATTGATGAACATGTTCCTCGGAGAAGTTACGGAAATGATATACCTCGGTATAAATCATCCAAAGGATCCAGGCTTGTGACGGAGGGAGAGTTCACTAGTCCATTTGGCCATCCATGGCCATCCCAAGATCCATGTGATGGAGCATTTCATAGAGAGACAATGTTGATCAGAGGGAGTGGAATGAGGGATAGGGTAGAAGAAGAAGAAGAAGAGACAAGTGAAGCCTATCAAAACTTGAGAAGATCAAGGAGATAAGCTACAATCTGGCTTAAGTTGGCAACGGTCTTGTTGCCTTTAGCAGCTTTACCTTACTAATGGTGTGTTGACAATAATTTCAACTTCGTCAGGTTTGCCTTTTGTTGGTTCCAGTTTTTCCCTTCACCCTCAGGCTTCCCATGACAATGTGGGTTTTTGTAAAATCGGAAGCTTTTTATCATTTTATTAAAAACTTGTTCAGAATCAGACAACAATGTTGCAAACTCTCCGGCTTCATTATGTTTCGCTTATACCCTCGCTTACTGCTTTCTGCATACATTTATTGCTTATTACACATTGAATTGAACCTCCATGGTTTTCCAAGTAAGAAATGGCAAGAGCAGCCTGGAAAGCAGCTCCAATAGGGAAAGCCTCCTCATCAACAAAGAAGTAAGGGGAATGCAAGGGTTTATCCGAGTGCAGAGTCTCATTCCTTATACCAAGGACGAAGATGGCAGCTGGCATTTTCTGGGAGAAGAAGCTAAAATCCTCCGATCCAAACGCAACGCAACTTACCGCAACCCTACCGCAACCCTACCGCAAATTACCATTACTTTTTAACTATTTCCACCGCAACTTAACGCGACGCACAAAAGAACGGGGCCTTACTAAGCCAACATTTTTCTCCATAAAATTCTCAGCAAAAATTGGTCAATTTTCCATGTTTGATTGTACCAAATATATAGGAAAACTTTAGTGTATGATCCATTATTTCTCCCTCGGCTCAATATATAGTTTTCCAAGAGGGGCTAGGGAAAGCCTTTCTAGGAAAGTTTTTTCGGAAGAATCTTTCCCAAAAAACTCTGAAACATACCATAACGTGTCTAACTGACAATTGATAATTTCTTTGTTCCTAATGTCTATGAGTTTAACCAACTTTTTATTTTCTTCAATATTTGTCCATTCACAATTTTAATATTTTTATTATTCTCAAAACAATTATATAACCAAAGTGGAAATATTTTTGTCAATATACCAACCAAATACTAGTTTTTCAATATCTTTGCAAAACTTAGAAATGACAATAATTAAGGAATAGAGGTAATATATCCATACTATAAAAGAGGCTAATTTTACATTGTCACAAATGTTAGTTTCCTCTTTTGCCCTTGCTGACATCATATTGCTGGTCATTGAATTGAGAAGTAGTCTACCCCCAACTCTCCCAAGTCCCAACCTGTCTCCCTGACTCCCTCTCCTCGCTTTGTCTCTCCTCTCTCTCTCTCTCTCTCTCTCTCTCTTTATCTCTCTGGATGATTTGAAGAAAAAACTTGAAAAAGGAGAAGGATTCGATCAAATTGAATGCTTAAATCAATTTCCCTTTCACTCCAATTCGATCAGTCCCCCTCTTTCTCCAGTTCTCTGATTCTTTTTCTTCGCTCCTAAGTTCTCACCATACCCAAAATCCATCTCTCATGTCTTCTCCATTTTTCTCTTAATGGTCTCCATTCTTTTCTTTCATTATGGTTGCAATGAAATCAGGTACAAATCAAAATAAGAAGATTCGAGAAGCAACATGCATCCATTGCCACTGCTAAATTAGAATCAAGGGTTAAAATTCAGTGATGGGAGCAAGGATGAAGATGACGAACGGAGGCTGGAACTTTTGGTTAGAATCTATAGTCTTTGTTAGTTTAAATGTTTAGGGCCTTTTAATCTTTACAGTTTGATTATGCATGTGTTTCATACTCCATTTTTTCTTCTACTGATCACATATACGATGACTTGGTTTCATTTTCATTCCTATATACAGTATTTGAAGGTTTCTGGCGGTTGATTTGTTATGTTGATTGTTGATTGAAGGCAACTCATAAGCATTAAAACCAGGTTAAATAATCTCATGCTTCTTTCATAAATATGCATGTGATAAATTTGGGGTTTTCCTTTGATTTCATGAATTTATTGTAGATTTGTTCTTGCATGTCCAATTTGGTTTGGCTATTGAAGAATTGCTATTGAAATCTAGGTATGAAGTATATGATATTTGCCTTATCAGAATTCGTAATTCACTTTCGTTTTGGCAAGTTTAATCTCGTCTTTTTAATTAATGGAATCACTGGTGTGGATTCATACGCAAGGAGCGTTTGGACCTGTTTACAGAGCTCAGATGCCAAGAGGAATAGTGTGGTTGTGAAGTTTCTAGCAACTGACTAAAGAAGTGAAGATAGAGTTTGAAACCGAGGTAGTCACATACCATAAATATCTGTTTTCTATAGCCAACAGATAGTAGTATGACCACAGTGCTATCATGTAAGTCAAATTTTGCTCAAACATCTTGCAACCTGTTTGTTGGTCTAATCTACTATTTCTGTTTTTGATGTTTCATGTCTGTTCTCAGGTCAAGATGTCGGGGAGATATCATGTCTTTGCATTTATTCTTGCATGAACTTTGCTTATTGAACCAAATCCTCCAGAACCCATCAAGCATCAGTATGTTTTTCACCTAAACGCACTTTATTTCTCTTTTCTAATATCTATCTATCTATCTATCTATCTATCTATCTAGAAAATGTTAATGATGTCAGGAATGGCTGGGAAGCAGCAACAACAACTAATTTCTTGCACAATAATGGTTTATAGGTAATTTGTAGATTCTCCTCTTCTTTCAAACTTGATCAGCATTCATCTTCAGGCACAAAAACATAATTATTTTGATGGAATTGCTCTTTTATATAAAGGCATGAAACAATATTTCTCCATGCTAGAATTGTCTCTGATTTATATTTTCACTATCGATTAGTACAATAGTTATAGGTGGATTTTGCAATCCCAGGACTTATTTCTACTATTAGTCATTTATCCTTGAGAAGCTTATAAATTTCACTACATTCTTAAGAGGTGGGGAATTTTTTTTCTTCATTTCTCCAAAATTTCACTCCATGCTAGAGCTTCTTTCCTATTTAGGCTTTCTTCTATTTTCTTTGCATGAATGTGTTTTTGCTTGTTTCTTTACTACTTTCTATCAGTAGTGTTCCAATCATGGTGTTTGTGATGAAGTCTTAAGTGATTCAGAATATTAGGTAATGTTGTTGGTTTTTGATGGCCTGCTAAATAAACTATATTTTTTTGCAATATTTGGATCTTTTGAAAAGAGATATTTGGGGGGGAATTCCTGGTAGAAGTAAATTGAGTCTAGAAAGGGAATTAATGATATATGTTGGGAAGTTTCCAAAAGAACATCCAAAACTTGGCAACCTTGTGAAACCCATTGTTCCTTTTGCAAATTAATTCCACTGCAGAAACAAGGTTAGAATTAGACTTTTATATAATATATTAATATTATTATTATTAATATTATTATTATTATTATTATTATTATTATTATTATTATTATTTTATTGGTCTCCATATCTGGAACTTGTCTTATTGATTCCTCCCTACTTCCGAAAATAAAAAAAAACAATGAGGAAGACTGAAAATATGTGTCTGTTTGGTATGTATATCTGGAGGGTTCTGTGCTTGTAAAATGTGTCCTTGTCTACATGTGAATATTCCATAGTGTGTGTTGGCAAAAACTAAATCAAGTTTGTTCTTGTTGTGTATGTTTCTTCTATACTTATAGCTCCAACAATTTTCTTTGGATGATTAGATGAGTAGATTGCTGGACTGCAACAGTTAAAAATCAATTGGCGGCTTTGTTATTGGAAGACATTTGTATAATTCCAAATACTTGTCTACATTTCATCCCATAGGCTCACTCTGATTTTTAGAGTTATTACAAGGATTGATCTGTTACCATCGTTAGCGTCATCGTTTCCTGATATCTATTGAGATTTGAACTTGTATGAATCAATTATGTTGAAAGTGCACTGCTTGGATGTGTGTGTGTATATATATATATATATATCTATATATATATATGTATATATATATATGTATGTATGTATATATATATATATATATATATATATATATATATATATATATATATATATATATATATATATATATATATATATATAGGGAAATTGGATTCTAATAATCCCTACTATCACAAATTGTATGACAATAATCCCTACTATCATTTTGGATTCTGGCGGTCCAAAAAAAAATAAAATTGTATTGTAGTGGTACTAAATCCATCACCACATTCTTTTTATTTTTTCCATGCCTACCCCATATTGTTTTTGTTTTTTTGGTTTCTACCCCTAGATAGGTAACGAACTGTAGTTAATAAAACATTTTTTAAATTATTTTTTTGAGATTCCGAGCAATTATTATGATTTTTTAAAAGGAATAAAATTGAAAAAATCATAAAAAATTGAAAAAAAATTGAAAAAAATTGGGAGAAATGCTGTAAATTCATTAAAAATTGTGGTAAAGTGTTATACAAAGTTTTGAATCAAATGCAACACAAAATCTATGATATCCAGCGTATACACTCGATTTGTCTCACTACAATACAATTTTTTTTTTTTTTTTTGGACTACCAGAATCCAAAATGATAGTAGGGATTATTGTCATAAAATTTGTGATAGTAGGGATTATTAGAATCCAATATCCCTATATATATATATATATATATATATATATATATATATATATATATATATATATATATATAAAATCCAAAATGATAGTAGGGATTATTGTCATAAAATTTGTGATAGTAGGGATTATTAGAATCCAATATCCCTATATATACCCTATATATATATATATATATATATATATATATATATATATATATATATAAACCTTCTCATATTTTCATGAAGAGCTACTTATCAACCTTTATTTTTTGACAACCGTGAATGATAGGTAGAAAAATCTCACACAACAAGCTATGTGGTTGTGCTTGTTTTACACTATTGTTGCATTGCGTAAGTTACAATTACAGTATGTAACTACCATTAACAGACAAGTTATAATCAAAAATACTATATGGTCGGGTCAGCACGTGCTTACAGTATTCAACTACTATTAACAAAGAGTTATAATCAACAGCTATATTGTCGGATCAGCGCGTGCTACATTGTATTGTAAAACGAAGATAGAAAATTCGTATACCTTGAGCTGATGTTTTCTGGCAACAAGTAGCTTGGCCGCCCCAAGAAGCATAGTCACATGAGTGTCATGCCCACAAGCGTGCATCTTTCCATTTACTTTGCTCTTGAACTCCCAATCTACTTGTTCCTTATCAATTTTTTTACTTTATTAAATTAAGACTTGAATTCAAATGCACAAAATGTTATTTGAAAAAATAATTTATTTCTTCTTTTTATACTAAATTCCATCTTTGATTAATCTGGGTCTTAAGATGGAAATCAAAACAGAACCCATCAATGTTATTTATAAGTGCTTTTTCAGTAAGCATAGCTTCCTGTAGCTTTGTTAAATTGTTGTGGCCTATGGGTCATAACTTGAATGTTTTATTCAGACTTTTTCTATTTTTTTTAAAAAAAAACCACAGTTGAAAACACATACAAGAAGAAATCAAATCAGGAAAGGTCTATTTTCGCCAAGCATTAAAAAAAAGAAAGAAAAGAAAAAGAAAATCATGTTATTGAAGGTGGAATTGCAAAGAGAGGTAGAGAGAGCAAACCTGCAAAGCAAGAGCATCCATGTCTGCTCGGAGAGCAAAGATGGGCTTGGAAGCGGTCCCGATTGAAGCGACTGTTCCAGTCTTAGCCACCGGCCAAACATAGTCAACTCCAAGCGAGTCAAGCTCAGCCGGATGAGTCGACTCGTCTCATGTTCTTCAAAACCCAATTCCGGGTGCTGGTGGATCGCCCTTCTGATCCCCTTCATCCACTCCAAGAACTCGGGCCGTCTCGCCGATTCCAGTAGCTCCTGGCTCACCGATTCCAGGTCCGAGTTTGCCCATGTGTGGTGGCTCAGAATTACCACAAAAACCAACACAGTCAACATTGTAATGGGATTTATTGGTAGAAAAGCTCAGCCAACAACACCAGGCAAATTTGGGAAAAAGACAAACCCATCTGCCTATCCTGTTGGCAACAACGATGCAAGTTTTGCTAATTACCGAGCGTCTTGGCAAATTCATTTTCCCAATCTGCGTATTGATTTTCTCACAGTTTTCCTAACGTGGTGATCATTGATGACAATCATCGCGGTTGAAACGAATTTCATTGCTATGTCACTCAAATTTTATCCTCACCATTTATATTTTTATGGATTTTTGAATACTAATATACTGAATGTTTGAGGTATTAGACAATAATGCATTGAACTTTGATGTTGGACAATAGTGCACTGAACTTCGAAAGTGTTAGACAATAATGCACCTGAAACAATTTCGACACGATAGCTGACTTGGTGACGATCTGACGTTGCCGACCGAGAAGATAAACATACTAAATAATATCTAAATTTATGATATGTCAACTAATCTACACAAACAAAGTTGATTTTACACAACTACAACAACAATGTCTCAGCGAAAACCCGTTTAAACAAATGTGATTTTATGTTTTTTATACATTTTTTTACTCTTTTCAAAGTTGATCCTCTTTGCTTATGTGCGGATTAACTGACATGTGTCAAATTTAAATATTTTTGGATCAATTGGTCTCCTCCACCTGCTACGTAGAATTGTCACCAAGTCGGTCACTGCCGAAATCGTTCCAAATGCATTATTGTTCAACACCCCCTAAAGTACAATGTATTATTGTCTAAAGTCAAAGTTCGGTGCATTATTGTTCAATACCCCAAAACTCCAGTATATTATCATCCAAAAACCCTATTTTTATTTATTAAAAAATCGTAAAATATATTTTCTCAATTACGTATTTATTTACAAAAAATTAAAATTAAATATCTTAACTTAAATTTTTCGCATAATAAATAAATATATCTGAGAAAGTGTTTAATTTTTTGTAAATAAATTATAATTAAAAAATATATGTTATAATCTTGTGTTAAATGAAAAAATAAACCATTAAGATGAAACTTAACACATACAAGGAATATTTATATTAATTGTGTTAGTGGTCGTGGTTGACAACTATTATAAATACATCCCATTGCTAACACAAGTCCTTGATGCGATAACCATAGAGGTGTTAATGAGGTGGACCACCTCGCCTTCTATGGTGAAAGCAAAATATTTTGCATTAGTGAATGTTGTATAGTTGATAGGTTGATTCGTTTCTTATGAGCTAACCTATGATAAAGTCATGGACCAAGATAGCTCTGCTTAGTACATCAGTATCGAACTATTATCTCACTAGTAGAATTGGTGCCAATAAGCGTCTGAAATTGGCGTCTGATATGGGTATAAACAGAAGCCTAAAAGGTTTTGGCGTCTGATTTAAACGGACGCCAAATAGTATAACGCCATTTGTAAAAAGGCGTCTGTTTAAATCAGACGCCAAAACCTTGGCTTCTATTTCAAACAGACGCCAAATACAGACGTTGTTATTACAGCTGTGTCAGACCAAAATGGCGTTTGTCTGGGCAAAAACAGACGCCATACTGCAGCAGAAATGATGTCTGTTGATGCCCAAAACAGACGCCTGTTTGGTTTACAGAAATTAAAAAAAAACGTGAATGTTGTCATTTCAATTTATTAATTACAATATATAGTATATTTTGTGGGTTCTAATTTTAAAATAAAGCGTAAAAATTAAAATTTTGTATTTGTAAGTAAATTGTTTAATAAGAATTGCGGAGACATTAATAATGAAAAAAAATACATTTTATATAATAATAAATGATATATATTTCCAATTCATGCATGTACAATTTGATATATATATATATATATATATATATATATATATATATATATATATATATACATTTTATAGAAATAACAACAACAAAATGGTAATGAATATATATTTAAACGTAAAAAAATATATAATACGACTTTAATAATGTTGATTTTTACTAACTTAAAGGATACAAAAAAAAAAACTAAATTACAATTAATATATATCTTCAATATTTTTCAATCTTCATTTTTCATTCTTCAATGTTCAATCTTGTTCTTCAATCTTCAATCTCCAATGTTCAATTTTCAATTGTAAAATTTTCAATTCTTCAATCTTGGATGGATTTGAGGTGGTGTGAAGGTTAGGGGAAATGAGAGAAGATGAGAGAAGATGAGAGAAATGAAATGGAGATGGGAGGGAAAAAATTCGGAGGGAAATTTGAGGGCTTTCGTTTATATAAGTAGCCAAAAAATGACGTCTGTTTTGCCACCAAATAGACGCCATTTGTACATAAATGGTCAGTTGGCGTCTATTTGGTGGCAAAACAGACGCCATTTTTGGCTGTAACTTTATTGAAAATAATCGATCTTGGGGCTATATATATATATATATATATATATATATATATATATATAATAAATAATAATAATAATAATATTACTATTATTATTATAAATATATATATATATATATATACATTTTAATTATAACAACTAATTATGACATTTGTATACATTTTTTTAGTTATAGTTAATTATTAATTATTACTATTGTTAATTATATTCTAATTTTTTTTAGCGTTATAAGCTATATATATTATATCTAGCTAGATAATTTAATTTATATATGTTTCATTGTTAATTATGTTGTTAATTATAATTATTCTCATGTGTATGTACGTGTTATTATATACTCCCTCCTTCCCATTTTATTTGTCACTTAAGACATGATTTACAAAACCAATAAAACTTCCAATTTGCACTAATTTGCATTCTTGGAAATGAGAAAACGTTGAATAATTGGTAAATAAAAAAGAAAAATAGTGAATAATAAAGAAAAATGGTGAATAAAAGAGAAAAGTTGAAGAAAAAGATGTATAATTTGATAAATTAGTAATTATTGTGTTATTGTAATTGTAAGGTGACAGATATTATGGGAAAAAAGAAAGTTAATTAAAGTGACAGATAATATGGGAAGGAGGGAGTATATGTTAATTAAGTTAATTAATTTGTACGTATGTGCGCAAACATAATGAAAAATATATCGATGTTTGGATTAAATGTACTAGCTAATAAGTACGAACGTATATATAATTAAGAAAGAGTTTAAATGTTCATATAATGTAAAATACAGTCAAAATGATTAATGTCACACGACATCGTCATCACTTTCACTCTCCTCCCTATTGTTGTCATCATCACCCTGATTGTGGTCTTGTGTCAATTCGTCGATGTTATGGAATAGGTATTGGCCTCCTGGGATACAACGACAATTTGGAACGGTATGAAATGTAATCAAAATGAATTAAGTAATTATTGGAACGTGTAAGTAATTTAATTTTGTGTTTATGGAAAAAAAAATGTTTACCTAGGTAAGCATATAACGAATCCTCGGGAGGAACGGTGGGCTGAGGTTGTAGGGGTTGAGAGACGGGGGTCCGGCGAGAAGTGCGGCGGCGGGGCGGCGGCGGAGGAGGCTGTCCAGTGTATGACACTTGACTTCCAGAGGAAGATCCAACGATGAAAGGGGCTTGCCAGCTATGAGGTGCTGGCTGTTGGTACATTCGTTGCATTTGCAACATTTGTTGCATTATTTGTTGCCTCACTTTTTCCTACATGGTTGCGTCTGTTCGGCACTGTTGTTCCTCTAATTTTCTCTCGAATTCTGCCTGCAGTCTGCGTCTTTCTTCTTCATTTTTTTGCCTTTCTTCCTCGAGTCGACGCTGAAGCTCTCTATTCATCTCCGTAATAGAGGCTCGGACGTTGATGCTATCGGAGTCATTACGACGTCGTGCACGTCTCCTCGATGCGATGTGGGGGAACTGTGTCTTCATTGCTTCCCCCACAACCCCCATGCCTACGACGTGTCCCCGACTTTGCAGTTGTTTGTCTAACTAGAACTCGTCTTCAGACATTATGGGAGTAATTGGTTGACCGTCCTCCCGCTGCTTTGCCGCCATCTCCCTTTTGTACGATTCATAATCGCTATGCATCGTCTCCTGATGGATACATAGAAAGAGTAATTGGAATAAGCGAATTAAAGTTAATGTTCGTATGTGTACGTACGTAGATAATAACTTAAATATTGAATGATGAAGGTATTTACCCCAAGCTGTTTGAACCTGTCATACACCCACTGATCGGTGCCCTGCTTCATATGGGTCGCTTCGAATTGTTCCCATATGGTAGGGTTTTTTCCATCGTTTTTTAATTTTTGTACGTAAGTGCATATACAAACGTTATATTGTTTGGGGTTTGTACACTAGTTAAACCATATATATGTGCGACGTTGTATATATATAAAGTCATAATTAACTTACCAATTTCTCTCTGACGATACCGAATGAAACTGGGCCCCTTGTGTGCGATGGTGGACACTTATCTTGCTTCATCTTCCTTGCCCGACTCATATTCTTGAACTTTTCAGCGAATTTGGAGTCTTCCCATAGAGCAATGAATTTGTCCCAATTTTCATCATCGACAATCCATCTTGGTTTGCCTCTTCTCGCCAACCATCGCTTTTTTGATTTGCCGATAGCGTCGACGTACTGTTTATGAGCTCTCCTAAGGAACCAATCACGTATATAGGCCACATGTTGCTCCTCCAAAAATAATTTTTTCTACATTTAAACCATACATGAAGAATTAAACATGCAAATATATTAAATAAGATACATCATAACTTTGAATTAATAAACCATGAAAAAAATTTGGCATAGTTTCCCCTATAAATGGACAATTATCCCTCGTTTTACATACACCAATTCATATTAATATATCTCAACGACCACACGCCGGATAACCATACACAAACATACACGCATTATACACAAACATACACCAATTCATGTACGTGTATCTACATCATGCACGAATTAAACATGAAAATTAAACAGATACATCATATTAATTAATATATCTCATCTTAATATGAAAGACAACGTACGTACACAAAACTTAAAGAGGAAAAAATGTGAGGATTTTACCTTAAACTCCTCATATATCAACTCACGCGTCCCCCTAGGCACTTTACTCCATGTTGGCCAGAAGCCTCGGAAATTTTGCTTCATTATGTCCATAATGGCCCTGGTTGCGTGTACCCCATAAGGCGCCACACTTAAATCAATTAGAAATGAAACATCGGTTAGATCGAGGGCATACAAAATTATATTTAAACACAAATTAAGTTATAAATGCATAATCAAAGTTCAGATTGATACTCACGCGCCATTACAAGGTTTAATGATATACTTCCCATCCGACGTTTTTTGAGCTTCCACCCGAACGTCCAGCTGAATTCGATAGCGTTCACTAATATCATTCCCCGACGTTTGGATAGTGTCGCCCTCCCCTTCAGTCTGGGGACCCCCCTGTTCGGTCTAGGTTCCATCCCCTTCAGTGTGGTTAGTTTGGGCACCCCCCACATCAGTCTGGTCACCCCCATCATCAGTTTGGGCCCCCCTGAAGCCCCTGATCATAAAATTGGCCCATCATCTCATTCCCTACTGGCACATTACTGCCCGCAAAGAACGGAATGAGATCCAGAGTGGAGGGGTCTAGCTGTGAAAATATGTCATAGTTGTTCCCCTGAGGTTGAGAAGCAGCTTCAGGGACAGGATCAAATTGGGGAATGCATGGTGTCTGAAGGGCCAATGATGAACCACCCCTCGCATTAGGTCTAGACCCACCACGGGTCCGAAGTCTGCGGGATCCATCTCTTCCTGACATAATGCAACTACAAAATAAAATTAGAATAAACATTGAATTAGTATCAACTTCCACGAAATAAAATAGCAAGTAATATGAATTAGTAACAACTCCTAGAAAATACAATGCATTAACAGAGATCGTAACACAATGAAATAATATTAATGAGATCGATAACACATTGATGTAGAATATAATAAACATTTAATTAGTTTCACTTAGCGACATTAGATAATATGTGTTCGTTTCAGACACTTGTCACACAATCAAAATTCGAATACTATATTCTTATTTAATAGTCGTCGTTGTCTTCATCGTCCTCATCCACTTCATCATCGTCACCATCATCATTTTCATCATCCTCGATGTCTCCATCGTCCTCATTGGCTACATTGGATGTATTACCACCCACTATTAATTGGGCGTTGTCCATGTCCGCAACCTCATCGAACACCCCTTCAATAGTGAGTACTTGTGATACGGTACCGTCGTTGGGGTTAATCGGGACAACAACTCTTGGTTGGTCATCTTGGATGGCCAACTGCTTATACTGTGCATAAGATGGTTTGTTTGGAACCACAACCCACCAGTTAGCTTTATCTTGTATGCCTGCCGGGTAATTCATGAACAAAACTTGGGTTGTGCACCCTATCAAGATGAATGGGTCATACTTCCAGTACCGTCTATCCTTGTGTAATTCAACAAACGGGCATAACCTTGCTGAACGTACACTTTGTACCGGGGTATTGTCAAACCAATCACATCTAAACAGTATGCTCTTTTTGTTGACAGGCCCAACATACTCCAGTGCAATGACTTCTTGGAGAACACTGTAAAAGTCATCGACAAATCCACCGCCACCCGTGCCTTTGACACACACCCCCGCACTATACGAAGCCACTGAGTTACTCCTTACTTGGGTGTGAAATAAGAACCTGTTGATTCGATAATTACTCCACGTGGTCACTTTAGGGGAAGGCATTCGGGCTAACTGGTAAAGGTGTTCATGACGCTCATCTTCGTAAAACCGAAAGGCTTCCCAATTTTCCTACATTTGGAGTAACCGTTAGATGTTGAATGGTTTAAGTTTCGTTTAAATATGGTCAAAATCAAAATTGTATAAATGATTTTTATTCTCACAGATAGCTGATAAAACCATTGAGCGAACTCTACTTCAATCAACTGATCCAATTGAGTGTCCGTGGTGTTGGGAAATGAAGTCAACTTGTAATTCTTAAACAAGTTGCGCGGGATACAAGCTCATTAATTACATATATAATAGATATCAATTTAATGAAGTTGTTAGTGAGCATTGCTTACTCTAAGTAGTGGTTGACTTCTTTGCAGTTCAGTAGAACGTGCAGGTGTGCTGCTTTATACTCTTGATCGCTGAGCCACCTCGTGTTTACACCTCCCACGGGGCTCCCACTGTCCTTAAAAACCGACAATAACGTAGGATCATCCCCATCGTCTTCGTTACGCATACTTGTTGATGTAGAAGACGATACATTATCCGTCCCAAAGTATGTAGATGCGAATTGGGAAATCTCAAACATGAGGTACGCTTGAGCCATAGATCCTTCAGGGTGTCTTTGTTCTTTATTTTCTTCTTCAACCACCCGAAATACTTCTCAAAGGGATACATCCAACGATATTGAACAGGACCACCAAAGAATGCCTCCTGAACCAGGTGAATTGGCAAGTGTTCCATTACGTTGAAGAAGCCGGGTGGAAATATGGTCTCCAGCTTGCATATTATTATGAGAATTTTTTTTTCAAGCTAGACTAAGTCACTGTGCTTTAATGTTGTGGAGCACAGGCTCTTGAACCATTGACTTAACTGACGAGTGGCTCCAACACATCATCGGGAAGTTCCCGGAACGCAACAGGTAACAATGTCTGCATGAACACATGACAGTCATGGCTTTTAAAGTTTTGAAACCTT
The DNA here is from genome assembly GCA_029582165.1 of Portulaca oleracea. Taxonomy (NCBI): domain Eukaryota; kingdom Viridiplantae; phylum Streptophyta; class Magnoliopsida; order Caryophyllales; family Portulacaceae; genus Portulaca; species Portulaca oleracea. The sequence continues at coordinate 35,749,493 of CM055877.1, read as the reverse complement.
TTACCTAATGCATCGACACAGTTCACGAAGTTCGAAGCATAAGCGTCCGGAAAACGAAGCTGTTGTGCCCAGTTACAAACGTTTGTTTTCGCTTATCCTCAGGAAGAACATATTTGGCTCTTGGCTGTAGGGGTTTACCGTTAGGACCAGGCAATAGATGGAGTTCCGGCCTGTCACATATTTCCGCCACGACCCTCCTTGCATTTCCATCATCCTTCGTTTTTCCGTCCACCCCCATCACCGTGTTTACGATGTTGTCAACAAAGTTCTTCTCAATCTGCATCAGATCTAAGTTGTGTAGAACCATGTGATCCTTCCAATAAGGCAACTCCCAAAAGATACTTTGTTTCTTCCAATTATGAGCATTCTCTCTGAATCCGGGGACTACAAAGTCGCCATGGGTAGTCACCTTGGGGAAGTGCTTCACCTCCTCGTAGATTTCATAACCGTTTTTCCTACACGGTGGGGAAGTTCTATCTGGGCAAGTGTGCCCCTTTCGAAATGCCTTTCGATTTCTTCTCAAAGCATGCCCCTTAGCAAGAAACTGTCGATGATGGTAAAACCACAAGGCTTTCCTCCCATGCTTCAGACGAATTGCTTTCAAACCATTCATGCAAATAGGACAAGACATGGCACCGTGCGTGCTCCACCCAGAAAGCATGCCAAGGGCCGAAAAATCATTCACCGTCCACATCAAAGATGCCCTCATGTTAAAATTTTGTCTTTTGGGGATGTCGTATGTTTCAACACCAACCCATAAGCGTTGCAGCTCGTCAACCAAGGGTTGGAGGATGACATCAATTTTATTTCCGGGGTTCTTCGGACGTGGAATAATACACTTGAGGAACATGTACGTTGTTGTCATGCACAATTCAGGTGGCAAGTTGCAAGGAGTAACTACAACCAGCCATATCGAATAAGACCTCCCTGTCATGTTGAACGGGCTAAACCCATCCGCACACAGGCCCAACCTTACATTTCGCGATTCCCCTACAAAGTCTGGATGCACGATGTCGAACATTTTCCATGAGGCCCCGTCCGACGGATGACAAAGTACACCTTCCTCGGGCTTGTTCTCCGCGTGCCATCTCATATGCCCGACCGTATTCTTCGAGGCATACAGACGCTGCAACCTAGGCATCAAGGGAAAGTAAAATATTTTCTTGTACAGGACGCCTTTCGTTGTCGTGGTTGACGATTTTTGTGGATGGCAACAAAATTTACATTCAGTGAGATGTGCATCGTCCTTATAGTAGATCATGCATCCATTAACGCAACAATCAATTGTTTCATAGCCCATGCCCAACTTCTTAACCTTCTTTTTCAACTCATCGTAGTTTCTAGGCACTAGGTTCGGCTGGGGACAGCTCTCGCTCATCAGTTCCATGATATCGTTCATTGCCTACTTCGACAAATTGTGCTTCGACTTCTGACTTATCAGTCTCACAGCAGTGGACAACTCAGTATGAGTCGCACACCCTTCCCACAGAGGCTGTTGAGCAGATTGAAGCATATCATAAAATTGTTGAGCTCCTACATTAGGCGCCTCATTCGCCATGATTAAATCATTCATCATCTCTTCCGTTCTGTCGATGAATGGTGGCTGATTGGGTTCCTCGTTTGTCGGAGGACTACCTGCAGACGGTTCCCACTCACCTTCCGCATCGTCACCACTGCCATCCTTATCATCATAGTCACCCCATTTTTTACTATGGCTCGTCCAACACCAATATTGTTCCATAAAGCCTCGCCTATACAAATGTTCTTTAACTTCATCAGGACTAAATCCGCTCTTATTCTTGCACTTCACACATGGACATCGATACTTTCTAGTCCTCAGATACTCATACGAATTACTCTTTGCAAATTGATCAAACATAGCTACCCTAGCAGCCCATTCTACCCTGATAACCCTCCTACCCGGTTCAAACCTCTCGTACATCCAACGGCGGTGTGGGGGCCCGTCCATAATGTACGTAAATCTATTATTCAAGCCCACCATGAATTTAATTAATAATAAACATCTATCTGTCTCAGCACTAAAAAAATAATGATAATAAATTATTCAGTTTGTACCTAAATTCATAATTATAATAGTATACGTTTAATTGTATTATTCAATAACGTACTTGATTAAATAACAACCTAAATCATCCAAACTCAACCTCCTTTTATGACATCAACAACTAAGCTATGTCACCAAGCATGAGGATCATGTTATTATCCAAGGAGAGTGTGTTTGTTAACTATTAATCTATGGCTGAAAAGACTTTCATGAATCGTACCGACTCTCCTTTATTTGCCTGGTTCCCAAAAAGTAGTGCATACTCATAAGTGAAATTGCACGAGGTCTATATAGTGCTCTGGGAGTTAGAAGCGTCTCAGATTCGGTACAATGCAGTGTTTCGATTGTGCAGCCTGGTGGGCAACAAGACAAGGTGGGTTTGAAAGAGAAGCTTATAGTAAAGGGTCTAATAGAAATCGTGTTGGTAATTCTTGCATGTAAGATTCATAGGTCCATCAAAGCATTGAATGTGCAGTCTAATATTTTACTTTGATGGACATATGAATCCTACATGCAAGACGACCAACACGATTTCTATATATTAGACCCTTTACTACAAGCTTCTCTTTCAAACCCACCTTGTCTTGCTACCCCTCAAGCTGCACAATAGAAACACTACATTGTATCGAATATGAGACGCTTCTAACTCCCAGAGCATTATACGTAGACCTCGTGCAATTTCACTTATGAGATTGCGCTACTTTCTAGGACCCAGACTAATAAAGGAGAGTCAACACGACTCATGAAAGTCCTTTTCATCCATAGATTATCATGTCACAACACACACACTCGTTGGACACTAACAGGATCCAAACTCAACCTCTTCTTATGACATATATATCCTCATTAAGATACTATAAATATAAATTTTCCTACTTACTACTCTAAATTACCATCATAAATAACCTATTCACTAATTGTGTAGCTACTGGTTGTTGAGTACTTACGTAAGTAAATGGATGTACGTGACATAATTATTTACATAATTTATGTCTTCATTTGGAGTTATGAGTAATTAAGTTAGCACTTAGGTTGGATTAGCAGCAAATTTCTGCGCGCAACCAACTTTAAAGGCTAACTCACTTACTAATAAGAACCAAAATCATCCAAACTCAACCTCCTTTTATGACAACTAATACATATAAACTACTCGGAATAGTACCGACATAATCCTCTATACTAACATAACAATTAACCAATATACTTGTTCCATGACGTAGTTTCAAATGCTTTTGAAGCATGCTAAACAACATTTCAAAAGTTGAGAAGATATTCTCCAACTTTTCAATTTGTTGATTGACGTCAAACTACAATGAATTTCATGGAATATGTACTTGGTCACATTACCCTAACCCTAAACCCTAACCCATACTAATTACCATAACCCTAAACAAACTATTCATAATTAATTACGTAAACGTACGTACACTAAACTATTTTTTCACAAACATTAACTGATATATGCATGCTCATAATTTTTATATAACCCATATATAAACAAACAATTAACCAAATTAACAATTTTCAAAAATCATACCGGGGCCGACGTACTTAATTAGAAACTAAACAATTATAAATAGTTTATAATTATATTTACTACGTACGTATACATACAAATTTAATAATAGTTTATATATAATAATTTTTTTAATATTATTAACTTATTAACTAAACAAATTAAATTATAAATTGAACCAAAATTGAATAATAGTTTATATACAAAGTAAACTAAATGTATTCCTAATTAATTGTATGTTGCTAACTAATTAAACCGTTTTTAAAATTCCTAAAAATCATCCTAAAATATAACATATTTTTACTAAACCAAAACACATTATAATTTCCCACAAATTTAGGACATGCAAAACATTCAAAATTCATATATATATTACATATTAACGTTTATCATAATGCTCAAGTTAAACAAATTTTACATGCATTAATATATATTTTTTTTGGAACAATAAATATAATAATTCATATTTAAATTTACTTCAAAACATATAAAATTCAACATTATGCTCAACCTAAAGATATTTATATATATACTTCTCAACATTATAAATTAAAACTAAAACTAAAACTAAAACGTAAACATACACACAATTAATTAAACTCAAACTAAAACATACAAACAATACATTACGAGCCCTATTTTCACAAATAAAATTCGAATTCAACATCCAAAATATATTACAATTCATACAAATTAACTAAAACTACTCAATTTTTCAACTTATATGCACTCAACTAAATTAGATCTAAAATTATACTCAACAAAAAATAAACAAGACTACAAATATTCAAACTTTTTGTTTTTCATCATATTTTAATCAAATTCATACTCGCTCTCGCTTTCTCCTTCTCCTTCGATGATAATGGCGGCGCATAGAATGGAACTCAAACTTTTTTTTTCCCGTTTTAAACACAATGGGCGTCTGTTTGGGCCTAGAACAGACGCCAAAATGGGCCCAATTTAAACCCTTGGCAGTCGAGGTCTGCAACTCATAGGCGGGTTTTTTTTATTTAATTCGCCAAAAATGGCGTCTCTTTCGACCGGAACAGACGCCGTTCCAATTTTGGCGTCTGATTCCGATCCAAAGAGACACCAGTTTTGCAATTTTATTAAAATAAAATTGAAATTTGACCAAGTATAAACGAAAAAGTGAGGCATTTATTTTACATCACATTGGCGTCTCTGTTCAGCAAACAGACGCCATTTTGGTTATTAAACTTTTTTTTTAAATTCTGTTTCTATGATTTAGCGTCTGATAGTTTAACAGACGCCAAATCACAGACGCTTACTGACACCAACTCTACTAATGTCTTGCTATTTGATCAAATGTTCAATTCGATTTGTTGGTCTTAATAAGGGTTACTCTTTGGATTTTTTTTCTAGATTATAATGGGTCAATGCAACCTCGAAAATAATAAGAAAGTTGGAATCAAGTTTATGTTTGTCACACGTAGGAATGGTAGTGGGTCTTGCCTCCAACCTAAATCCATAGACCCAGTGAAGCATTGAAAACAGATTTGGGTCTAACAAGCATTTAAAAGTGTGAATGACCAAAACTAAGACCTTTTCAACCAAGAAAATTTTAAAAACATATTCGAGGTGATTTAAAAGTAAGGGTGTCGTTTTAAATAAGGTGAAGGGGATATCGAAATTAAGGTCACACCTAAAGAATAAGTTTGACATGCACATAATGACTATTTTTGGCTAACCAACTCAACTATCTAAGCAGCTAAAGCATAAAGACAAGCATAAACTACTGCTAAAAGAAACAAAGAGCAAAGCTACAAAAGCCAAAGACTACCCGAACAAGAATACTACCCCCACACTAAAATCTCACAATGTCCTCATTAATTGTGAGGGTAAGAGTCTCAAGCGGGTGAAAAATGAGCACAAAGATACACGGGTAAGCACACACAAAAAGGTGGTGACCCAAACCCACACGGCTCCAACTTCCAAATATCCAACATATACAGACAATGGGACGCACCACCGAAAGAGAAAAAAAACAAGCATGCTCGAATAAACTATACAAGCAAAATAAAACCGAAATATTTACAAAAAGGAAAGAAAGGTGGAACGAGGTTACCATATGGTGTTCAATAAAAACAGGAAATGTAATTAGGTGAACCTCGACCACGACAAGAGCATCAACTACTCCTTATTCAATACTTGGGTCGTCAATCTTCAAGTTAGTCAACGCCCATAGTAGAAGGTGTTTAGTTGCAACATAGTGCGGGTGTATTGTCATATCCACAAGGAGTTGGGGCTTCCGAACCTAAGAATTTATTGAGCTCTCGCCTCCAGGCTTGATGTTCGAAGTTTTGGTGATTGATATGAGATGATAAGGCTTCGCAAGTGCATAGGTGCAATGTAGTATATCAAGGTCGTCTCACAGGGACTTGTTCAACTACGCACTAAACTATTTCACTACAAAGGATGCTAGGTCGGCCAAAGTGTTTGTGTGTTTATATGGTTTTAAACTAAAACAAGAAAAGCTATATATACACTTTAAGGGTTATAATAGATAATTAAAGGAGTTTAGGTGAGTCCACTCTAGTTAATCAATCGATTAGGAGTTAATTCCAGTGCAAGGTAGTATTGGTAGTGTCGAGGTCTATAATCTTTCTAAGGCATATCACAATAATCTTTCGATCCGATGTGAGTTGCAGTGATTAAACTATACACCTATTCTCATGGCTATTTAATTCAATCAAGGATAGAAACAAATTATAACAGCACCCTAAACATGAACCCATTATTTCTAACTGTGTTCTATGCCTATTCAATCTTCGTCTATCCAATTTAAAATAACAATCTTTTGATCCGATATTAAGAATCTAAACCAAGTAAAAGGTGATCAATCAATTATTATGACATACGAAACACGGAGATTAAACAAATGTATTAAAAGCTAAAACCGAAATCACACACCATAAATCAACCAAGAAACATCGAGTTTATCGCCTAAATAATGAAGCTAACTACTCATGATAATAAAAACTAACAAAATAGTAACGAAAACTAAATTGCGAAACATAATGAAAATAAAAAATAATCCGAATAACCGAGTCGTTGAATTTAATCTCTTCGTGTCACCCAAATCTATCTCCTTCTCCTCCTCTTCTTTTCCTAATCTACTAGACGGCTCTCCGAAGGGAGGAAAATACAAATAAAACCTAGTAGCTAAGGCGTCAGTGAATAATAGATGGAATAAACGATACCCTAATGTTGTGCGGTGAAATTTCTTTTATAATATGGTAGGAGACGTTGGCAGCGTCAAAAAGACGTCACCTACGCCTCAGTTTTTGCTCGTTACATCCCTCTTCTGGACCAGACGCTACCAGGGGGTAGTTGGCGCTGGTGGGTGGGTGGGTGGGGGGGGGGGGGCTTAGACGCTGGTGGAGGATCCGTCTCTAATTGAGATGGGCCGTGTTTCTTTCGTAGGAAATAGGCTTCTCTTCTTCTCCTTCTCTTCTTGAGCCTATCTTTTCTTGTCTATTCTTCATCTCTTCAATTCTCTTCCCTTCATCTTTTCTTTTCTTTCTAATTTCCTTGGTTTTATATAAGTTTTCCTTCAAATCTGCAAAACTCACCAGTCTCCAAACCAACTGAAGAAATCTTGGGTTTTAATATAAAAAGACAAGATTATATTACATAATTAGCCATAATATATAAGTTGAAGACCTAATAAATACTATAAAATACACACTTATCATGAGACATGGACTAAAAAGCAAAAGGAAATAACACAATTAAAAAGGAAAAGACCTCGGGTATTACCGGGCCTCCTAACAAAAGAAACGGATCAGTGAACATCTTTAGGGACGATTCATAGGAAAGTTATCCAACTCGGGAATTAAGCGAATGGATTAGCATCAAATCCCTCTCACTAGAGTTAGGATTCGATGCTTACTATCTAGACTCTACCACTAGTCTCATAGGGATGGTTTCTAGATAGAATGATGGACTAATTCTCCTAATCGGACACTAATCTCATGCTAGTGTAAATTGGTGTCTAATTAATCCATCCATAACCTCCCGACATCGAGAGTATCGACATCTAATGAAGATGCATGGTAAGACGTGCTAAACAATCTATCGAATCATCCGAGACCACTCAACCTAACCTAAGCGTGGATCTTGTAATTTTAGGAAGGATCGGTACTTGGTAATCAAGTGTGAGGATTGCACGAATAGCTCGCATCAATTTTCCTCTCCTGAGCGGTAAATTGATGCATATTTCCAAAGGTCCGTCATCACTCTCGTGTGTGACGGTCCTTGATAGTATTCGAATGCAACCCTAACTAATCGGTTCCATCCCTCTTTCCAAAATTACGATTAGAACCAATCACCCCGCCCTAGTGCCCCAATTCGATGTTTTAAAGGATTCGTAGCCTCTCAGCACCAAAATCGCCGTATTATCGAATGGAAATTTAGGGTGGAACACCTAATCACCTCATTAGTCACCCTAATCCTACTAATATAGGCCTAATCCCCCTTTAGGAGCCCTAATTACCCCTTAATCTCAAGGAAAACTAGTAACGCATAATTAAGAATAAAACTAATTCAACAATCAAAGTAGAGTTCAAAGGGATTCTAGCAAGACTATGGAGAATTTGCATAACAACACTAAACAAACTAATAAAAAACATGAACGAGATAAT